>JAHLSL010000037.1:11735337-11771751 GCA_025920805.1 Petroica traversi
TGTACTTCCTGCGGGAAAAACACTCAGGGGAAGCCGCAGGAGCGGGGCCGGGCGGCCGGCTCGGGAGCGCATCCCGGCCCGACCCCGCTCCTGCGGCTTCCCCTGAGTGTTTTTCCCGCAGGAAGTACATATGGAGGACGTACCACTTAACGTACAATGGAGAGAAGCTGGCGGATGACAGGAAGAAGCTGAGAGAGTGAGTGATTGAGTCAGTGCTGGGGGGCTGAGAGGAGCCCACGCAGCATCCCCACGGGCAGGGACGAGGTGGGTGCTGTGCTGGAAATTGGCTGGAAGGTGGGTCAGCACTGCCCACAGAAGTGGGACACGCAGACTGAGAGGCTCTCTGCAGGACAGGCTGGCCTTGGGGGGTTCCTTAGCCTCCACCATCCAGTGCTAAGTTCAGACCACCCCATAGAACCCTTGACCATCCATCCCAAGCTCCTGCAGAATGGTTACAGTTACTCAGCCCGGCAGAGATGCTGTTGTAGGATAGGAAAAAGCAGGGAACAGGAACTGGAACGGGTTGCCCAGGGAGTTTGTGGATGCCCCAGCCCAGGCAGTGGTCAGAGCCAGGTTAGGTAAGGCTTTGAGGAACCTGGTCTAGTGAGAGGTGTCCTAAGGCAGAGATGTTGGGACTGGGTGGTCCATCCCAACCCCATAACCATCTGTGAATCTGTGAAACATGTCAAGCAAAGAGGAAACCCAAGGATAGGTGTTGATCTTTGGTGCTGCTCAGCCACTTCTCAGACAGTCTGATACCAACACTGACAGGTGACTCCCATGTTTCCCTGCCCATTCTTGTATCGCTGGGTCTGCCAGCCTGGTGCAGACCAGCGAAAAAAAAGTAGTCTGAAGTACTAAAAATTCAGCAAGACAGCTCTAATCAAAGCTGTCCTTGGAAGAGTGAGCCTGGGTGACAGATGTTGCATTTAAGGAGCTGTTGCAGTTAAAGGCAGATGAGCAGATCCTTCAGTGCTGGCAGCATGTCCTGCATACACCAGTGAGAATTTTAATGTGTCCTGTAGCAGAACACAGCATGTGATTGTAGGAGTCCATCTGTCCCTGGGAAAGATGAAGCTAGAGGGTTTCACAGGTTGTTTTTCCTGGGAAAGTGGTACTAAACAGCCTAACTCTGTGCTCAGGTATGGCATCAGGAACCGTGATGAGGTCAGCTTCATAAAGAAGCTTCGGAAGTGACCTGAGGGGTAAGTCCTGAATGCCCATTAAGGGCTCCCAGTTCCTTATCTTCCGTGGTGTTGAGGTTCAGAGCTAAACTGCTGCTCTCTGCTGGCTGGCAGAGGATTTCTCAATGTCTGCATGAGGCTGGGGTCTGTTTCCAGATCCTGGTAGTGTTGTTTGTGCTTCTCTCAGGGCAGGGAGTGATAATTCAGCTATTTCAGGTAACACACACTGGGAGCAGCAGCAGGAGTAACTGACTATGTTTAGACTCTCAATCTGCTTCTGCATTGTCTTGGGACTCATTAAACACAGCGTTCCTTTGCTGCTGTGATTGCTTCTACGACCTTGCTTTCTTTTTGGCTTTTTAAATGTCTGGAAATCATTGTCAGGAGCCTGGCTGGGTTTCTAACTCATGCAGACATAATTCTGGTATTAACACTGCTGTTTTGAGAAAGTTGTGCACACAATAACAAGATGTGGCCAAGACTTTCAGGTTTAGTAAATTTTAAATTATGCCTCTAAAAGCACAGTCACAATGGCTGAAGAACAGAGGTAAGAGCAGGTTGTCCAAAGCCTTGTTTTGCTGCTCCAGGTAGCTGGATTAGTTGTTCCTTTTTGACCACAGTTACCTTTTATTCTTCTTTTATTCTTTTGTATTTCAAATGTGTGCCCTAACAACAGGCACCTGTTCCAGGGTGCCTGTGACCAGCAGTCACCTCTGGCACAGGCTGATCCCCCCCCAGACCATCATGGCAGTGTGCTGAGAAGAGCCCAGCAAGCTGTAATTATTGTCACTGACAAATACTTTCTTTCCTCAACAGAGAGAGCAGAAAATCCAGCCCTACACCAAGACCAGACTGCGGATTCAGCACCTTCCTGGAGGAAAAGGCTCTCACACTTCAAAGAGGAACAAACGCATTGACTGGACATTCTCATGTTTTTTACAGTTGCTGTTTGTGACGTTTGCCTCTGAGCTGTAGGTGGATTCCAGGGATTAAAGAGACTCTCTAGTTTTCTAAGGCTTTTCAAGCCCTTATTTCCAGCTGCAGATCTGCATCTGGCTGGTTGGGTGCTCCACAGGGTACATGGAACAGCAGAAGTTGAGATTAAGTAACAAAGGTAGGCACAGACTACTCAGAACAATTCACAGTAGCTAAAACGCTACCTCACTGTTTAATCACCACCTTAGCAGTAGTAAACAACTCTGGTTAAAAATGTAGTATTGAAACTAGTGTAATAAAAATAATGGCAGCAGAAAAGGTTCAATACAATTGAACAAGGCACAAACATTCTGTTTTTCAGAGTCTTCTGAGATAAGGCAAACCATGCCTGCCAAGTGCTAAGGAGACAGTTTAAATTAACCACGGGCAGGGGTTAGAAGTGTCATTGGATTAGAGGCTTTGTCCCCATGACTGGCACAGCAAATGCAAAGACAGTCCATCTCCAGGGCCTGCTCGAGAAGCCAGTCTTTGCTGTCAGTGGAGCTGTGCATCCAGGTCGTATTTCTCGCAGAATTTGTCTGTGAAGGGTATACAGGTGAGGAACTCGCACCACTCGCACTTGATGGGGTAGAAATAGAACAGAATCACCAGTCCTGAGAAGAGTGCAATGAAGATGAGCTGGAAAACTATAATTTGGCATCGTTTCCTATATAAATCAAACTTCCCAAAGCTAATGTAGGGCAGGAAGGCAAAGGAGAGGAAGAAACCACTGATAAATCCTGAAATGTGAGCGAAATTATCGATCCAAGGCAGGAGGCCAAAGGCAAAAAGAAAGAGCACCACAGCCAGCAGCTTGAAGAAAGCCCTCCATGGGCGTGCCAGGATTTGCCAACTCTGGAAGAGCTCCACAAAGAGACAGGCCAGAATTCCAAACTGGGATCCTGCAGGGCCAACCTGCAGAAGAAGAGCATTACAGATCATGTCAGGCTCATGCCACCTGCCTGGTCTCTGCAGTCAGCTCCAGGCATTTGTTACTTCTTACTCAGCTCCTTGTTCAGTGGTTCTTGGGAAGGAGACTCTGCAGCCTGCAACTTCATCCATATAATGGGGTGCCAGGAGTAAAGGGGCCTGGCTTGAGTTAGGATCAGGGTGTGAGGCCAGGACAGACTTTCCATGTAAAGAGGGCAGGTCTGGTTCAAGTTGCCAGAGGGGAGAAGCCCTCGAAGGCAATCTCCAGGCTCCCCCCAACCACCAGGCAGTTTTCCTTAAGAAAGGAGCTGGAAGGTCCCTGGCAGAAATGCAGGTCCTGCCATGCAGTCTCCTGTGGGCAAGGTGAGCTCATGTGGAGGGTGTCTGACACCAGGTACAGCAATTGATTCCCAGCCTGCCTGGGGCTGCTCTCGCCCCATGGTTGGACAATCCCCCATTTGTCATGACAGTCCTCTCATTGTTATGAGAGGCAGCCTTTTTCCTGCAGCCAGCCCAGGCCAGTCCCTTGGAAAGCCCATGGAATCCCAGGGGATGTTGCTGCCCAGCTGTTAAATGATGGTGTGGTGCCACCTTGGAGCTACAAGTGCCAAGGCTGCAGTGGTGAGCCCAGCTCTGGTGGCTCTGCCCCAGCCACAGAGGCACAGGCATGTGGAGAAGGGTTGTGCTCAGGGCAAGTTACCAGGACCCTGTGCTGCAGGAGACCCACCTCTGCTCTGTAGGGTAGAAATATTGCACTGGCAAGGTTCCCAGTGATGCCACTGAGAAGGTAGATGATAGAGATGCGGTGCCATCCTGCCAGCTTCTCTAGGTCCCGCAGGATCGTCATTTGGAAACAGACTGAAACCAGACAGTGCAGGATCCTGCCAAGTGCAGAGTACAGGAGCTGAAGCAGCAGCCACTGAAGTCACCCCTGTGCTCGTGTCCCAGCCTTGCTGACAGTCCCTGCTCTGGCCTTGCCCATGCTGCTGATCCCTCCCAATAATCACAGGGTGGCAAACCTTGGCAGAGAGCACAGCTCAGCATCCTTGTGTCCCCCATGAGGGACAGCCACACAACCCTCACAGCAGTCCCCAGGCTGAGGGTTCCCCCACCCAGACTGTGGAAGTTTTACACCTCTTACCCAGCGTGGAGGAAAAGCGAGAGCCAGAGGCGGTAGAACTGGTCAGGGACTTCTGGGTTTAGGAAAGGAAGGAGCCCACAGACATCATCCATGCAGTGCACCTAGGGCAGAAGTGGGTGTTGAGAGGGGCTCTTTTCCAAGCCAGGGCAGGCTGCAGACAGCTCTGGAAGAGGGCCTCTTCTCCCACTTCTCTGTTGAACCAAGTCCCAAGCCTTGTCTCCAGCACAGATTTACACATGACCTTATTCCTTCCCTGTGGCTTTAAGCCCTTGTTTTTCACCCCAGCACCCTCAGCTGAAGCATCTGCTGGATCCACACTACAGATCCCTCTCCCATGTCCTGTGCTGGGCTTTCACAGCTGTCAGCCCACGTCCCCAGCTGGCCCCAAACGGGACAGATGCAGCCAGCTCTGCCACTCCAGCCAGGAGCAGCAGCTTCCCCCAGGCTCATGGTGGGACAGGACAAAGGACTCCCACCCCAGTCCCTGCCAAGCTGCTGAGGGGACCTGGAGGAAGAATGGCAGCCAAACAACCCCAAAACTGCACCCTTACCTGAGAGCAGAGCGTGGCCTCCTCGTGGAAATAGCCCCGCATAAATTCACAATACTCCCGGGAGGTTATTTCACACCTGCAGGAGGCACAAGTCACATATGGGAAGCACAATGGATCATTCCTGTGCCCGCCCAGGCCACCCACTCTCCTTTTCTCATCCCACCCATGAGAACTGATGCCTTCAGCTGCCCCTGACATGCTGCAGTGTCCCAGTAAAGGCACAGACACTCCCATTTGAGCCCGGTGCCACTCTCCACACACAACCCTCCTGCTCCTCTCCTCCAGACCTGCATGCCAGAGCTCCAAGGCAGGTCCTAAAGCTGCTGCTTACAGCTGGAAGAACCACCAGAGCCCGGGGAAGTTGCATCACAGGCTGGGGGACTCTTGTGCCTCTGCAGCTGGCAGAGGGGAAGCGGGGGCTACATTAAGAGTGTCCTGGCCATGACTGTAGGGACAGAGAAACTCCTTGGGACAACACTCATTCTTCCTCCTAGCAGGGAAAGCCAAGCCCAAGCACTGGGTTACTACTCAAGCTCAGGGGCAACATGGCAAAAACAGCATCTTGCTCTTTTGCAAAACCAGAGGCAGATCATTTCCTGGCATTTCCTTTGAGTGCCCAGGGACTGCAGGCTAGGGGATGGAGCCTGTAAGGACCAAGCTGGCCATTCCTAAGGAAAAGTGCAGGATTCCCCAGCAGAATTATTCAATCCCTCCAAACTGGTATCCAAATCCCTCCAAACTGTAGGAGCAGTTGACTGAGATACTCTGCTGTGCCAAAGATTCAGGCTGGCTGTTATATCCTGCTCATCCCAGAGTACTGCTCTCTCTGGAAGACCAGTCATGGCCCTCTGTCCAGCTGCCCTCCCAGCAGGGCTCTGGGCTGTGTGTGGAAAGGACAAGGAGGGCAAATGGCTGCATCTACAACCTGAAAATGCCCTGTGTCTCACCCCAGCACCCAGCCCCCCCCCTTCAGGTAAAACTCACTACCTTCCCTTGGTCCCAATGCAGCAGGGCCGGCCTGTAATCACACAGTCCATGTGCAGGTGGTTGGTGTAATTCCCAGCACTGTTTTTTGTGCAGATCTGGAAAACAATAACAGGCTGCAGTCAGACAGCCACAGCTTTGCTTGCTGGCTGGGTAAAATCTAAACAGCCCCTTGGGAGGAAGCCAGATCCCAGCCACAGTTCTCTCTGACAGCAGGATGGTGCTTGATGCTCCATCTGCCTGAGCTCAGCTGACACCTCCTCTCCAGCCCGAGGCTGAGTTGGTTTCCATCCCCGTTACCCTGACAGGATCCAGGGCTTTAGCTGGCACAGGACAACTTTTGTTGTTGGAGGGCTTTGAGCCTTGGTCCAGAAGAGCACGGCTGCCCTGAGCTGGTGTTTGTGACAAGCAGCAGAAGCTGCAACAGAGGCCCCGCCCTCCCACCAGCACAGCTGTGGCTCTGCACAGTGGGATGCAAATGCCCTGTGCCTCTGGCAATGCTCACCGGCCACTTGGTGATGTCATCTGGCCACTCGTGGGGCTCCATGGAGGCTGGCTGCTCACACACCCTGCAGCAACAAAGCACACATCAGCCTGAGAAATTCCTTTCCCCAGCACCAGGCAGGATTTCCACACTGTGCCTATGCCCGGTGCCCTATTCCACAGCTCCCTGTGTCCCTGGCACTGACACTGGAGACCAGATCAGCCAAGGCCATATTGGTCAAAGGCTCAGCCTCCTTCCAGTGTGCAGAGATCACATAGGCAGAGAGAACAAGCTGCTCAGCAACAACCTGGATCCTTTCCAGGCAGATACACCCCAAGGGCAGGAATTCAGCTAGTTCCACCTCTATATCAGCCCACAGTGACTGCGTGCCATGGCACCCAGCAGCTGCCTGGGCTCCTGGACAGAGGTGGCTGGGTTTGTGACTGCTGCACCCCAAGCAGGGAGCTGTGCAGGGAGCTGTGCAGGGAGCAGGTGAGGAGGGGGACAGGGTTGAGGAAGGCACCCACAGCTCACAACAGACTGCTCTTCAGGTGGGCAGCCCACAAAAACAGAGACCAGGGGTGAGCAGGAATATGACCACACCCTGCATCAGCCTCCCCTGCAGTGTAGGGACATCACTGCCCCACACACCTCCAGAGCAGCTGCTGCCCCATTCTGCAATCCACTGGCCTGGCACTGACTCTACAGCAGCCCTGTCTCCTGTACGATGGCAGCTGGGCCAGGCAGGACCTACCTGGGGTCCTGATGACAAACAGAGCCGAACTGCCTCTTGTTTCCTGCCAGCATTGGTGTGCTGGGGTGATGGGGCCACTTCACCCACACGGCCAGCGTGGACTGTGGGAGAGAGGAGAGGTGTCACCATGAAGCCAAGGGACAGAAGCATCAGCAGAAGTGGCCTGAGCCTGCAGGGCTGGCAGGAAAGGGCCCTGGCACTCACTGAGCACTCCTCCTCCGAGGTCTGCACGCAGCCTGACTTGTCATTGCGCACGCAGCACGCTGAGTGCTTCTCCTTCTCCCGCTTGGCGCTGATGAAGCTGTGCACCTGCTGGTCCTGCCTCATGCACGGGGAGAACTTGGCCCCCAGGTGGATCAGGGCCTCCTGGCAGAGATGGAAACACTCAGCTCAGCCACGGGGCAGGCAGTGATTGCCTGGGCACAGCAGGCTGGGGGAACTGCGAGGGGTGCCCCTATCCAGACTCAAAGGACCGGGGACAAGTCCTGCATGATGAAGCCCAACACACACAATGCACATTCTCCATATTTGCTTTGGAGACAGGACCAGAACAAAACTTCAGTGATTTCTTTAACCATAGCCCCAGGAAGATCAGCACTATGGCTGGGAAAGAAAACTTTGTGATGTTTCCTCTTCACCTTTGTCTTTCCCCGGGGGAATGACATCAGGAAAGCCGTCACACACCATACAACTCCTGCATTTTTTCTAATCCCATGCTTGTCTTTGTAGAAACAGAGTGCAAAGCGCCCTGAGGAGCGCCAAGGTCCATCCCAGCTTCCAGGCACCCCATTCTGCAGGGTATGGGGTGGGAGCACTGCTGCTCCCTGACAGTGACAGCAGATCCCTGAGGGCTCTGGTCCCTGGGGTAGCACAGCTGCAGCACACAGTCCCCAGCCACCCACTGCCAGCCCCACCAGTGGCACTCACTGAGCTGGGGCCGATCCAGAAGTTTTCCTGCTGAACATATTTGACATTTTCATAAACCCCTCTGTTCCGCAAGACCTACAAGGAGAGAAAGCAAGAGCCCTGTGAGCTCCAGCCCACAGAATCAGCAGGGCAAGCAGCAGGGGCTGGTGAAAACAGCCCCCATGATAAACAGAAATCTCCACAGCCAATGATGGGGCCCACAATTCTCTCTAGCTGGTCTTTTGCAGGATCACAGGTAAAACTCCATCAGGATGTGGGCACTTTCACGTTAAGGTTTCATTTAAAATGTCTATCTCTGGCTACTTCAACTTGCAAGAAATCCTAGAGCCTGGAACCAGCACAAAGCACCACAGAGTTGAGCAGCACAGGCCTCACCCACAGGCAGCACCTCGAGGCAGTGCAGGCCCAGGTGCTGGTGGAAGTGCTCTGAAAGCTGTCAGATACAGAGAAGCTCCCCAGGGCATCTCCTGCACAGAGCAGGGACATGGCTGTAGAGATATCTGTACCCCAAAAGCCTTGGGGAGGCTACAAACAGCTTCAAGATCAGCTCTCAAAATCAGACAAGTCAGTTTTGCTCCTGGCAGAAGCAAAATCCTGCAATACTTGCAAAAACTTAGCTCAGTTTTGAAGTATTTTCCTGCTGTGATCATCCTTCTGGTCTCCACCAGGAGGGGAACAAGCTGTTTGGAAGTGCTGCCAGCACAGCCACCATGCTTTGATGTCAGATTATATCTGACATCAGGAGCACCGTGGCTGCAGGAGGGAGGGAAGGGGGTGTGGGGGCTCCCAGGGACCCTCCAGGCAGCCCCCAGGGTGAGCCAATAGATTGAAGACTGTGACACAACAGCTGAGGGCTGAAACTCAGTCACACTGCAGGCAGGTCAGGGGGATTCACTTACTGAATCAACAGTTTCGTGTTGTGAGAACCCCACAGGGGCGATGCCATAGATACACACAGCGAGGATGGTGATGAGTGAATGCACAAAGGTGACCCAGTAAGTGAAGAAGGGCCTGGATGGAGGGAAGGACAAAGGATCAGAGGCTGAAACACAGGCATATTACATCTGCTAGCAGAACAGAGGGGAAAAGCTGTTGTTTTCCCCCAGAAACCTCACCAAAATCTGGGGTACATGGCCAGGATCACCTAGGTTTGCACAAGACAGGAGGCAATGACCTAAGGTCTGGCTGGCAGACAGAACCTATTTACTCTGACTCCCCCATTACTCTGGACAACGACCCCTTCCCAAGAAAATATCCATGAGAACACTGAAGGCTGCTGTTGAACTGCGCTGCGTGTCTGAAATAAAGACTCTAGGGGACTCAGGGCAAGGATCACTGAGCCTAGCTGTTCACCACAGGACAGCAGTGGTGGGCAGAGACCTGCAGTCCCTGCAGGCAACAGAGATACAGACAGACCGTGTGAGGTCCCAGTGCACAGTGACAAACACGCTGCTGTCAGCTGCAGCTGGCTCTGTACTCCAAGGGACAAAATCTGGAGGGGGCTCAGCAGCACACAGTGACCTGAGTCCCCAGGGGCCAGCAGCAATCCCTCACTCAGCTGTGCTGGGTTCCCCCCAGGAGCACAGCTCTCACCTGTGGTCATCCATGTCCTCGATCTGCCGTTTGACGTAGCTGTCGATGCGCTTGCGGTAGGTCCTGTTGGTCAGCTTGCCCACCATGCCCAGCCCGTAGGGCCTCTTCTCCTTGGCAAAGAGCTTCCTCACGGGCACGGCGATGCGCTGGCCCCGCCTCTGGGGGCTCACGCTCACCACCTCCTGCCGCAAGCGCACCTTGGGCTGCGCCAGGCCCCCATCCTTCTGCTTCCTCCAGCCTCGCTCCAGGGGGCTGCAACCAAAGACAGCAGTAGGGACCAGCTTTTCCCTGATCTTTGGTGGCAGCAGAGCCCCTGTCTGTCCCACCCCCTCCGGGCTGGGCAGCAGCTGATGGCAGACAAGATGCCCTGATGTGGGAGCTGTATTGCAAAGGGTTACACAGAGCCAGTAAATGAAAGCATAGAAGTGGCAGAAAGCAAAGCAAACACCAGAAAGTGGCACAAGGCAGCTGTGCCAAACTAAGCCCCACCACTGAGGAGCTCTCAAGGCTTTAAAGTGTTTCAGCAACAGGCTGAAACGGGGAGGCTGGAACAGGCACCTCTGCAGCCCCAGGCACAACTATTTCCTCCCCTACTTCAATCCTCTTACTCTGCCCTCTGTTATGAAATGAGTTTAGCCCAGCAGTGGAAATACCCACCTTTAAATGCCCCTTCAGTGTCTCACTTCAATGTGACTGGACTGACAAATTAGACGTAAGAGAATCAAGCAGCATCCCAGACCAAGAAAGTGGCACTGTCACATGCTGCAAGCTGTACCAGCTACCTCTCACAATCTCTCTCTCATTCCTCCCCTTATTTGTACCTGTGTGTGCATTTTCAGAATTAAAAAAAATAGCAGGCTGGCTTCAACAACACAACAAAATCCCAAGCATCCCAAGCTAAAAGAAGGCTTTTTTGTCAAAATAGATCTAATGAACATTGCACAGGTTACTGGTGAATAATACCTGCTTTTTAAGTCTCAGTCACATCCAGATAGTTTTGTATTTCCTTGCTCTTAAACAGCAGTGTGAAGGTCACATCTGCAACACTCAGACCTGACCAAAATAGCCCAACTACCTCCCATTTCACCCTCCTCATTGCCTGGCACTTCAGTAGGCATGTTCCTGACATATGCTCTAGTCCAGTGTACCACTCCTGGCCTCCTGAATGTCCCACTCAACACAAAGACAGTGCTTGTCAGGAGTACTGAGAGAAAATAGCCATCAAACTTCTGAAAGATGACTGGAGTATCTGGAGAGATTGTGAGAGCTCCAAAGTATGTACAAGCAACAGGATAAGGGAGAATCTGAACCTCTGTAGCCAAAACACTGCTGGAAACTTCAGTTCTTTTCATATGGCACCTTGCAGAATCTGCATTTGAATACCCTAATTTCCCCTTGGGAAGTCATTCTCCAGCAGAAGGTGCAGATTTCACTGTATCCTCCTCTTGCCCAAGAGGTGAAGCAGTTTCTTTGTGGTGGACGTGCTGCTTCCCAGTATTTCCTGTGCTGGAAATCTCCCCATGCCCAAACAAACTCCTCACCACGTGAAAGGACACCCAACTGTGACTCTGATAACAGCTCTCTGAAGTGTGAAAGAAACATATCTTCCTCAATAAATAAAACTATTTAAGGATATTCAAAGGGAGCCAAGAAGACTGAAACCATCTCAGAGGAGTGACAACAAACTCCCACCGTTTGCGCTTCCCCTTCTGTTAAACTGAGTCAAGTTCTTGGAAACACTTGAAGGGAAAGTGCCAACACAGCAAGATGGGCTGAGAGCAGCAGAACCACAACAAGGACCTCCCTGTCTGCTCCATGTTCACACCCAGCAGAGCTCTCTGCTGGGGTGAGCTGACTCGGAAGCAACACAGAGCAATTACTCAGTACCAGTTACTCAGGTGGAAAAAATCCAGGCATACAGTACAGCACCACCCACATATTTGTAGGGCTCTCAGCATCAGTGCCACACCTTTCTCTCATTTCAAGTGAGGAATGCAGCCCAGCTCGACACTCGGCAATGCTTCACCGCTCCTTGGAGCGTGACAACAGTTACTGGTGACTGTGGCAATGGCAGCAGCTTTTTCGCTTTGCCATGCTCTCCATAGCCAAAGGCTGCACCCTCAGCATCCTCACAGCTGATTTACAGTGTCTTTTGCTTCCTCAAGGCATAATACAATCTCTGAAACACATTAGTATGAAACTGGAAGCTGCTGGAGTGAACTGCAGAAGTGGCCTCAGAGTCACCTTTCACATGCATGGGAAGCTGAGGCAGGAGGTCTTCAGCTGGATTTAAAGAAAACCCATCACTGCACTGCTCTGAGCTCTGCACCAAGCACCCACAGCACTCAGATCTTGGCTTCCTCCATGCAGGAGGCCCCACTCCAGGTGGACTGGCCACCCCATGTTAGGCTTTGGCAGCTACCATGAAGATACTCACAGTAGTAAGTGGCTTCTTTCGAGCTCATTTTTGTCCAAGGCACCTCCTGTGAGATCTGTCTGATCTGGAGGCTTCACCTCAGCATCTTTGATTGCAGCTTCTGACGGCGACTCAAACACTTCATCCGGGTAAGTAGAGAGCTCCTCGTGAAGGACTCCTTCCTGGGCAGAGACACAGAAGTCCCATCAGAAGCCAGCATCCCATTTGAGACACCAGCCCCGGCAGAAAGCAGTGCTGCTCTCTGCAACACACAGTCCTGCCAGAACCAGAGTCCTGCTCTGCCTCTGGGCCAGCACCACGCCAGCCCTGCCCCTCACCCGAGCGAAGAACGAAGTGTCAAGCTCATCTGGGAAATCCACTGTGTCCTCCTCCAGGAAGCTGGCGGGGGTGAAGCTGCGCCGCTGGGCCCTCCTCAGGGTGCTGTCCTTCACTGAGCGGCCCTGCAGCCAGGGACAGGGCATGGAGGCACTGCAGGAACCTGAACCCCAGCTCACAAACCCACCCCAACCAGGAACCTAACCTCAGCTCACAAACCCACCCCAACTAGGAACCTGAACCCCAGCTCACAAACCCACCCCAACCAGGAACCTGAACCCCAGCTCACAAACCCACCCTAGCCAGTGCACAGGGAGCCCAAGTGCTGAGCTTGGTTCATGCTTGTGGATGGAGCACAGCAGACACGATGTGATACCTTTCTGATGAGAGACTAAGCTGTCACCCCACTTCTCAGTCACAGCACCCACCTCCAGCCTTGCCAAGTGCTCCTCTACCTCGTATTGAACAATGTGACTGACAAACCACAGCGATGGCTGCTATGGGACACAGCAAAAAAGGTCACTGAGCCCAGGAAAGCAGGATGGAGAAACAGCAAGAGCCTCAGGTATTTCTGCTCTTCCATGACTGCTTACCAGGTGCAAATGGACCACCCAAAGGTCCAGACAGGCTGAACTGGGCCTGCTAGAATGCTCTGAGGCTGCTGCCTGTGGGAATCAAAGTCCCAGGCCAATAACAAAAAAGCAAGACCTATTCCAAAACTGAACCACCATCCCTGCTTCTTGCCAGTCCTGCCTCCTGTACACATGGCTGAAACACGACAGGAGGTGACTTCATTTCCTCCCTTCCACAGGGGCTGTGCCCATCCTCTCTGCTCAGCAGCTCCTTCCCTTGCACCCCTCTCCCAGGGCAGAGCCCAGTGTGCTCCTTGCCCTCCCCAGGCAGTACCTTCACCAGGGCTGCAGCTGCTCGGAAGCTCATTTTGGCCACGGACTCACGCTTGCGGCGCCGCGGGAGGCGGTTGAAGCCGGAGCGGGAGCTGGTGAAGGAGCAGAGGGACGTGGCTCCCGGGGTGATGGGCGTGTGGGGGATGCTGCAGCCGTCCGTGTCCTCGGCCATCCGGAACGCCCGCCCCCGCGCCAGGGGATCGATGATCTGCCAAGAGGAGCAGCCCATCAGTCCAGCCACCCCTAAACCCGTCCTGACCAAGCCTCCTCTCTCCTCCTGAGACCATGACAGGGGCCTGGCTCCTGGGACTCATCAAGAACCAGGCTGGAGGGACCAACAAGCAATTCTGCAATAAGGAATTATTGCAATAAGGAATAGCCTATTGGGCTTTTAATCTTTTGTTGGTATTGACTATTGTCAACCAGTCTGTTCCAGTATCTCACATAAGACTCCAAACCTCTTCCAGCCCTTCCTAAGCTCTTGGTTTCATTGTCTCCCATGCCAGTGAGCTCTACAGTCAGAGAATGTGCTGTCTAAACAGGAGTCTGAGAAATCCCTGAAAACAGAAATGTTCTTTCTTCTGCTAGTTTCCTTCCTGATACTGGACAGCCCAGGGCTTAAGCAGTATCCTGTAATCCTGCTGAAACGTTACTGTATATTTACATCGGCTTCCATTAATTAAGTTTAACAGCTGGATAAAGCAGGCAAGCTTCCAGGAGCAGCAAGCCCTTCTTTGGGACTCCTCAGGCCAACGCTCTCACTTATTCCAAACATACGAATAAACGTAATGAAAATATTGCCTTCAGCAACAAACCTTGCCTCTGTCCTTACATCATCACAGCTGTGGTTTCCATAAGACCTCTGTGCTTTATCCCAAGGTTTTACGAGCTTTTTTAATCCACAATTGCACACTCAACAGGAAGCTCGATGGGCTCACACCTACTGACACCACGTTCTGATTTAATGTAGCCCACACAGAGCTCAACAATATTTCTAAGTCTCCTGTGGACAAAGATTAGGTGCAAGACATTTAACAGAAAAGAGGACAACATGGTGAAACGTGATTGAAAAATGCACTTCATTCTCCTCTGCTTTAGTGATGCCACCAGGCTGCAGGTTACAGACTGACCTGCTTTGGAAGGAATTGTTTTCCCACTCACCCAGTGGCGCTCACCAAAGCACAGTCATCAACCACACCAATTACTGTCACCAAGTGGAGCAATGGGAAGAGCTGGATACTGTGGTTAGTTCTGGTCACTGGATGTGCTCGATTGCACCCTGCCCCCGGAGTCACATTTAAAGGTAACCAGCAGGAGGTAGCACCAAACTCAGGTGCCCTTTGCAGGCACTCCAAACCACTTCTGAGATCCCATGAGAAAAGCTGTAGCACCACTGATGCAAGAGACATTTCTCAAAGTCCTAAAACATAACCAGGTTTCTATGGGGACAGCAGCTGTGCTACAGCCTGCATTCTGCTTGGGGCAGGGCAAGTGTCCCCAGTGATTCCAGCCCTGCTACTGTACATTTGAGCCCAACATACTGGCTACTCTGTGTACAACACAATTCTGTCCTTGCAAAATAGCAGCAGAAAGCCTGGGCTGAGAGCTCCTGGACATGCTGCACACCCCTGATCACCACAGTCACAGCGTGACAAACACGGCTCTGAGCCACCAGCACAGCTGAGGGAGCTCAGCCAACGAGACTGGAGAGAGGCTGCTGGAGAGAGAGAGAGCTGCCAGATTATACCTGAGACGTGAGAAGTGTCTGAGCACAGAGCCCAGACGTGCCAAGGCAGGAGCACAAGGCTCAGCCCACAGACAGGTCACATCTGCCAGCATGGGAGCTCAGTGAGCTCAGAAATGGCCTTGCCTCTGTCCCAGGGTACTCACCTTCTGCATGCCCAGCTGGCAGGGTCCCACGTAGAGAGGAGGAGGGGTCTCTGTGCTTGTCAGAGAAATATTGTCCTGGCTGGGCAAGTCCATTTCCCGGATGACCTGAGGCTTGAGTTTCCCATAGCGCAGGCTGCAGTGGCGGAGGCTCTTCCTCTGCCATTTCTGAGTGGCGTCGCTGTCCTTGCTCACCCCAAACCAGTCGGCCGTGCCTCTGAAAGATGCCAGCAGACAAGTGCTAAGAAGCAGGATGTTTGCTTGGGCTATGCAGGTGAAAAGACAAAACCTTGGTGGTCACTTCCAGCCCACCCCAATTCAAAGACAGAACTCTTCCCCAGGAGCATCTCGCAGCTTGTCCTCAGCTGGTTTTAGCAACCTGGCAGATGCTTGACCAAACGTTTGACCATCAACAGCATTCTGTCTCTTAAGACAGAAGAAAATTGATAGGAGATATTCACTGTGGGTACAGGACAGTTTGTTCTGAGTTTTTCTAAAAATAAAGGAAAAGAAATAGTACAGAAGTTCAGAAAATAACTTGGTGAAAGGGGTTTCTTTACTTTAAAAACCATCTATTGCAAACACTTACCATCTTCAGGCCAGCTTTAGGTCCCCATTGTGAGATTGTGCTGTTTCACAGTTCTGTAACTTCTCCCAAAAACCACTAGAAATCACTCTTCTCTCCCAGCCTCCCCTCTATACCCCCAAAATCTCCCTAACTTCTCCATCTCATGCTGCAGGGTTTTTAAGTTTCTCTAGGGTAGCATTAACAGCAAAACTTGCTGCAGTTCTGGTCTCTGCAGAGGCAGACACACACAGTTCTAAGCTGATGGTTGCAGAAGCAGGAGCACAAGGCTGCAGCTACGAGGCAGGTTTGCTGCCAAGTGGCTGCTGCCACAGAAGAGCAGTGGATCAGAAGCAAAATCCCAAGGAAGGCAGGGAGGGATCAGGATAAGTCAGACTAAAAGACTGCTTCAAATCCTGCAGGACAGCTGGTACCCTAAACTTCCATGGCAGCCCTGCCAGGCATTTCCCACCGTGGCTAATCCATCCTCAGGAGGATGACATGCTGTCTCAGCCTACAGCTGACTGGTCCAGGTGTTGAAACCTCAAAGTCCTTCCAAGCCAAATCCAAACCCCTGGCTTCAGCCCTGCAGGATCTCCAACTGCTGAGAGCAAGACCTCACAGATCACAAAGTGAGCATTAAAATACACACTGGAGTAAAGGTTGGGATAAATCTAGAATTAGGTCACACAGGGGAACTCAGACAGTGCAGTGGAGACAGGAAACTTGTCCTGTGGCTTTGCACCCTATCAAGTAAAAATCGCATCAACCAACAGGTGAAGCTGCTCTGCCACCATGTCAAAAGGTGTGTTTGAAATCCACAGCCTTGCTGGCTAAAACCTTCCACATGCAACCACCATGCATTTTCCTCAGCCCTCCTTGTTCTTACAGACCCTTCAGAGGTCATATGGACCACTGCTAGAATTCATCTGACCTCACTGACCCAAATGCCACCAGCAAGTCATTGTGCCAGCCTTTGCAGATGGGGCTTTGTGCAAGTCTTGGGGCACCTCTCTGCTCCCACAGACCCACCCCTATTTGATGCATCCAGAGCACCTCTCCATCCACAGCAAAGGGCCTAGGGCCAGCCCCTGCCCTGACAGTCTCACCAAGCACTGAGGGCATGCTGCCAATAGCTCTGGCACAACACACACCACAGAACAGTCTGACAACTCAGAGGGCTCCCCACAGACTGCTGTAACCAGTATTTCAACAGCAGGGTGACCTTAGGTGACAAGGCCATACATGGGGCTCAAAGAGAGAGGGGCTGAGGGTCATTTAGGCCCTTATGAGCCTGCTGAGGAATGGCCCATTGCACCACCAGCAGCCTCAGAGCCCTCCAAAACTCTGCTCCCTGGTCTGGAAGGACAAGCACCACCACAGCTGCTGGCACTGTGAAGAACATCCCGGAACTGCCAGAGACTACTGTGGCGCCAGGGCCAGGGTGAAGAGGTGTCCCACTCCCTCACCACAGCCTAAGAGTCCACTAAAGAGTTTAGGGCATTTGGAGCACCCTGGGAAGTTGCTGAATGCCTCTGTTCAGCTGGGGAACTCCATCACATCCTACAGAGTCCCCAGGGCACTGTAATAGCCAACATCAGAGTCAGCTTTCACTCTTCTGCCATGTTGAGCCAACCAGCCCTGAAAGCCTAAGGCCAAATACAAGCAGCCCCAAAGGTGGCCACAGTGCCAGAGTGGCAGCTGGCCAAGGGCAACAGTGAGGATGGCAGGATAGGAATACAGGGCATGAGGTTCAGTCCCTGCCATGCACAAAGTCACACTGTCTGTCTGATTTAAAAGCTTCCTGAGCTCCAGATTTGGGGTGATGGTCAATGGGCCATTGAGCCCCAGACTCCTGGAGTGGTTCATCTCCTTAGTGCTAAGTAAACAAAGACGTCCACCTCAAAAAGAAGACAGTCACATTTGCATTAGAGAAATCCTTGATATCAGCAGGGAAAGAGTGGATGGTCTATTCCATTCACCAGCTCAGAGCCCCTCTGGAACAACGCGACAGTGCCTGTTTGGTGCTGCTTCCTCTCCTTCCCCCCTGCCACAAGAAGGCTTTGGGGCCAACATATGCTGCAGTGCTGCCAGCAAAGGCAGGCTGGGCTAAGGCTGCCCTGAGGAGATATTCCAGCTACGGTGAACACCAGGAGGTTGACAGCTTGTTAGGAAAGGCAGGAGGGAGTGAGGCTGGCGGGTGGACAGCTTGTTAGTCCATGCTACTTATTGACAGCTGCCTACACATTTAGTGGGAGAGACAATTGTTTTTTTGTTAGAGGCACACATGAACTCTCTCACTCTGCCTGCCTGTAGGCCTCTTGGGCAGTCCTGGGAAGGCAATGTGATCTCAGCAGCAGCCAGCCTCTGTGCAGCTCACAACAGCCCTGGCACACACATGCAGGGGTGGGTTTCACACTCAGTGCTACCAGTACCTGAAGAACGATCGGGGCAGGGACTGCCGCTTTCTCAGGGAGCTCCTGCCCCCCCCGGTGCCCCCGAGCGGGCAGGGTCTGACTCCTCTGAAACCGAACCTGTCTGCTGCAAAGAAAAGAGAGCTGAGGGGAAGGAACCTCCAGGGCTGAGGAGGGGAGCAGGCCCTGCATCTCGTTCCATAACCCCGTGGGCAGCAGCTGTGCTCCACTGAATGGGACAGTGGCCTCCAGCTGAGACACGACCTTAGAGAAACAACCAAGCTCAAGACACGCAGCAGCCGCATCTTTGAACCAGAAGGCTGCTGAATCCTCTTGGTGCTCCTGCACCTCTTGACATGTGTCTCCCATTGCTCTTGAAAGTACCAGGAGTACTGCAATCCCCCTCAGCTCCGCTTCTAACACTGCCTTCTTCAGCCCAGACACTCAGCTACAGATTCCACAGCTGGCTTTGGACACCAGGCTGAGATATGATCTGCTTAGAGACAGACGACAAATGCCCTGACAGGATCTTGCCTAGTGCACAAGTCTATCTGTGCCACACCTGCTGCCCTTCATGGACATCTCAGACACCCTGGGAGACTGAAAATGGTATTAGATGCTTCCATATGGCACAGAACATGGCACTCCCATGCCATGTTCTGGACTACATAGGCTTGACTTTATGTGCACACTTGATCTGTGTCCTCCAGGGAAGATGCTATGGAGTCCTGCTGCAGTTTCACATTCTGTGCATCCTGAGGGCTGTGTAAAGTAGAAAACTTGGCAATCAGCCTTCCTGGACTCACAAAACAAATCCCAAGACATGTTTAGGGATGTATAGTCTGCATTCTCCACTGCATCCCTAGCCCTGCTAAATGGAAAACAGGGGGTTAGGCCTTGGTACTTTCCAGTTCCCTGGCCTTGTTTCTAATCCACTCATTTCATACTTTTATTGCTAGTGTTGTGTCTTGTATGCATCTCCTGCAGCTCTGCTCCCTGTAAAGTCCTTCCCAAAGGAAATTTGTCAGACCAGCACCAAAGCTGTTCACAGTCCCACACTCCCCTACATACAAACAGTATGTTGTGAGGACTTCTGGGGAATGTCACCCTGGCCCTTCCACCCAATGCTGCTTGTCAGGGCCTCCACAGCACCCTGCCATGATATCCCCTTATCCTTGACATGCTCTTGCCTAATTGTCCTGGCAAGGGACATTCAGGGGCAGGGAGGCAAGGGAAGAGACAGTGTAGGTGTGCAAGGACAGCCTGAGCAGGCCCAGGGGCTGCCCACAGCTATGAAAAGAGCAGCTGCTGCTTCCCGGGCTCAGCCCTCCCAACCTCACAAGAAGCAGGATCAGAGTGGGCTGATGCAGGAGAGCTTCACCATCAAGGCAGCTGGGGAACGTCTGAGGCAAAGGAAAACAATGTGTGGGAGATCTCCCAGAGCTGGAAAGCTGCTCCTTTGTGAGTGGGCGAAGCCTGGCTGGCTGAAAGTACCCCTGACCCTTGGAGCTCCAGGGATGCTCCTGGGACCCAGGCAGGCCTGACACACTGCCAGGAGATGGAAGCGAATCATCTCAGGAGAGCAGCTGGGAGGGAGAGCCACTCCCTCTGGGCAAACTGGGATAAGCCTTTGCCATGGTGAGGGAAGAAGCATCCAGCTCTGTGAGGCCATGTCTCAAGAGACTCCTAATGACAACCCTCTGTAGGAGTGGGACACAGGACCAGAGCAACCTCTCCCTGCCCTCCACCACCCCTCAGAGCCATCTCAAGGACCTGCCAATGAGCCACTGTTAGGAGCCAAGCTGGTGAGAGCCCAGCACTGCTCTGATGGGCTTCTGTCTTCCCAGCAACCATGTGCTCTCAGACACTGCCCCAAAGCACGCCCAGCACACCCCATCTTCAGTCCCAGCTAAACACTGGGGCCAGAGACATCCTGTTACTGACAAACAGACACCCTGGGGCATGGGGGGCAGCCAAAACCTGTCTGTAAGTGGCAAACACCATTCATTGTCCTGGTCACTAGCACCTTCCTCCTAGGACTTGTCTACTCACGTTCTACAGACAGGCTATACAGCACCACGTTCACCCCACTGTGAGACTGTACTGTTTCAGAGCTCTGTAACTTCTCCCCAAAGCCACCAGAAATCACTCTTCTCTCCCAGCCTCCCCTCCACCCTCCCAGAATCTCCCAAACTTCTATACTGGGAACCAACCTGCGCCCACCCTTCCACAACCTCATAAGGTACCAAGGGAGTCAGCCCAACCCTGCTGTGACAGGCTGGGACGAGCAGAGAATACACAACTGCAGGATGGCAGTGGATGGCAGAACGCACTGTGGTGGGCTCCAGGGGCCCGTGCCTCACCTCTTGATGGTCTGGGTGATGGAGGTCTGTCGCTGCAGCACGGGTCGGCGGGCAGGGTCGTGGGGCAGGGACGGCACTCGGCTGTTGTCGGCCGGCATGCTCACGCTCCGCAGGAACGCCTGCCGCCGCGTCGGCTGCCGAGGGAAGCACCAGGGTCAGAGTGCTGCAGGGAGCCCGCACAGGGCCAGCCAGGCTGGGACACGGTCAGCGATTCAACACGGACTGCAGGAGCTCCTGCAACGCATCCTCCTGGCTGCTGTCTACGCAAATCACACTCTCCCAGACTGCTCCACAAGGTCAAGAGAAGCACAGTCAGTGGGATTTGCTTCTTAAGTGGCTCTAGATCTGCACTAAAAGCCTGTGAGATCTCTGTGTGGGTCTGAAGTTGCTGCCTGGTGCAGCCTAAGCTGGTAAAGGCTTTGTTCATAGCCTAATTGCCTGGGCACACTCACATATCTTGGCTAAATGTCACCTACCAAACATGACACAACTCACCAGGCTATTCTCAGCTTATACAACTGCCTCCCCAGAATTGCTCTGGGTTACACTTTTATCAGCTCAGCAGAGACACCATCTCCCATTTGTACAGGGCAGGCTGAGCAGACAGCCCCTCTGGCAAGTGAAGCTCTGATCGATCCTCTGGTCAGACACTGTCTCTGCCTCAAGACTACCTCAGCTTCTCCAGCCCAGAAAGCTAATGATTTCCACTTAAATTAACAATTTGGATATCTTTTATGTAAAAGCAGTGCACAGATACTCAGGTTGTAAGCCAGAGGAGCACACAATGCACTCTTATCCTGACAGCCTGGACTGTGCACATCAGACCCACAGAGAACATCATCTCCACCAGCTTCCATCATAAGCACAAAGTGTCTCTCCAGGTGCCCAGCTGGATTTAGAGATTTCAGATAAGGGAAGGTCCATCAAGGCCTTAAATAATTGATTCAGAAGGTTTCAACCTGCACTGGCAAAACCCTGAACTCCACTTCTGATCCCCAGACTGACCCCCAAACTCTTTCCTTCCAAGGGAAGACCAGAACCAAGATTTATCTGCCAGGAGCTGCTACATAAGTGCATTTGAGTCCCTGGATCACAGAATGGTGCAGAGGACAGTTCTTGCTGTTCGAAGTGCAATAAAAGTTTCATCTTAAGACAAGCTTGTCCTCAACCACCTCCAGAGAAGATGTATAACCCTCCACTTCTCTAATGACTAAATGTTTTTTCACATAAGTGACTGAACACAGGCCCTGTACCCACCCATGGAGCTGGGCAGCAAGAACCCTCTGGCTCTGCCTTCAGTCCACAAAGTCTCTGTTCCTGCAGCAAGGCCACTGAAGCAGCCAGCATTCATACCCAGGTCTCACCCCTATAGCAGTTTTTAATACCTTGTAGCAAGAATATTCCTGATATTCTTCCTATTCCCAGCACAAATAAGGGTGTTTTACTCTCACGCTTTGCACAGTTCCTATTAACCTATCACCTCATCTCTATTTCAGCACTCCTCAGTGTTATGTATTTCTCATCCCACATGGTTCTCTTATGTTCCTCATGCTGCTAACAGCTTTGTGTTGCCAGTAACTGTTCTTTGCTGTTACTGATGAAAGTCTGTTTTGGCTATTCATAAGTCAGATACATACCCTGCTCATTTCAGCATAAGCTCCAGCACTTCCAGGCCCTCATGTTTGTCTGGGAAACCTTCAGTCCTCCAGTCCCCTTAAATGCTTATTTGAATACCTCACTCTCATATCTCAGCCAAGACACTTTTCACAATGCCTACATCCAAACAGTCACATCCACTGATGTGAGCACATCAGCCACCCACCCTCATCCCTCCCACATCCCCTTCATGAGGAGTTAATTACTGATCATAAATCTACTCAAAGGCTCTGCCCCTTCTTATGTGGCCTCATGACCTGGCATCACATGCTGCCTTTCCCTCAGCCAGGACTGATGGGGACCCCAGGCACAGGGATGCTCCCAGCACACCCCTCCTCCCCAGCCCCTGTACCTGCACGGGCTGGGGGAGCTCTTCTGGCACGGGCATGGGCACCGGCACAGGGATGTCCAGTTTCAACCATGGTGGCTTCTTCCTCTGTAAGCTGCTGGTGCTGTCGTGCCGCGCCTCCGACATCGTCCCACGCGTGTCCTCAGGCCTAGGAGAGGGGACACACCAGAGTCAGGAGGGAATCTGGCTCATCCCTCACAGCCCACGCTGGCAGGGTGAGCAGAGTCCTCTGGGCTGTGACTGATGGGCCCCACGTGGGATGAATTCCCAAAGTGCCTCGTGAGGGTCAGGGGTCACAGCTTGTGCCCATGCTGGTCATTCAGCACCTGACACTCGCAGGACACGGAGCATTGCTCAGGGACACAGAACCTCGAGTGAGGTACAGAGACTGCACTCACAAGTTTGAGTTGCCTCCCATTAAGATTTTTGCTGAGACTACTGTGAGATCCAGATTCCTTAAGAACAAGCATGAATTAAATCTTAATGAGATCTGGATCCAGACCAACCAGCTAAGTAACTGCAGTATCAAAAGCCACTGACCTCCCTCTAAAACCAGCTTGTGACTCACAGACACCATTTTTTGCCCACCCAAAGCCAAGCACCATGCTTTCCAACCTACCTACCACTTAGCAATTAAAAAGTGGCCATTTCTCATTGCTGCCTCTAATCTCTTTTAAATGCAGTGATTTTCTAGAAACACAACACGACGCACGGAGCAATACCAGTATAGCATGAACATTAGAGAACTGGCACTAATCCTGAACTAAGAGTGGTTTTCATACATAAATAATAATGATATGGTATTTAAATAAAAACCGCTGTGTAATCAAAACGCTGCAATGAACAGAGTGACTCGCTGTCATCTTGCCCACTCTGCTGCAGTTTTCTCCTCCTGTTTGGGTCACACACAGGGACCACAGGAGTCTTTCAGGCTGGCAGAGCATCCACTTCAGTGTGCACACTCAGACAAACAATTCAGAAAATAGATTTCACTGGAGGCAGATCAGCTCAGATACCTCCACAGGTACTTTCCAACCTAAATTATGCTACAGTTTGTATTTCTTCCTCTCCTAGCACACACAAAACTTCAAGTGAACAGTGGGAAGCATGTGTGCTGAATAGGACAACAGATTCTATTCCCTCCTGGCTATATCCTTGCATTGCCCTAGCCTGGCCTTCAGCCCTTAGCCATAGGGGACAAAAATAATCAAGTGGCCCAGCCTCTTCACCACAGTGGGCAGATGGAATAAGCAACCAGTTAAATCAGCAAGCACACGTGTTTTGACAGTGAGTAGGAGAAAAACTCCATTGGAATTAAAACTTAGTGTTCTTACAGCATTAACACAGCCCATTTATTTTAAATGCAGAGTGCCTTTAACACATAAGGATTCTTCCTTGAGAAAGGCCAAGTTCTAGGCTAGGACCAGAGGCAGAGGGATCTCCACTCTCGGAGACATTCAGCACTCGACAAAACAAGGCCCTGAGCAGCTTGAATTATCCCAGCCTTGCAGTGGCTGAGCCAGTCAACCCGCACGGGTACCTCCCAACCTAAATTAGGCACTGGTTCTCCAAAACATGCACTGCCTTGCAGGGCATTTCCACCATATTCCCACAGCTCCCTGCAGCTGCTCTGGAAAGGGAGCTGCACACACCACTGCAGAAGAAACAAGGCAGGGGGGCAGGTGGGGGGAAATAGGTCAGCAAATGGGAGTGGGGGATGATCTGGCTTGGGTTAGGAGAGAATCTCATCTAAAAGGAGCTGAAGGCCAGCTGCTGGTTCAGTCGCGCGAGCTGGGCCGGCTGCCAGGAGTGCTGTGCTCAGCTGAGCCGGAACGACAGAAAGGGAGGACTCAGCTGTAGGTGGATGAAGGTTGGGTTTCAGCAAATACCACAGGCCCCCAAAAGTCTGGGAATTCATGATCTAGCCTGTACAGACATGCCCTTCATGCATGCACCACAGTCCTGTTGCACAGATGCAGTACTGCGAGTGAGAGGGACACAAATTCTCCCTTCCCTCCCTGCCAAGCTGCAGTGGTGGCTAAACACAACCATTCTAACTTCCTATAAGATAAGAACACTGAGTATTAGGGGAACTCCTGCCTGTGCTTGGTATGAGCAACTCTATGAGACACAATTTACTGAAAGGTCTTGCAAATTTGTCTTCATGGTGAGGTCAGAAAGCGAAGCAGATTTCTCATACCTGAAATAGTCCAGCAAAGAGCTCCAGCATTTACCCCTGAGGATCACAAACACAACGTCTCCTCGAGGTGCCCTAATCAGAGACCAGTCAAGAGAGACAGAGCCACCACTCTGGCATGACCAAATACAATCTGTTTCACAGAACTCAAGAGCCTCCTTCCTGTGCCTTCAAGGGCAAATTCAGAGCCTCTTTAGTAGCAACTCTGCTTTTTCCAGCATCTCACCACTGAGCCAGCATCACTCAACATCCTTCCTGTCTACCTACAGAGCTGCCTTTGTGAGCAGGAGCTCGGCATGTAAAGAATACAAACATGTAAGATTTGCAGCTTTATCAATCAGTGAGGCCAAGCCAGGAAGGCAGAGGATGAACCACGCCTGTATTGCCCAAAAGTTGCTGCAATAACGTGAAACCCTGTGAAAGACTTCCGATTAAATCTGTTTTCAGTTTCCCTTCCTAAATTGCCACAGACCACAGACTGTGATGCCCACGTATCTTCACCAACTTCCCTGCCACCGTTGCAAGACTGGCACATGGGATGTACACACCTGCCAAAGAGGACAGGCCATGCACACACACGGGTCAAGCCTGTGGCCTTACAATTATCCCCAAAGTTGATTCAGCTTTGTACTTTAGGCAAGGTAAAGATCTCTAGATGAAATTCACATCCTGACAGAGCAATGGATTGCTCTGCTTTCTCCCAGTTTCAGCAGTCAGAGTTCTTTAGATAGCAAAGCATAAAAATGCAGATACAATATTTGTCTGGATGCATTCAGTATTTAAACTTCAAGTGAGTTTCAAGGGTGACTGCAAACAGAGTACGTAGGAGCAAATCCCTCTACCAGTTCAACCTTCTTTACTCAAGAACTGGTTCACTTCCCAGTAAAAGAGTGCAGTGAAGGCAGAGTTGTTCAGCATTCCCAACTCCCCGTGTGCATTTGGAGTGGCCAAAAATAAACCTTACAAACACCTACGACTGGATCAGGCCCTGCCAGGGCAAGCTCTGTGAATTCTGTGTGAATAATCAGCCACAGCACAGGTCAGGCAACTGTCTCTGCCCCAGGCACAAAAAGGCCTGGGGCATGGTCATAAAGGACAGGTCTCTAGGGGGTTAACGGGGAGCCTGAGTGTGGATCCAGGTGAATATACAGATATATAGACTAGATGAGATCAGTGTATAGCTGTGTGCACAGATGTACAGCTACATGGTCCAACAGCCTTTGCATGGCAGGTAACATCTCTTACTACACCTCACTCAAAGTGCTGCTAATTTCTGTCTCAGCACTGCACTAAAAGCACTTTCTGAGTTTCACACTGACCCCTTGGTTACTTTTAGGGGCAATGTTTCAGGGTCCAGTGTCCATGGATTTCATCAGGCCAGTGGGCTTTGTTTCAGAGTTGACTGCACTGATACATATTTTGTTTGAAAGCTCCCATACCATTAATCTCAATTTCTCAGTACTGTCAAGAGGCCACCAAGAGCAGCAGGATGGGAACACACACAGCACAGCCATGTAGGGTCAGGCTCAGGGTCCCTCTAAAGCCAGTATCTCATTTCCAACCGAGGATACCTGGCACAGGGCAGGAGTACAGGATCACTCACAGTCCTGTCTCCCAGGACAGAGCCATGGCACGTGCTGTAAGTAACTCACAGGCTTCTTGTGCCAGAAATGTCTTTGCATGTAACAGTTCTGTATCCATCTCCATATCCATGCAATGGTTATTATTTCAGAATTTATCCAGCTCATTTTTTAATCCAAGCAAGCTTCTAGTATTCATAACTGCACATGGCAAAGCTCCAGAGCTGAAACACATGCTGTGTGACAGCCTGCTCCAGCTCGTCTACAAACCTGACACTTCCTGGGCTCACTTGTCACCCTGTAGTTCTTGGACTAGAAGAGAGATCAGCTTTTCCCTATTCTCTTTGTCCATGCAAGTCCTGACTCTGTAGATCTCTTTCGTGATCACCCTACTATCCCCTCTTCCCATACCCACATCCAGCAGCTCAGTCCTTACACAGGGGCTGTTTCAGACCTCTCACCTGTGCTTGCTTAGTTTGGACTCTGTACCACCAGCATCACAAAACTCAGGAATACGGGGCTGAATGAGAGACATTTGCAAATCCAGCTTCTTCTAACTGATCAGCTGGCAGCAGCATAAATATTATTAATAATGTCCACTTCAATTAAAATAAACAAACAAAAGAAAAATGTATCAATTGCAAATAGTCTGGTAAAGTCATCTTCGAAAAGTCTGTGCCAAAGCAAGGTCATAGAACCAGAATGAAAGGCAAATTTACTGTGCTGTGGGTCAGGCTAAGAAAGGGGAGAGCACATTAAATACCTAAGTTGGCACATGATCAAGGAAAGCTGCTTAGTGAAATCTACTGACCCAAAGAGCAAAGGAAAAGCTTTGTCCAGAGCATGTTCCTAAAACTGACAGGCATCTTAAATACATTTAGTGACTTGCACAGTCATTTCAAAGAAAGACTATCCTTCCATTTAAACAGATAAATGAAGCTATTCACATGTTGATTTCTTTTCTTCCAGAATTTCCATTTTACAGCATTCCCATTTAAAATAAAACTGGCCAAGAAACACTCCAAACAAAAAACCAAAACAAAACAAAACCCCAACTTAATTTGACACTACCACACAAACAAACAGCATCTGCTTTTTCCAACACCAATGCTCCTCCCCAGCACAGTGTGTGCATGTTCCTACAGACACCCCCAGGAGGTAACAGCCACTGGGGTTATTCCGCTGCAATCTGATAGCCACGTTCCGTGGTCAGACTCCAGCTGTTTTCCTCCATTTTTCAAACCCCATCACTGCAGCAATTGTATTCACAGTCCCTACACAAAGTCCCAGGCAAGCCCCATGTACCTGAAGGGATCTGACCATGCAGCTGTTCTGGCTGAGGCACAGGAATCCAGGTGGACTCAGCAAAGAACCCGGGATCCTCAATGTGCTCTCCAGACAGGATGAAACAGAGGGGCCAGAGGAGACAGCTCCTGGCTGTGCCTCTCCCTCCAGGAGGATTGCTGCTGGCACAGCAGGGAAAAGGCAGGAAGTCCAAGGAGAAGAGGAGCAGTGGGGTTTCAGCCTCATGGCTGCCAATAAAACCATCTAGCGTGGATCAGACCCAAGGAGTTACAAACAATATCCCAAACACCAGGCGTGAGCCAGCCCTTTGAAACAGGCCAGATGGAGGGGCTGAGGGCAGGCAGGGACGGGGAAGGTGGGGCAGGCCTGTGGCCCTGCACTCTCAGGAAAGCTGCCAAGGGCACAGCAACACGCAAGCTTTGCCTGAGACCACCACCACTGCCCACCCTAAGGAAATACCTGAAAAATTAAACAGGGCCATCAGCACTCTTGGCCCTGGCCCTCTCCTGCTTTCCCAGTGCTGGCTGCTGAGCTGGGAAATGCTGAAAGGCTTTGCAGGCTCCCACAGCAGGAGCTGGGTCTGGGCAGTCCAGGCACCTCTGAGCACAGGGCTGGCACAGAGCTGTGCAGACACACTGCCCTCTGAGCCCTGTCCTGCAGGGAGCTGGCACCACTGCCATTCCCACACACACCCCACTGTCCCTCTTGCTGCTCTCTGCCATGCACAAGCTCTGCCTGAGTGCTGGGAGAGGCTGATGCTGCCTCCAAGAGCCTGCACCAAATCACACAGGCAACAGCTCCTCAGGGCTCTGACTTCTGCTCTCAAGCAAAGCCATCTGCCAGCTAGCTGCTGCCCAGGGAGCAGGCCTGCCTTACTGCACTGAGCCACTTCAAGGTATTTTACCAGCACAAACTAACCCTAGTAAATTATTTCCTGTTGATCTGGCATCCTGAAGAGGCTCAGGCAATTTCAGATAAGCAGCCCTGTGCAACCTGGAGAGGAAGGGTAGGACCAGCATATTCAGTGATGGCTCAGCATGATGGCAGCTCAGGTGAGACACCAAATACAGCCCCCAGCTGTTGTCCCCTGCCTATGTGAAATTGTCTTACTCCTTTCCCACTGGGGATCTCACCATGAACCATTTAATTGAATTAGCTGAGAAATACCAGCAGAAACTGCCTGGTTCGGAGGAGGCCAGGCAGACCCCTAGACAGGAAATGGGAAGCTACATTGGATTGGTATTTCATACAAAGTCTTGAAGAGTGATGGCATTCAAGAGGCACAGCAGGAGTGCAAAGCTTCAGCTGGGACCCACTGAACTTGGAAAAGGTTCAGCTGCAAACAGAGACAGAAGGTTTTAAGTACAGGTAATGAAAATATCTGCAAGTGATGTCTGAATGTATGTGAGCCAAGCCCATGATCAAGAAAGCAGACCTGATATCACTTTGAGCAACAGATTTTCTTCATTTTCAGAAAAACATGAAGGTCATGATCGAAATCAAACAAAAATGAGTGCCTACTTGAACACCAACATTAAAAGCTTTCAAAGCAGCATCACTTAGGACCTGAAAGTGTGGTGCCCTCATAGAGAAGAGAGAAGAAAAACAGGAAGCTCAAAAACCTTTTCTGATTTCTGTCAGTACCCAGCTCTGTAGTTGAACTTTTTCAAATACAGGTTAGAAGATGACCCCCAACTGCAACATGCAAACATAAGCAACAGACTGATCTTCAAGGTCCTTTTGTTGCAGCAGACAAAGGGCAAAATAATAACAAGAACTCAGAAACCAACGCATAAAATTCAAGCTAAAAAGATGTCACAGACACTTGAAAGAGATGCAGGCCAGCAGAAGAAGCAGCGACCCAGCCCTGTGTGCTGCCCTCCTCCTCCTGCTGGCACCAGCATCCCCACAGCTGTTGGGTGATCCACACTGGGAACTGACCCACATGAGCTCAGCAGAGAAAATGGCTCGTTCCAGCTCCTTCCCACATGGCTCTACAAACACTTGTGCCAGCAGAAGGAAAGGGGAAGAAGCAGGAACAGAGCAGCTGGAACCAGACAACTGGATTGCTTCTCAAGGCAGTACAGTTTGAAGTGATTGTTGAAAACATGGCCAAAACCCCAGATTTGTCGCACTGTGGGAAGCCAACGATTATCCCAGGGAGGTGGTGGTTCAGCATCTCTAAATAATCTTCTGAGAAGTGCCTTCAGTGCAGGCGTTGAGTGCAGCAGGAATAAAGCACTACTGTATCACCAGAGGCAGAGTGATTTTTTTGGTGGGGTCACTAGATGAGAAAATGTCCAAACCACGCACAGATTTCTCCAGAGCTGACAGCCAAGCCTCACATATGGGCAGCTTCCAGAGAAGGGCACCCAAGGGAGGAGCTTCCCCTGCTCACCCACTGCCTGGAGCACCCACAAGGATGTTGGTGGAAGGGAGCCAAGCAGAGCAGGCTGGGCAGAGGGGCCTTCTCCATCTCCTCAGCACATGTGGCCCAGATGACAGAAGCAGGTCCGCAGCGCCAGCACCCACATAAGGTGATGAGTGACCACCAACTCCACCTTCCTGAGCAAACCCAGTCCAGAGCCATCTACAATCTACTGAGATACCAGCAAGGGCAACAGCCTGCACAGAAACCAACCAGCAGTGAGGGGGGAGCAGTGGAAAACCTTCTGGAGCACTTTGGCGTCTTCACCGTGTTTATGTTTCTCTGTGAACACACCCTGCGGCTTTGCCACCACATCCACCAGCCACATTTCCAGCAGCCACATCCTAAAAGTCTGGTCATAGCCTGTCACTCAGGCTCCATCAGGGCACAGCATGATGAGGTGCCTGCCAACAGCTCCAGGGATGGCACACAAAGCTCTGAGCAGCATTCCCGTTCCTCAGGGAAGCCAGCAGAGTCAGCACTGCCTGCTCCTCCAAAGGAGCTGTTTCCACCAAGAGATCCATCACCAGCCACCAGAGAAGGACCATCAATGCAAGCCTTGTTCCTGCACCCTGGCTGAAGGTAACCACAGCTGCCTGTTGGCCCAGTGGTGCCCAGGCTGAGCCAGCAGAGCCCTTTGCTCAGGGATCCCCAGCAGCCTCAAAGCTGCTGTGCTCTGCTCATTCTTCAGGAAAGAGTAATCACAGAAACCATTTCAGTGCACATTTAACTCGTTTAAATGATTCAATGGGGCTTCAGAGGACCCTGTTCTAGATTTATTTCCACTGCTAGTAAGACAGATACCCGGTTAAGTCCTGGCTGAGCCACAAGTACCATGGGCACAGTCACTGCCTCCACTATACAGCAAGGAGAGAATCGAAATGCTTCTGTCTGTGCAGGCATGAGGAAACAATAAGGAATTGTTTCCCCACATAAGGAAACAAAAGACAGACCCAAAAAAGGTATTATTTTCATTGAAATTCTGCATTTTGAAGCTTTTTCTACCAGATCTCATATTCATCACTAGTACTCTAAGGGGTTCAGGATACAAACAAAGCTGCAAACACAGTGCTTGGATGACACTCAGGACAGAAGTAAACACTGGCTCTGGTTGATTTTGGAACAGCTGCTGCCTGTGCACCCATCTCAAGAGCAATTTTCTTGGTAGTGTCTCTTAATGATTACAACATTGTGCACCTAGAAAATTCAATATCAATAAACAATTGATGGAAAAGCAACTGCCAAAACCAGCAACCTCCCCTAAAAAGATCACAATAGGCCAAACCAAAAATTATGTTAGACCAAAAGCCATTCATCCTCTATAGCAAAGACTCTGGGTACTAAGAGCAGCTAAGAATCACTGTTGTGCTAAATAAAAACGTTTCAATGGCAAAAGAGATCAAAACTGCCACAAATGACAACATTTCCTATGGAAAGTTACATAAAACCACGCTGAATAGCAACCTAAAAAAATCTTAGAGGAAATAACAATAACAAACACTGGAGCCACCAGAAGACAGACTTTATATTCAGGAAGGATGGAAGCCACAGAGCCATTCAGAACAGCTTTCTTGCCGTGTTCCTTTGAAACTCAGAGCATTCCCCACTCCCCATCACACACCTGCTTTCTCCAGCACCACCACAGTTCTGCTCACCTGGGTACAAGTGAGAGAATAAGAAATACCCACAGCAGTGAGACCCAGGGGAGATCCTTCAAAGGAGCAATTAAACAGCCAAGGATTCAGAGGCTGGCTGGAATCATTAGCTGATGTAGCCAGGGACACAGGAGAGCCACCCTGAAGCTCTGATCTCTCCCCTGGCTCGTGCCTGACAAGCAGGCACACAACATCTCCTGCTGGAAATAGCTGCAGAAGAGCTTGTCTTGCTCTGCAGGTGTGTGCACACCTCTGCACATTCACTGTGTGCCCAGTGCAACAACTCATTCATAATGCAAATAGAAGTAATCATAATTTTAGCTTGGTTTAGCAAAACAAACTATTAAAATTCTAAGTGAACCACATTTCTTCAGTCTGAGTGAATGGCATATTCTTGCTCACTGTTCTCCCTGAATCTGCAGTCCCAGAACAGCCAGAGAAAAGGAAGGTACACTCACAACTCACAGTTTTCTACAATTCACTTTAAGGCTTTGAGTTTAAGCAACAGAGTAACAAACCTCCCGTGTGCTGATTGCTACAGGGCAGTAACTCCTGAAATACAGAAGGTGCATTTGTCAACCCAACCGTCTGAACCCTCCAGATTTTAAAATCCAAGCAGTTCTAACTTTCACTGAGCCAAAGCCAAGTAAGTGCCAGGCCTGAAGGACTATAAATGCAGCATCCTGTGCAGTTTCAGGATGACCTCATAGGGATTGTTCCTTTTAAAAGGAAAGAAAACCTTCAAAGCAGGGATTGCTGCTGACCAGCAGAGCAAGGGGCTGGCTCTACTCAGAGTGGAAACAGGAAGGGGAGGAGGAGGCAAAGGTAAGCTTTCCAGAAAAGGCAAGATCAGGCATGGCTTGCTATCTCTTCGCCCCCTGGGAAGGCTCTACCGTGCCAGGGAAGTATTGCGCAATGATACCTCAGACTTACTGAGAAGAAATTACACTTCCTTTGATAAACACTGCACTTTAGAGATGCTCTGATTACTAACGCAAGGTCTGTTTGTTGCTGAAGGCCCCAGAATTTAAGAACATATCCGCTGTCAGGTCTGTATCACCACAGTTCCAACATTTCTTTGGTAGGCAAAAAGGAGCTGTAATTAGATTTGAAATAAATTGTTTACCTAGATAGTTGAAGAGTGCATCCAAAGGAAATTACAGCAAAAACAAGCCCTATGTCAAGCTGACATTTGCTGTCTGTGCAGCAAGTAGAGCACACAAGCAATGAAATGTGCACACTTAAAACTTTAGGAGATTTGACAGCTAAGGTAAATGTGAAGAATAAACTCTCTGTCTTCACCCAGTGGGAAACAGACATTGTTACTCAAAAGAATTTGACCATAGTTTGGATGATTTGGTAAAAAATTCAGCTGCTAATTTGCTCTTTGTGGCATCATCCCAACACACATTTAAAAAAAGGACACTTCTTTATTCCCACAGCAGTATGGACTGAAACAAGGATGAGAAGTGTGATCTGAAGTTTCAACCAGTCCTGGAGAGCAGCAAGAGGAGCAGGACTAAAGAAAGGAGCAAACAGTCGGAAATCCCTGAAGTTCAACTAACAAGGATATGACAATAGGCAATTTCAGCACAGACGCAATTTCCACTTCTCCCTGTGGAAACTTCACTTCCCAGTGGCACAGACATTCTGCCTGTGACAACAGAGAGGTTGGCAGGCAAGCCCTGCCCACCTCAGGGTGCACTGCAGGGAGGGTCTCCACCACTCTGTGCAAGCAGGCCTGGACAGTTCGAGCACACATCACACACCAAATTAGCTTGGGGTTCTTCAAGGACATGGAAACAGAGCTGCCAGCATGACCATGGGAAATGCTGCCAAACAGATCCATTTCCTTCCAAGGTTAAATTTTGCCTGCCTAATCTCCTGGGACCAAGAGCTGCAGGGCTAAGACTGTCCCTTTTACATGTTATCCTCTCAGAGGGGAGTTATTGAGCACTAGTAGAGTAAGCAACCTGATGTTCATTCAGGTCCGCTAGTTCTGAACAAGGAAAAAATAAACAAACAAAAAGAAAACATAACAACCAACCACAACACTAAAAAAAAGCCTGCCACCAAGGAGAGAACTACCTGCACAACCCTGGACACCAGGGCTTCACTTGCTCTGAAGAAAGAAACCATCTTCATCCTACCTTCCAGCAGCACTGGGATGTTTTACCCATGACGGACACAAGTCCTGTGACATTCAGGCTGCAGCACCCACAGCACACACTGAGATGCTGTCACACAGCAGAGAGGATGCATCACAGCTCCCTGAGCAGGCAGGTAACACATGCATTCCATGGGATCCTGAAAACTCCAGCACGTACATACCCAGCAGCTGGGAGGCAACCTCACAGCAGCAGTCTGAGAGCTGCACAGTTCATGTCCCTTTCCTTCCAACTAGATGATGATATATGTTAAATTTGGCGTCCAGCAACTCTTCAGCTGAAAAGAAACTAATCCACATGTGAGCTCAGGAAAAATGTTAAGGAAGGAACCCATCCTTGAGTTTCAAGTATTTCTACTGATATGGGTCATAAACAGGCGACAGGCTGGTGGCTGCAGGAACAGCAATTAATAGAAGTGTCATGTCAGGTCACAATTAATGCTGGAACTTCTGAGAAAGGCACATGGTCTCCACAGGGTGCCAAAGCCTCCAGAGATAGCTATGGAAGAAAGGCAGCAACCAAAGGGAAGAATCTTATCAAAGACTGTTCTGCTGGATAAAAGCTGTAGAGTGACAGATAAAGAAATGTCAGAATCTTCAGCTCATAGCCAGTCCCGCTTGGCAGGCACATCCCCAGCAACACGGGGTTCACACAACACACACAGCTCAACCTTTTGCTGGATACACTGAATGGAAGAGGAAAACAAGCCGGTAATCCTGGTCATGTTGCCCATCTCAGGCCTTCAGCACTAACCAGAGTGTGTTTGCACTGCAGAGAGATCCAGCACACTGAAGAGAATCAAACCTTTACTAATTATATCTGAGCATGAGGGCTCTGTGCCCAGAATAAACTGTCCTATCCTGCCACACTCAGCAGACCCTGCCTCTTTCAAGGGACCATGTTAGGACTTGCTGGCTACTCTCCGGGGCTGGATTCCAGAGGAACAGGACTGATGACCCCAAAAGGAATTCCTATTCCTGCCTGGCGACCTCACGCAGCTGCAGCCTCGTTGCAGTCCCTGCCACGAAAGTGAAACGAGCTCTCTGCCAAGTCCAGTGACGAGGTGCTGGCCCTCTCTGTGGGACATAAGTCCTGCCTGAGGTGACACATCAGAGCCACATGGTCTCAGCACCAAGACACAGAGAGGACAAGCTTGTTGGAGAAGAGGTGTCTTCTGTGCTCTGCATTCCCCACATTCAAAGCTCATCCCCCTGGCTGAAGCCTACCCAGCATAGAGCAAGACATTCCCGAGACCAGGGCCAGCCCATGGCTTTCCCCAGAACCTGAAAAGCCAGTTTGTAGGCAGATCTCTTGCAAGTGGATTGCAAAAAAAAAAAAAAAAAAAAAAAAAAAAAAAAAAAAAAAAAAAAAGCCTGTCATGGGAAGTCCCAGAGCAGAACTAGTTTTGTGGGAGTTGCTTTTACGCTGCACAGCATTAGCCTCCTTTCATGGGAACGCACGGAAGCAGGAACAGCACGGACACACGTCCACATGCCAGAGCTGCTGCCTTCCTGGGGACTCAGGACCAATGAGCACAGACACCAGGGCAAAGCCGGGGAACTGCTCCAAATGCACAGCACCTCCTGGAAGGCTGGCAATGTCCCAGCTCAGGAATGGCACAGGCTCCCCAAGAACGTGCACACAGACAGGGGAGACCTGGCTGAGCAGCGGTAGCCATGAGGAATTAAGGACTTGAAGGATGTAGCAGAAGGGAGGGATGATAGCAGTTATTGGAGCAACTTAGGGTTAAGAAAAAATGGGCAGACAAGCCCTCTCTTAAAGTCCATTTAACAGTCAAAGCTTGAAGGAAGTATCTAAAGTTCACCTCTTTCTTCCAACTATATCAACCAATCTAACACGAGTCATCACCTCCTGCTGCAAATCGGCACCAGTGAGATGAAAGAGTTAAAGGGTAACATCCTTCCATACACTGGGGTGGAAACCCAATTCTTCCAAGGGTCTGCTCCCCAGCTTGTCCCAAGTGGGCCGTTTTTATCCCCGTGGTCACAGCACACAGACAGGCAGCTATTTGTCCTTGCTGCCCTATCGGCTTTACTGCAGTTAACACCTGTGCTCCTTCCTTGTCCCATGCTTCATTCAGAACCTTTGCTGCCTTGTCCCTTCCCGTTACGTGTAACTATTTTTTCCCTTTACCACAGAATGCACTTTTCTTCCCAGAGGAAATTAGCAGGCATGGGGACAAAAACAGGAAGAAAGGAAACAACTTCCTGCTTGCTCCAAGACCCGGCTTGGAGACATCCCTGACCAGCACCGTGCACCCCACCACGGAGCCAGCCTGCAAGAGAAGCAGCAGCCACACTAGGACGAGCAGCAGGCAAAACTCATCTGCGCTGCCACTCACCTCTCCTGAGTTACCCTGGAGAAAAACACAGGGCAAAATATACACATGGGGCAGGACTGTGTGCGGTAGGATGGGGCTGCTCGCTGAGGAGCCCAAAAGGAGTTGGCACCGAGGGTGCAATCCTGCAAAAGCTTTGGTCTTGCTCGCGTCAGGCTGCCGTGATCCCTTCGCTTCGTGCCAGCGGTGCACAGTGTGAGAACTCAGTTCAGGGACTCGATCCAGCAGGAAAACTAACCTTTACATGTAAAAAGCCGTATCTTTTCCACCAGCTCATCTCCCAAAGTCGCTGCCAAACCACGGGTGCC
>JAHLSL010000037.1:11772151-11796130 GCA_025920805.1 Petroica traversi
GCCCGGGGCGAGCCGCGGCGATTCCCGTGCGGGAGTCCCCTTGGCTGGACACTGCTGAGCTGCCAAGCCCTGACCCCGCTGTCCCCCACGGGAGCCTTTCCCACTAAGCCTCACACACGCTGGACTGCGATGCTCCCAGTCCCCTCACTGTTTCTTGATGTTTCACTGTACTTTACCTTCTCTTCGCCCCATTCCCCCACATTTAGTGCTGTGTTTCCCATCAAGTCTTCACACCTCCTCTTCCAGCCATGTGGTTAGCGTATCATCCCTCCTCTAAGCTGTTTCTTTCCTCCTAGCTTAAACATTTTCCCGTTCTGGAGGGCATCCTCCCACCTCGATTGCTCAGCCGTCCTCGCCTTTGTCCCGGGATTGTTGCAGAAGATTTCTCCATCCATCCTCCAAGGAGCATCAGTCAGCATGTATTGCTCACGCAGAGCTTTGCTGGAGCTCCAGCGAGGCCTGCAGGGTGCACATCCCTCTCGAGCAGGTCCCCAGCCCACAGCTCCAGATGCTTTCAGTGTTAGTAATAACTGGGGGGATGATGGTCCCAAATTTGCCATCTTACAGCATCTTCCCCTCCGACCTGCATGATCCAGGCGAGCTGAGCTCATCGGTGCCGCACCCAGCCCTGCGCGTGCCCACGGCAGCCACACGTCGAAGGCAGCCCCCAGAGAGCCCTGCTAACCAAATCATGTCTCGTTAGCTAATGAGCAAATGCAGAGCAGCCCCAGCTAGTCCTGGCTGAGGTGGAGACCAAATCACACGCAGAACCCTGACTGTCCACAAAGCTTAAGAGGCACAAATTATTTTCAGATGTTCCTACCACATAAACAAGGAAAAGAAGCATCCAGTAATGCACTCACAGGGCCCTTGAGCATCTCCCGGGAGGAACACTCTGGAGCTGGAGTGGGAATCTGACCCACCCCTGCTCATTCTTTGCCTCCTGCCAATAGTATGTGCATTTTGCAAGAAAAGCAAAGCTCTGTCACTGAAACGTGACTTCTTGCTCCTGTAGAACATTCTTGCAGACAGCGGTGCTAACCCCATCCCACAAACTCTAATTCACCACTGCTTCTCTGCCCAGCTCACAGACTCTGGATTCTTTTACCTAAGCTGCAGGAATCTGCAGAGCTGGATAAAATCTATCCTGTTGGTAAAGAATACACCTACCTTGCTGCCATCACCAGCCAGGGTGTTTCTCCTTCAGTGCAGTGAGTCCCCCTAGCCTAAAATAGCTGGAATAAGGTGACTTAAGGCCAGGTTCTGACTGCTCAAGCATGAGATGGTGAATGGCAGCAGTTCAGTGTTGAGCACCCACCACTCCTGACCTGGAGCAGGTCATCCAGCCCAAAAACCTTGTTTGTTTTCTCCCTCTTCAGGGAATAATTCTATTTAAAATGTGGCCTCTGAGGATCAGCTGAAGGAGAGCTCTTTCCAGGTGTTTGTTATGTTTAAGGTGAACATGTGATTACATGAATTTGCTTCATTCTTCTCTGCTGGAAACTGGAATTTCCTCCCTACTTGAAACCCATGAGAAATTATGATCTTGCCACAAGACGTGGTTAAATCCCAATGAAATAGATATCCATCAGCATGTGAATGCAGCACTTTCACTGCTGCAGCTTGCTAAAACTGCTTCAAGGCCTGGTGAGCCACACACCTGCCTGCATCCATCCAGGCACTGCTGGATCTGCGCTGGCCAGGAGTGGTGCAGAATGACCCTCAGATACTGGACAGGATTGTTCCATCCTCATCTCCAGCTGCATCCCCTCATGCATGACATTTGTGTGCAGCACTCCTTGGAGCACCAATCCTGTGCCATCAAGTGTTAAATTGGGGCTCCACTGAATATGGATTATAATTCAAACACGGAAATGGTGGTGTAACAGCCTGTGTGCTTTTCTGACAGTTTTGTGAGGACAGCTGGGACACACCAGGAGCACAGAGGTCTGTTTTTATCAGGATCACTGGTTCCCTAGACAGATGATTTGATGCTGACCTGCTTTGTTCAGTGTTTAGGCCAAGAAAGCATCCCAGTACCTGGTGAGCACAGCAGAGAGCATCAGATTGCAGCCTTGACCAGCATAACCAGAGCTCCCCTTGCCCTCTGGAGATACACAAGCTTTGCAGTGCCTCCTGTGCTGACATGAAGCAGCAGCACAGCCCTGGCAGCTGTCCTAGCAAACAGGGAAGAGGTCCAGAAAGGCCTGAGATTTCTTCTGGGGAGGATTAATAACACAGAAACCCAAGCGAAGTCCCACGGAGTTTCAAACGCCGGTGGCCTGGCCAAGAGCCAGCGAGGGAACTGCCAGGAGGGAAAGGACGGGGATTCCCTTTGGGGAATGCCTTTCCAGGGTGGATGGCTGAACCTGCAGCCCCTTGCTGGGGAACAAACCAGGCTTGTGGGTACCAGCAGCCGATTAGGTTTTCACCCATGGCTGGGATAGGACAGGCGGGGATGGTACAGCAGGATCTGTTCATCAGAGCTGCTACAGAGTATCTCCCCCTGTTCCTCGCTACCCTGCAGCTCCTGGTGTGCAGCTGGCCCAGCTTTCTGCCCCAGGGAGAGCAGTGAGGGCTGCTCTGAGCCCCCAGCCTCAGCAGTGCCCTTTCTCACACACCATTGGAATGTTGGTGCAAAATTCTTGGAGTGCAGATGCCCCCAGAGTAGATGCCAAGCTGCTGACCTGCAAAAACAAATTGACATTTTTTGCAGTGCAGAAGAAATACCTTTCACTTCCCAAAAAAAAAACCCCAAAGAGTTTCTATTAACAAGCAGCTATGTCGCAACTTCAGTTTCCTATAATCCACTCAATTTAAATGAAGTTCAAAAACCTCAAACTGGGTGGAAGGTCTTTTGAAGCCTCTGTCACCCTCAGGCAGCAGCAGACAGTGCAGACATTATTGTGTGGGTTCACACCCGTGGCAAGGAGGGACACACAGGTGACACTGGCCTGGCAGTTCCATGCCCTGCTCAGGTGCTGGATGTGCCGTGGGCTGAGCTGGCAGCAGGCCTGCAGGGAATGGGGGTTTAAGCCCATGGAAGAGATTCAAAAATAAAGCCAAGCCTCACCATCCTTGCCTGAAGCTTATTCAGCCAAAATCAGGAGAGATAATTCCCTTCACAGACATCATCAATGAGTCCACCTGGGGCTGAGGAGCAGGAGACAAGCAGGGAGAGGAGCCAAAATGTTGGTCTGGGAAGATGGTGGTTCCCCATCCACTCACAGCCATAGGAGCTGCTGCCCAGCAGAGCACAAGGAAATCACATCAAAACTCCAACCCTCCATTTTCTGCCCAGATTAATTGCAATTGATCATTCCTGGCTTTAGCCACAGGGAATGTGTGTGCATGCGATGCCAGGAGGAGGTGGAGGAGTGGAAATGAAATACAACTAGGATTTCACAGCTAGCCCTTACAGAAATATTTATTTTCAATTGTATTTCACCCAGAAAATCCACTCAGATCAAAATGGCAATTTTCATTTTGGTCAACTCATTGGGAGAATTGACCAAAAAAAAAGGGAAAGAAAAAATTAAAAGAGCATGTGTTTCCAAAATATTTAGGAAATGTCACTTAGCAAAATAGTTTCCTTCTCCCCAGTTTACTTCAACACAAAAAGGTGCTTTTAACATACATATATGTGTGTTTCATATGGAAGGAATAAAAATGTCATGGAAGAAGTAAGATAAAACTCCCAAAATATCTCTTATGTAGCCTGAAAGACTCTTATCATTTTCCAATCTGCTCTTGGCAATACATGAAATAATATTGCTTCAGAATTTCAAAACTGGGCAGATTTATTTCCAAGAGGCACACAAGGACTCTTATAAAGCAGTCAAATACAGAGAGCAGTGGCCAAGGGTGTGATCAAACCTTCACTGTTGGAATGCAGGCCTGGAAGAGTCTGAATCCAAATTGCACAGATTACCTTGTAGTTGCTGATCTGTAATTCTGGGGCGCCTGGGTTTTGAGCAGGGACTTTCATTTAAATGAAAGTCTAGCTTCTACTACCAGGAGAGGGGTGCCAGAAGGAAAACTTGAGCCCCAAGTAATGCGAGCTGGATGTTGTGGTGGTATTTGGGGTCTTTCTTTGTGTCCCTCCCCAGGGCTGGGTATACCCAGCCCTGGGGAGGGACACAAAGAAAGACCCCAAATACTGGTGATTGATACCAGTGTATCACTGGTGATTGATACCAGTACTAAGAATCGCTCTTGTTGATGAAGAGGAGCACAGGATGTAGGAACATGCACATCAGCCTGCAGGTGCCAAAGAATCCCCAAAGCACTGAGAGAGGTTGTCAAGAGGAGCAGCAAGGTTTGGTAGCCAAACCTTTCTGCAGCCAGGAAGGGCTTCCTCCAAGTTAGCCCTGGTGGCTTCTGACCTGCTACAGGGGACAAGCCTTGAAGGAGAACATTCGAAACTGGCAATAAGGAGTGATCCAGTTCAGACAGAAGAACACTGCAGAAAGGACTCAAACTTGGCATTAGTCACAGTGAAGTTCACCATGTCCTAAATTCCTGTATTAATTAAAAGGGAATCGAATAAAATTTAATAAATAAAAAAAAAAACACCAAAAATTCCCAGTTCACTTACTCATAAATGAAGGCGTTCATAAATGAGCAAAATGAATTTTCGTTTGTCTGTCAGCAATAAGCTACATTTTTGAAGAAAGAGCAGAGCTACACTATCTTGATGTAAAAATATGAACTCAGTAACTGGAGAAAAAATAATTCAGTTACTGACAACAAGCTTGTAAAGAACTTGCTCAGCTAAAATAAGGCTTTGTGTAAATCCAGCAAATCTTTACACAAATCTGTAAGAATAGTTTTAGCATAGGCAAGTAAGAAAGTAAGAAGCTGAAATTTCAAAGTAAAATCAACTCTCTATGAGAGTCAGTAACAGAGATCCTATCTCCAGCAATAACTAATTTAACCATGTCACCCTGCAGTAAATTAGACTTAAGGAACTATAATGCTTAATGTAAAAACTATTCCAAATAATCTACTTTCATGGGTTCTGATCTAGAATTTGTCAATCCCCCAGTGCTGCCAGGAAATGGCTCCTCTTCCACTCTGTCACTGCTTTTGCTGGTTTGTCCCTCCTGCACCATTCCTGATTTTTCAGGTTGAAACAGGAGCCATGGAAGAGGAAGGGGTTACCAGCTTCCAAAGGTTTTATGAGCTCTGTCTCTGGCACATCTGAAGTGTGGCCTTGCTGTTGGATTTTAGAGGCCTCCAAGCACAGAGTTCCCACCACCTGTCTAGGTCCTGGGTCCTGGGTCCTGTCCCAGGGCTGGGCCACCCTCACAGGGACAGACCCCACCCCAACATGCAGCTGGTTCCCCTGTCACTCCTGTGACCTCCTGCCCTCGAAACCCCTGGGTTTCAACCCTCTCCACCTCATACTGCAGGAGAGCAAAGCCACCCCTCAGCTCTCCTCCCCAGGTGTCCCAGTGGCCCTTCCCCAGGCTGTCCAGTTCCTCTGCCTCTCCCCTGAACAGAGGATGGGAGGCAGGATGCTGTGGTGTGCACTGAAACACTGGTGCTATGCAAACAGCAACAGAGGGATTGTTTGTACTTTAACCCCATCAGCAGTGAGCCTACAAACAGCTGTCAAACACGCTGAGCTGTAAAGGCTCCCTGTTTTCCAGCAGAACTTTCAGAGCAGGAGCTAAGGAAGCTGTAGCTGACCTTAGATGAGGAAGCACTGGTGGAGATCTGCCTTTCCAGACCTTCTGCACAACATGGCAGAAAGAGGAAGCTGCCAGCAAATGTTTTTAACAAATACTCGGTTTATGGTCGTCATAAGATGCCGAACAAGGGGAAGGCAAGAAAGGAATGAAAGCCCAGAAGAAAGCAACTGTTAATCTTGACTCCCACCCAAGTCTACTGCATGTATTACATTTTATTACAAACATTTCTTACAAAAAGTCCACACGTGGATCAAATGATCCCAGTGGAGTGATACAGTTCAGCACTAGCCAACCTACTAATATCTGTCTTGCTTGGTTTTCCTTTTTCCTGGCATGTGAAGCATTTCGAAATCATCTGGAGCTTCCTGCTTCAGGGCTTACAAAGTCCCAAAGACAGTCATTCACAAGGCTCCTAAGTCACCCTTTGAAAAACTTTTGGGTATATGTGTGACCAAGCTTTTCTTTTGGAGCCTCAGCTAAGGCAGACTGGCTGTCCCAGAGACCCTGGCTGTGCCTCTGTCACTAGATGTGACAATTGCACCAGAGAATATGGTCAAAGCTTCAGCTAGGCAGAAGGCAGGCAGCCAGCATCCCGAAGGGTTTGATAAAACAGAGTGTGTCTTCATTCCAAATTACAACAGAGCCCCTGGATTTCAAGTTGTTCACAAAGGAAAGATCTGTATGCAATATCTAAGCCTTTCCAAAAAAAAAAAAAAAACCAACCAAATCCCGCAAATGCTTGGACATGGTCCATTTTTTCATGTCATATACAGAAACTTCTCAAAAACTGGGTGGGGAATTGTTTCAGAAAAGGGCAAAACCTTCCAAACTGCTTGCTTCCAAAAGCCCTCTGAGCCCTGTGGAGAGGGTGGACAGATATTTTGCTGGAGTCCCAGTGGAATCACCTCAGGGTGCATGCGATCAGCCAGGAAAGGGCAGATCTGGAGATTTGTTGCCCCAGTCCAACTTTTTCCCAGCCAGGCTGCAGCAGGAGGGACCAGCGGGTCATCCCTGGGCTCTGCAGCTTCACTGGAGTGGGGTCTCTTCTGTGCTCTGACAATGATGGTTTGGATCACAGCCCTCGGTGCCAGAAAGAGAAAGAAGCTGCTCACTGTCCCAGTCCTATTCTCCCTGAATAAAGCCTTGCAGGAAAGGGAAGGGATCATTTCATTTCTTAAAGGGCAGCTGAATCCCCTCTAAATGGCCACATTCTTGTCCCTTCTGCAGAGTGCGGCTGGTGCCAAACTTGGTCACAAAGGCGTATTCACAGCTTTTTCCTTCCTACACATTCAGGAGTTGAAAGCCAGTTTGGTACAAACTCCCCAAAATGACTTATTCAGCAGCTGCTTGCCAGCTTCCTGTTTGCAGAAAGGGGGGTTGGAGCAGGGGCACGAGCCCCGACACCAGGCACGCTGCCGTGGGGACCCTGGGCCTCTGATGCTCCCAGAGCCTGGCACAGCATCAGCCACTGCTGACCGGGTTCAGCTTGGGCACAGACCCCATCACCAGACTGGCCTTTTCACCTCTGCTCTTGGTTTCACCACCAAATTTGCTTTTTCTTGAGGTCACTGGTCCCTGGGATATGTTCCAACTCTAATGAGGATCTTTTCCCTAGTAAATAATTCCTCCTCTCACCAAGGGAATGGAGCAAATGCTCAGCCTCAAGCTACTGAGCACTGAGGGCAGCCAGCTCCTACCCTTGCCAACAGCCATGGAAGTGATTATCCTCCCTGGGATCAAGAGACTCAATGTCTTGTCTAAAAACCTACAGGAAGATATTGAGGGAACAGGGACAAAGTTGTCCTTCAGCTCATAAGTTCATTTATAGCAGGGAAATCAGGAAAAATGGACAAACCTTGCTTACCACAATGCCACCTTCATACTGGCAGCCACAGATCCTTCCTCGTAGCTTCTCAGCTCCATCATACTTTGGAGAAGTATAGGAAAGACCACGATACAGTATTGTCCAGATGCTTTTTATCTGGGAACTGAGCTCCCAGGAGTGGTTTGGGTTGGCAGGGTGTCCCTGCTGGGCACGCCAAGGGTTTGGGAATCCCTGGGTCCATGAAAGCTCACGGAGAAAAGTGTCTGCTGCAAACGGGACAGTGGTGACTCCTGGTTGCAGGGGGAAGTGATCAGGATGTTTTCTCAAGGCTGGCTTTTGGTTCTGTGGTTTTTCCACCATCTGTGACTGCCAGCAGTATGGTTTCCCTTCTCAGCCTCCTCCATGGCCTTTTGCTGGAAAATGCCTATGCAGTGTCTGCAATCCCTGCAGCCCCGCTCGCTACTCAGCTCTCAGGAGGAACTGCAAACTTCTTCATGTCCGTGACATCTCCAGTAAAACAACTTGCCTCATGCAAGAGACGCCTTCCCAAGAGCAGGCCACAGCCCATGGGGAAGGACTGCCACGCTGGTGGACAGAGGTGTATTTCTTCCACAGTGCCACCATCACTCCAGCTCATGTCCTCGTGCCCTTTCCTAGCAGGCTGGGGGTGCGAGCCAGCAGGATTTCACTCCAGTGGCCCCAAGCTCTCTCACAGGAGCACACATCACACTGGTAGCCAGGCAGGGGTTGGGTTCTGCTCCCAGGCAACCAGTGACTGGACGAGAGGACACAGCGTGAAGTGGCACTAGGGGAGGTTTAGGTTGGACATTCGAAGGAATTTCTTCGCAGAAAAGAAGAACAGACATTGCGATGGACTGCTCAGATGGGTGGTGGAGTCACCATCCCTGGAGGTGTTTAAGGAAAGACTGGATGTGGCATTTGGTGCTCTGGGCTGGGTGACAAGGTGGTGTTTGGTCATAGGTTGGACTCAATGATCTCAGAGGTTTTTTCCAACCTAATTGATTCTGTGGTGGCTCAGGCTGCCTCCGCTGGAGGTATTTAATCAGCATTGTGCTGATAAGCTGACCACCAAAGCTGCCCACTGACGATCATTAGCGGCAGGTCAGTGGTAAATGAGCTCAGATGTGGTTTCCTGGCAGCAAGGGACCCTTTCTGCTCACTGAAAGTTTGTTCTTTCAGCAGTGGCTATTTGTTCGTGCCAGCAGTGCTCACCTGACCCTGGCTGCAGACATAAAGAGCCCTGCTGCAGCAGTGACAGGGGCAGTGACCTGGGGCTGCCTGCACAGGGCTCCCTGTGCCAGTCACAGGAGTGGGACAGGCACCTGGCCACACAACTGCATCCCAGCTCTGCCATGGTGTGCTCCTAAGACAAGGGGCAGAAACGCCCCTGGCACAAGCAGCAAGTACAGCTGAGGGTGGATTAGGTCAGGAATGTGGAAGGATTTGACAGCTCAGACACCAGAGATGGGGACAGGGGTGCTGCAGGCAGAAAGCCAAGGCCTGTTGGTACTCACATCTCCTGGATCAGGCCTCCTGCCCAGGGGAGAGGAGCCACTCCAGCCTTGTTAGTTTGGAAAGTGCTCATCCCTCCTTTCTGGAAATGGGCCTATCCCCACTATCATCCTTTCCAAGTGGTTGCCACAGAGAGACCAAATGTTTTTGTGCCTTTCCACTTGCTGATTTTTGATCTAGCTGCAAGTGGAATTGATTAGCAAAGGTGACTTGATAAATTGCTCGATGGATCCAATGGTAATGCTCCAAGTCCCAGGTGTGCACACACCCTTTGGGCTCATGGCATCAGCCCCATTGGCATTCCAACACGAGCATGGCTGGGACACATGGGAGGGATCCCAGGCAGCTGGGACAGAGCTCCTGGATGGGACACATCTCCAGCATAAGCTCTGCAGCCTTGGTTCTAAGCTGAGATTCACCTGCAGGAGCTTAAGCACTGATCTTGTATAAATCACTGGCTGATACATACTCTGCTGTGCACGGGGGGCTGCTGCTTCTGATTCCAGATGGACATGTCCAAGGAAAAATCAGCAATCCCCAGAAGCATCATAACCTAACACTTAAAGAAACTCTTCCAGGAGAAGCATTTGAAAGACAGGAGAGTGCCAGCACAGCATTCTAGACATGTCAGGGATCAGGGAAGACGGAGAGACCATGGCATCCAGTGCTGCTGACTCAGAGCAGCCCTCACCAAGTCTAATATAATTTTGTTGCACATCATCACCCCCAAGGAGCCTCCACAGGTGAGTGGAGTTGCAAGTGAAGCCAGTTTTTCACAGTATGTGCTGTATTCTTACAGCTCCTGATTCAGCTAAAAGCATGTTCCGCCCTGGGGCTGGGCAATTACAAATTTAGCAGCTCTAGTTCTAGGTCCATAAATATCTTTGTGGTAACCTTTCTTGTTGCATCTGGGAAGGGCCTGAACAGGAAATCTCAGGTAGAAATGGGAAATGAAACCTCATATTTTGAGGCATCAATCATATGGTAAAGTTAGGAATTAGCCTGAGTACAAAGGAGCTTGTCCCTGGCAGGGCTTCTAGAAATAGAAGCAGCAATTTCTTCAGGTTTCCTGGAAATCTTGTATCTGAACTTGCTCTTAATTTTCCTGCTGGAAAAGGACTAAAATCTGACCTACTTTTGAGCAAAAGAGCCAGTGGGATCAGAGTCCCAAAATAGGCCGGGGCATAGCTGCTCCCTTGGTGCCCACTGAGGCTGGTTGTTTGGTGCAATGAGATAACACTGCTCTGCACGGATTTCAAACAAAGAGATTCTGTAATCAAGGCTTCAAATGAAATTATCTGCCTTGTTGTTCGGGGCTGAAGAGTCCATCTTAATATTGAAAGGCAGTTGTGTTTTCTGTCTCGAGCCTGAGTTTGTCATAAATTAAAAAAAAAGTCTGACCCTGGTACCCAAACCGCTGAGGAGCCACTGCTCAAAGTGAAGTCAGACTTTGAAATCAGCCCTCACAAACAGTTGGTTTTGTGGCCTTTTGAAAATAACTCTTTTCAGATGTACAATTGGGAATTTGCCAGGCCACTCCAGATATTTCCCCAGAGGTCCAGATGGTACAAAAAGACATGGAAAATAAGATATGTCATTCTTAAATAAGATTAGTGACACTCTGCCTTGCTGTAAAGTACTCTGATTGTATCAGCGTGGGTTTGGGGTGCGTGACCCAAAGCTCTGCAGCTCTTTGCAAAGAGAGGGTGCTGTGAGGGACTGTGCAGGGTTCCATGAACACATCCCGAGCAGCCCAGGCTCACTGGATATAAGAAACACCTTCCACACCAGCACAGTGATATTTTTTTAGCTGTAACACTCAAAACACTGCTAGAAGGAAAATCCATTCGGCCTCACAGCACCCAGCAAGCCCCTGCCTCAGCCTCTCAGGGTGATCCCTGAGAGCTGCCCTGGGACAAAATGCTTGACATCTGCTGTTCTCTTTGGGTGATGAATTCCAAAGAAGGGGGTTTGGAAAAAGTTGCCATTTCACTTCACAATGAGGACCAGATTTTCAAGAATTCCTACTGAAAGAAAATTCCAAAGCATTTAGAAACTAATTTTGGACAACAGAAATATTTCCATCCGTCTGGGGGAGGGAGGCAATGCGTGTCCCACGCAGAGCAAAATCCCCAGCACAGCTCTGAGCCCCAGGGTGGCACTCTGGAGGACAGCGGGTCCTGGCTAGCTGAGGACACTTCCCAGTGCCCTGGGAAGCACTGGGAGGAGATGTCCAAACAACTTCCCAGTAACTTGGTAGCATCTGCCTCACATTTTTGTTTGTATATCTGGTTTCAGTCTTGAACAAAAAAATGAAACAAGGCCGAGCCCTGGAGAGCACTTGCTCAGTGTGTCTGGGCAAAGCCATGGTAAGCCAGACTTGGCAGGCTTTGAGAGGGAAAGCTAAGCCACTCCCCAGCCTTCCCATCTTCTCCAACAGATTGTGCCCAGAGCCCCTAAGGACATGGATGTGGGATTTAGCAGGATTTCAGGAGCCACCTGTGGACCAGGGGGCTGCCCAGCAAAGACAGCAGCTCATCCAGACCTCTTGTACTTCATCACCTGTACCAGAGCTCCCCAGAGCACAGACCCTGATTGCTCCTTGGGAATCGTGGGAGGCTCTGGACCATTCTCCAGCTACCAGAGCAGCAGAGTTGAGGGCTTGACTCATGTCCCTCTGCAGGATGGAGCTGGGATGGAGCTGGGGTGGTGGGCAGCCTAAAGGTCACTGCTGGCCCTCAGCCTCCATGCCCTATGCAGACACAGGAATGTTTCATGGGATAATGATAGCCCAGTGGAATCTGACTGCCTGCCGGACCGCTGTGTGCTGCTGCTTGCAAAATACTATTTCTGGCACCATCACCATCCCAAACCCCAGACCATAACCCTGCAGCCACAGTCTGCCCGATTCCCAGAAATTCCAGCAATGGATGAGGCAGGGGATTTTTCTCACACACCCACACAGGAACTTAGGAAAAGAAAAGCTAAATGCCAATGCAGAAGCTGCTGGTGATGGTCATCTAAGTCCTCCTAAGCATCCAGCCTGGAGAAGCTGCTGTCTCCTGGGATATAAAATGCTCCCAGGTCTTTTCTCAGGAATTTTCTCTCGGGGTCTCTGATTGCAGCCTCTACTCGTCCAGGTTGATCCCCTGTCACTGACTGAAATGTGCCTGCCATGTTGTGACAAAAACAACTCATTGTACAATTGAAGAATCTGAGTTTCTCCAGGGATTATTCTAATTGGACACCAGCCATTTTTACCCCATATCATATGTTGGAAATAAAACTTTAAAACCACACTGGGGCAGCCAAGTTAAATACTGTAATAACCTTGAAAATAGGGTTAGAGACTTTAATGGCTAACAACAACATTTCCAGCAATAACTCCGAAGCAGAGGGAATAACTGCCATGGTTCTTGGCACAAGCTGGCTCTGGGAGAGTCAGGGATTAACCTGCAACCCTTGACAGGAGCTCACAGCTACCCAAGTCCATCAGCAAAAGCTCTGACACAACCACTGCAAAGGATGGGTGGCCGAAGTGGCTCAGATAAAGAGTGTCAAATCCTAGAAACAAATTACATTACAACAGCTTCTGTATTCATGAATATCACTACAGCAGGTCTCATAAATTTTCCAGCAAACCAGTGATTATGGCTAATGGGAAGGAGGCCAGTGGCTTAGTGCCCAGAGCAGCTTGGGAATCCTGGGCTCCCTCACAACTCACGCTGGGACCAGAGCAGGGAGGAGCAGCTCCGAGTCCTGCCTGACCCCAATCCCGCAGTGCCGTGGTGCTGGGCAGCTCAGCAAGCCTGGGAAAGCCACGGGCCTGAAACCATCCACCACCACTGGGCTTCATTCTGCTTTACTTTTCCTAGGCCACATACAGAGCTCCTGTATCAGGACCCTGCTGCCTCAGCTACATCCTCATGCTCAGAAACTGAGGTTTGGCAAAAGCTCTGGGGGAAAAAAATCCCTTCTTCTTCCCAAAATATCACACATGCTCTACAGAGGGTTTGTCTGGCAAATCTCCAATTACATGGGCACAAGTTTGGAAGGACTGGGGTTAAACTTAGCTCCAAATGCACACAGAGTTTACAACTTATTTTACAGTTGCAGGACGTCTGCTCAGTTTATGTCTCGAGGCCCTTTCGCTGTCCCACACCCTGTGCCTTTCAGGTGGTCCCCAGGGGGCACAGAGATGCCCTGTCCCTGCAGCCAGCTGAGTGATGGCCCCACACAAGCTGAAGGCCTGTGTCCAGTTTGGGATGAATTTTCTGGACAGATCATCAGGTATGTGCCCATTCTGCTTCCCCAGGGCCACCCAGGACAGCTTTCTGGCACTGGGGATGAATTGCACCCAGGTTTCCAGAGCTGCTTGGGCAGAGAGGCTCCTTGAGAAAGCCCCTGAGATGCTCAGTTGCAAAATTTCACAGCAGACAGATTCATCTTCCAGGGGCCAATGCATTGCACCAGGGTTAAACTTGTTTCACCTTGAGCACAGCTCTGTGCAGAAACTGGGAATTGAAAAAATATATTGTCCAGACAAGTGACCTTCACTTGTGCAAGGTAACATTCTCCTGTGCTGCCCATTTTCCAAATCTCTTAGAAAATAGCTCCTGGCAAAGCCAAAGCAGCCCTGGAGAGCCCCCAGCCCTGGCTGCTGTGTGCACAGCTCAGAGGGGGTCTCAGATAGAAGGGATTTTCCTGAACACATCACAGTGTGGATGGACCAAGCCATTTTGACAGAACTGAGACGGTTAAAGACGAAGTTTGGAGCTTTGGAGGTTTTTTTTTGTTTTGCTCAGTTTCCGGTGGTCTGCAATGTCACTTCAGCATCTGCCTTGAGTTTTGGGAAGGCCCATCCCACAGACACCACCTGAGTAAAATGTTGCTCAGCAGTTTCTTTAATGCCCAGGTTTTTGGTTACTGTAGCCCACTATGCCAGTGGCTCACTTGTTTCTCTTTGTGGAGTATCTCCATATCCCAGGTTTGTAGCTGCAATCCACATCATTGGTCCCACCCCTCACTGCTGGCATCCTGCTCTTTCCCATAGCTCTGAAAGTCCCTTGACCTTCCTCCCTGCAGTCCCTAAAATAGTTTAACTTCATTCCATTTTCAGAGGCTGGCCAGGCTCAAAATCCATTGTGGATTCCAGCAGCAGAGACCCAGGTGCCTAAGTAAGAGGATGAAGGCAGCTCCTGGGAGCACCTCACTGTGCCATGGCCAGGAGACCACAGGAGAGGGCTGGCATGGGAGCTCAGTTTCTCTTGTTCCCACTCACACCAAATCCGGGGAATATCCATTATCCCAAAATGTGGGATCAGCCACGTGGATGGACTTTTCCTGGGAAAGGGCAGACAAACAGCACGCTGTAGGGTGACAGGGCAGGACAGAGGAGTTACTCACACAAGCACTTCCTTTCTCATGATCACTCCATTTATCTCTGATTAGAACAGGGGTTTTTTAAAACTTCAATCAGTCAGCCTGGGAAAATGGGATGGCAGTTCCTCTAACTGTCCAGCAAACTGCTTGTGAAAAACATTTGTGAGAGCTCAGCTAATCCACAGAAATTGCTCCAGACAGGCAGCACTGACTCCAAAAGTTTGTTATACAACATTTAACTTCTAAACCTCTTAGTCAAAAAACCTAAACTCAATCCCAATAGGAGCTGGCTTGAAATGAATTTGGTGTGAATGCCAGTGTGAGGTGTGTAAATAGCGTGTGTAAATAACACCTCAGCTATTTGGCTGTAGTCACTGCAGCAAATACATCAAGCTATTGTGCTTCCCCTCCAAACCTGTCATCACACGCACCACCCCAGCTGCCAAAGCCTCTGCTTTTCTTTTTTTCTCCCCAGATGTTTCAATCTCCAGTTTGAAGCTGACATCTGGAGAAGTGATGTTGTAGAAACGCTACACATCAGCAGGCCAAATATGGGATATGCTATGGAAATGAAAATGTAGTGACAGAACAAAATTAATGGGCAACCAGATGCAAGTCAATAAGTGATAAAGTGCCTGTCAGGAGTTTCCTAATGCAAAAACAGACAAAAAACCTTGTTGTACTGAAAGGCCTCCCAGGAAGGATGTGACATCTGGCCAGTCGCAGTTTCTCAGTCCCCCAAGCCACTAAGCATTTCCAGTGCCCCTCTCTGCTCCTCACTCCCACATGCTTGTTATGCCGTCCTGGTCCTCTCCCATCTTTTCATCCTTTGCAGCCATTTCTGCCCAGACAGAAGGACATCTGAAACACGTCCTCCATGATGTTTTGGGGTCTTAGCCATCTCAGGAGATGACACTGCAGGCAGGGGATATGGGGGATGGAGATCTCTTTAAGGAAGAGATTCACAAAGAAAGAGAGTAGTCCCTCAGACAAGAGGCAACTGGTCTTTGAGTTCCACTGCAGACAGAAAGAGAAGATTTTCTGTGCATTCTTTGTAAAAAACCTGTACTCATCAGGCTTACGAAAGATGAACATTTCTGTTGGAGAAGCAGTTACCTTTTTGGTGAAATCAAGAAGGAAACAATGGCCGATGGGATTCTTGCAGCGAAAGGCCTGCAAACTGCAAATTTGTGTGCTTTGAGCTGGGCAAAGTGGTGACTGTGTCTGACAACAGCAATGGACTGCTTGATCCTTAAGGAAAACAAAAGTTTCACCGAAAGATTTTGGTGGCACAGGAGCTCTGGAGGTCTCCTCTCCAACCTCCTGCTCCGAGCAGGACTGGCTGCAAAGCCAGAGCAAGTTGGTCAGTGCCTTGCCCAGTTGAGCTGCAAGATCTCCAAGGATGGAGGTCCCACAACCATTCCAGGCCCTGTCTGGAGCATGGCAATCACAGTTTCCCTTGTTACTCCCAGTGGCTTCCTGCATTTATGAGGTCTTTGTAAGCTTCAGGAGCAGCTCAAGGTATTATTTGATCCCCCTCCCTCACTTCCTCCAGGGTGACCAAAACTACTCTCCCCGTGGCCACTGGACTCCTAATTTTGTCCTTGTCTCTCCTGTACTGGTTGGGTTACTGTCCAGAAAGGGGAAGAGAAAAGTGAAACATTTTGACTGCACTGAGGCATTTTAAGTTATTTTTCTTTCCCCTCTGTAGACATGCTGAGAAATTCTCCAGCAGTTCAGACCAAAAAAGAAAACCCCAAACCCCAGCTCTGGTCATTTTATTTACACAAGGAGGATTGCAGGAATTTTTACTTACTCTGAAGAATCTTTGGTTACCCTGTATCACTACAAATTTGTTAAGAGTAGAACTAACCCACAATCCCACTAAAGACACAACTACAAGTTTTAATTCAAAGAGCTACTGCAGCCCACAAACGTAGCAAGACAGCCCCTGATGCACTTTCAGAAACACATCAGCAGAGAGAAAACAGGTAAGTAGGAAAAAGCCTTGAGCTAGACAAGTGTGATAAATTTTCAGGAAGCAGGAAGAAATAAATTGGGAGTTTAGCTCTTTTGAAAGTAATTCCTATTTTTTCAGTGAATATTTATATTGGCTCTGTGTTCCTATCTTTCCAGTCAAAATTCTGTTTCTCACCACGTGATGATGTATTTTAACATGAGGCCAAAAGGGATTCATATTCCAACGAAAGCAACGTGGATGTGCACGATGTACACACAATTTGACTTCAGTGAGGCTGCCTGGCAAAAGGCAGGAAAGTTTCAGATCATTACAAGCAGATGTGGTGTCGATCTCAATCAGCTCCTAGACCAGAAAGAGAAACCAAGCTCTGATGGGCAGCTATCTGCAGTAGAGAAAAGGGATTCCTGCTTGGAAAGTTTTCATCACATATTCTGCTATGGGAATAAAATCTGCTTCTAATGGCAGTTCTTACATGTCCTCTTTGGCTACCCATGACACTGGAAGGACAAGCAGATGGGGCAGAAGCAGATTCAGCAGCACTGGTTAAATCGGCTGCTTCATATGTGTCAAGACCTTTGGCAGGGTAGGTATGTCCCAGGGAACTGATTATTTCAGTATAATCACCCCAAACTGCCCAGGAATGCCAGGAGAGGCTGCCTGAGCCATAGCATTGCTTGGCAGAGAAGGTGTCTTGGATTTAATCTTGGTAACCTCGACAAGGTCATCTGAAAGATGGTTGCAGAGTGGCTTGGAGGTCCCAAAAAGCTGCAGCACAGTCACAATCTTTGCCCAATTTCAGGAGCTGTTGTTCAGCACAGATGATTCCTTAGGCACTTGATTTACCTCCAAGCCTGCTAAAAACCACTTACACAGAGATCAGGCTTATTCTGCCAAAAAACATTCCGGGTTACTTTGGAGGAATTGGTACCTAAAAAGATCCCTTAGCAAAGGGACTCATTTTTCACTATCAATTACATTTATACTGGGGTTTTCACAACATAGTTTTATTGGTAAAGATATGATCTTGTCTTTCTTTTTTTAAAATGTATTTTTTACATTTCTAAAGTAAAAAGAGGACAGCTTTGCTGTGTTGCAAAGATGCAGCACTGACCCGTCCTGACTGAAGCAGCGGGTGAGGATGGAGATGTTAAAAATGAGCGAGCACTGCAGAAAGCATTAGTGATTTACATGCAAAAGAAAACTTTACCTATATTGTATTTATTTCCCCAGACAGTTTGGTTTTTTTTTTTTTTCCCTGGGAATATTTGAGTTCCCATCTCTTCAAAAGGAGGAGTTTGTTTTCAGTGGCAGTTCTTGGAACTGGAACACTAAGTCTGATGCCAACTGAAAAATTGATATGCAGAGGGTGCACCCTGCTGCTTTCCAGTTACTTGAATTCTTACCCTGGAGCTCTGGCTGCCTGTGCTTTTCTGGGAAACAAATAATCTCATCAAACCTAAGGGATTTGTTTGAAGACAAATTTGAGGGTTCAAGAACGCTTTTGTTTAAAGGGGGCCTCAGACAGAAACTGGAGATCCTTCTTGTTTAAGTTGCTCTTTGAGCAATAGAACAAAGTACAGTTTCCTCGGCTCCTCTGCCCCATTTCCTTTCCCTTCCTTTCCACAATAACCTCTGTCTCCTCTTGCTTTCCTGAGGACCTGGTGATGCTGACAGCTCCCCTGTCCCCAGCCCCCCCCACATCATCTACCACCTGTGTCCCATGGGCTGCAGGCACTGGCTGGCCAGTCCTCATCACCCAGAGCACTTCCAACAGTGCAGGGAACTGCTGAGCACATTCTCCTTTCTTTTTGGAAGGAGGGCGTGATTACAGATCTTTTTCTATCCAGAAACCAGGTTTTCTTATAGAAACTACAGGACCTCAGCCTGCAGATTTAAAAGAGAAGGAGATAGACAAGATGAGTGTGTAAATTTTCTTACCCTGAGAAATAAGGTTAACAGGGAAATGGAGCAGCAATTTTAGTTACAACAAGTAAACTTGAAATGCAGACCCCAAGAGAAGGGGTCTCTGTCTCTTGCTCTGGCTTGTGAGTTTAGATGAGCTTGTCTCTTGCAGCATTTAAATTTTTATATTAACTTAAGAAGACAAGCAGGATGGAGTTACAAATTACTCCAACTATAATTAACTTGCAGTGAATGCAGAGCTAATCTTTGTGCTGCCAGCACGGATACAGGCAGGAAAGCCTTTCTCAGATCAGGTCCTGTGTGCCAACAGTTCTGGTCAATGATTATCCCTTGCAAAAAGCCTGTGACATACTCCCCCCAGTCACCTGTTTACATCCCAAATGTTCTCAGGTTCTGCTATTTCAAGCTTAACTCTTGTGACTTTACTCAATGATATTCAATCCAAGTCTCTTTACCATATCCTGCAAGGCAAACAACTCCAGGTCAGTTTTAGTAACCAGTGCTATGTCATGCCTGTGGTCAATGACTCTAAGTATGCCCACGCCCATATGTTTCCTAAGTTTGGATGTCTGTGATAGCAAACACCAGGGGCGGGTGGGCAGTCCTGTTTCACCAAAGAAGAATTTGGGGCATTTTTGCTCTTTGAACAGTCTCTTTCACCTTCCGTGCATTTCCTGGATGAATTCAGATTTACTAGAAGATATCAACTAAGCAGGATGAGCAAACCAATTGTGACTCCTGCAAAATGTTTCTAAGAGGTGGATGAGTCAGATAACAGATTCACAGAGCAGAAGATATCCATCCCCTACAGCAGCCAACTGTCAAAGCTTACAGACAGTATGAAAACAGGTCAAGTATGGAGTAATATTTCTCCTAAATACTCCACCAGACCCAGTGGTTTGTGGCTCAGGGACTTCCTGAAGCAGAGATGCTGTGTCTGTGCATAATAGCCTGGACAGACTTTTCTTCCTGGTATTTCTTCAATAGGTTCTTGAACCCAAACATTTTAGTAATCACAGTGCCCTGTGGAAATTAGCTCCTCAGTATGTGTGTGAATTGTCCCTTTCTTTTTGCTCCTAGCACTTTCTAGGCCACTTTCTTTCCTTTTCAGTCTTTGCTCACTCTCCATGCCAAGTTTTGAACCTCTAAGACAGAGAGTGAGCAAGTCCCACTCACTACTTAACTTCTGGTCTCCTTTGGAAAATGCTCCGATGTTTTCCCAGAGGAGCCAGTAAGGATATGATCAATTTTTATCCCAGTACACTCATACACATAAGCATCACCTTTGAAAGTTCCCTCCCAGCAGCATTTCTGTATTGCAAATGCTACAGGATTACTCCTGTAAGAGCAAATTATCAGCAGCAGCTCAACTGAATCTTAATTTGCACAATTTTTCATCTGTTCTGAGACTCTGGTGGAGCTTATCTGAACTGCTGCTATCTACTGGCATGCTGACACTGCACAGGATGCAGAAGAATGGTGATTCCTCAGCTTTGCACCCCATTTATGCCTGTTTCTGCTCTAACTGCTCCAGGCCATACATGTCAGAGGTGAGGTGTTGCTCAGTCCAGAGGGAACAGACAGGCAGCAGCAGCAGCACAGGGACAGGATGAAGCTCCTCCAGTTCAGGGAGCTGCTTGAAGCACAGCTCTGCGTGTTACTGTACTGGTACAGTGGAGAGGAAACTGCTCTGAAGGAGAGAGGCAAGAATAAGTGGTTGGAGGCAAGGAGCCAGAGGAATTTCTTTAATTGGCTTTTCCCCTGCATCTAGCACATTCTGAGCACTGTCAGCAGAGGGGCAGAGCTGGAGATGGCTAACAGCTCTCAGGCTTGCAATGCTCTGACTGGACAGACACATGAATATTTCTCCACAAATCCCTCCACTCTCTCATGTCCACCCTTTCTCTGTTCTGACTGATTTGTAAGCATGCTCGCCACAAGACTCCTCTTGATCTAGAAAATACTGAATGACCTGTCTTTAACCCCTTCAGAAAAGGGAACTACCATGTTTAGAAAAGCTTGGCTGATTTTTGGTGCAGCTCAATATCATCCTTCCTCACCTCCTGCTAGTTTAATTCAGCCTTTAGTCTCATTCTCCAGCTTCCCATTGCTCCTGAGCAGCTGGGACAGGCTCTCAGGCATGGCTGTCTGTAAGGTACCACCAAAACCAGTTTCACCAGGGATATCATGAAAGCTGTCAGTCCTACAGATGCAGGGAGCAGAGCCCAGCAGCCCAGCAGATTGCCCTGCTCACTTGGGTTTTGGTTTTGGTTTTTTTTCCTGATGGTTTGGGTTGGAAGGAACCTTACAGCCCCATCCAGTTCCACCCCCTGCCATGGGCAGGGACACCTCCCACTATCCCAGGGTGCTCCAAGCCCTGTCAAAGCTGGCCTGGCACACTTCCAGGGATGGGGCAGCCCCAGCTTCTCTGGGCAGCCTGAGCCAGGGCCTCACCACACTCACAGGGAAGAATTTCTTCCTAATATCTAATCGATTTGGTCCTCTGCACTGAGCAATCCAGTGAAGTCAACCATTTCTGTCTTGTCAGAGAACAAAAATGTCCTTCACACAAAACAAACAAATAAATAAGACTCAGTAGAATCCATTAATATGTTACTAAATAGGACTTGCCTGCCCTCTCTGGTCCAGAGCTGAGGCTCCCAGAAGATATGGTGCTTTACTGGATTTTCCCATTGTTTGCAGAGCCCTTGCAAGGAGTCCTTGCACCCTGAGTGCAAAGCAGGTGGACCGGTACCCACCAGGAATATCCCCAAATTTAGGATAATAAACACACATCTACTTACATAACAAATTGAACGGGCTTGGTTCACAGAACTGGACATTTGATCTGTGGCTCAGCTTGGGTGTGGGAGATACCAAAGTAGCTACGAGCACCTCTCCCTTCTAGCAGGTTTCTTCTGGCATTAATTGGAGGGCTGTGTGTACCTCAGACACTGGTTGGAAATAGCTCTGGACAAGACACACTGGCAGTTGAGGATAAGTAGGAAGCGGCAGCCAAGGCTGGATGTCATGAGAGGCTAGGAGGGGATGTCATAAAAACCCTGTGCTGTTTGGAGCATTTTCATCCGCAAGAATTCTTCAGAAGTTGGCTCATGAAGTGTTGCAGCTGTCCCGTGCTGCTGGCAAGAGCAGCATGGCCACGTGAAGTGTCCAGGCGATGGACAGTGGGGAATTCCGTGTCTCTTCCTAACGGGACAGAGGAGGCTTTCAGCAGACACTGCTGAAGCTTCGCTTGGCACCTTACAAAGAGAAAACTTGAAAATCTGCCCCTACTGCTTTGTCCTGCTTCCACACTGCTCTGCTGTCCTGGCTGTAAAAGGATGATAAGTCAGGGCTCTGCACAGCCTGGGAGCTGTAGGGAACCACTCTGCAAACAGTTTTTGCTCCAAGAAAAGCCTGGCGTGCTCTATGCAGCCATTGTGCCACAGACTCCAGGGTCTCCACCAGCCAGATTTTCTAACCGCAGATTCCAAATCGTTCCTCTCATATTAAAAAGTTTTTGCCCCATGGGGAAGGGAACTTTAAGCTTCTCAAACAGATCTGCTTTTACAGGAAGCTATTTTAGGCATTGATTCTGTAACAGTGAAGTTATTGGACAAATGAAGAACATGGCATATGCTGTTACTTGGAGCAATTTGCATTCCTCAGGTGCTAAAAGCTTTAAATACTTCCTTTGGGCATGAAATAGATCTGCTGCCAGAGAAGCCAGCATTCCTGAGAGTGCCTGTCCCACAGACTCCCACAGGGGAAAAGTCTGCACAGCTGAACTAGTCTGACCCCAGGAAATCCTTCCCACAGCTCTCATTCTTGCTCAGTTTCTCCTTTAAGTTTCATAATTCGCTGAAAGATCAGTTTGATGTTTGGTTATCTTCCTTTTCACGCACTTTCTTGGTCTTCCTCTTTTTTATTAATACCACATTAAAGATGGGACGTAAACCATGCAAGTCAGGAAGTCTGAGATGCTCTTTCAGAGGCACTCAGTCAACATTGTTAACAGTTTTTTAAAATGTGTTGTCTTCACTAATACACAAACGGCTCGTTTCAGACTGGAGCTAAAAACATCTGTGCAGCCAGCAGGTAACGTCCCTCCAGAGATTCCTCATTCTTGTGAGCTTATTTTTGTGTTTTAACTAAAACATCATACAGAGATCTCCAGCTTGAATACCTTTAAGATTTATTCATGTTTCCTTCCCCTTTTTTTTTTGTTTTTTTTTTACACCATTACAGTAGCAGTGCTATCATGCTTTACAATGATTTAAGGGGTTTTTCAGTGCATTCTTGAAGTTGCTTTGGGTTCCAAAGTACATCAGCTGTTTTTTTTCTCGGGCAAAAAGAATGAATATTGTGTAACAGACTCTGTGTTTGCTCCGTTCATGGTTTGCTCGAGTACTTTTTTTTACACCTTCTTATTATGGAATAGTAAAACTTGGAAATTCTGGGCTCAGATCATGGTTTACAGGAATGTCAGAGTTTTTCATCTGCCCTACTCACATTTGAGCATTACTCCATGCTCAAATGGACTGGACTGCTGGTCCCTGTTTCTGCCTCCCTAAGAACTTTTAGCTACTCACACTCCCAGCTGCACCTCCAAAGCTGTCAATGTCCCCTAAAATTATAGTCAGTAATTTATCTTTCTCCCTTCCTAATTCACAAAAGGGGTAGACATAATTGCCTATTCTCTGCATCACTGAGCCCTAGCTGGTGCTACCCTGGTATGAGTATTTTATTACACAAATGGGAATAAATCCACTTGGATTCATCAGACTTTCCCTCATACCCTTTGTGGAAACATTTCTTTATGAATCAACAGCCTCTGCTGCATTTCCCCAGAATGTTGTGAGGAAAAATCATATTTTGACCCCATTTTAACCATATGCTCCATCTGGATAAAAGCTGAAGCCAAGAATTTTTTCTGCAGGCCATATACTTATTATTTGGGGAACTGAGGGAGTAATTAATGTAGCTCTCTATAAAGCCAGCTTGTGACCATGCATGCTCATCAGAATGCATGTTCATGACTTTTTGGAGTAGAATCACAAAATAATTTGGGTTGGAAGGGACCTTTAAGATCACGCAGTTCCATCCTCCGCCATGGGCAGGGACACCTCCCATTATCCCAGGTTGCTCCAAGCCCTGTCCAACCTGGCCTTGGGCACTTCCAGGGATGGGGCAGCCACAGCTTCTCTGGGCACCCTGTGCCAGGGCACACAGGGAACAATTCCTTCCTAATACCCCCTCTGTCAGTTTGAAGCCATTCCTCCTTGTCCTGTCACTGCAGGCCCGTATCTAAAGGCTCTCTCCAGCTCCCTTGAAAGCCCTTCGGCCACTGGAAGGGACTCTAAGGTAACCACAAACCTTCTCTAACCCAGGCTGAACACCCGCAATTCACTCAGCCCTTGTATTGATGAATCAATGACTAACATGAAAGAGCTAGGAGTGGATGCTGAAGGCCAGCGAGAGTTCAAACGCTGTTTTACAGAGGGTCTGTGCTCCAGAAAAACAACACCCACGACGAGACACCACCGAGGAAGAAGAGCCTGTAAACCGGGGCTGCGGCAATTCCCCTCACGGCCGCGGCCAACCCGGGGCTCTTCTCCCTCACGGCCGCGCCTCTCCCG
>JAHLSL010000037.1:11796530-11852558 GCA_025920805.1 Petroica traversi
TGCCCAGCACTGCCGGGCACGCCCCCCCGCTGCAGCCCTGGATGTCCTCAAGCAAAACGGAGCGTAATTCTGCTGTGAAGGCCTTTTATTGGTTTTTCGTCATTGCTTGTGGTTGCGTTCTTTGTTCTCTAGAGAAGGATGAGTTAAGTTTCATCCCAAAAAAAGCTTAAGATGCCCGGTAGGGAGTAGGAGCGAGGACTTGAATTGCGAGGAAATGAGATCCCCAGCACGCAGTGAGGTGAATAAAAGCATTCCTTTTGGCATATTTTTGAGGCATTAGGATTGCACGTAGGGTCAGAATCTGTCTGGAGAAATTGACTCTTTATTTATGGTTATATTAGCTCATGCCTGCACTCCTTTTTCAAGTTTGGGGTTTTCTTTCTTCTCACACCGATGTCCAGAAAACTATACATTATTAACTTACTTCTGGTTACTAATAGGACAGACTAGACAGGAAAGACAGAGAGACATCATTCATGCTGAGAACTCATTGAAGGATCTGCCATAAAATGTCTGTTTAAGAAGTTATGGAACAAAAAGACAGGAATAACAGGCAGGAATAAGTTGCCAAACTGGCAGAAACATGCAGGAATAAACTACCAAACCAGATGCAGCCCCCAAGGACAGTGTTGCTAATGACGGTTTCAGCAGCAAATGTGTCAGTAATTTTTAAAGAGGGTTCTAGGGGAAATCCAAGGACTGCAGACCTGAAAGTTTGACCACCAACAAGTAAATTAATAGAAAGTGTAGCAAGGCAGGATTATTGGACAGCTGCATGAGTATCTAGCGGGGAAAATCAATGTGGCTTAAAAGTTGTGTCTTAAAAAAATGTGGGAAGTTTCTGCATTTTGAGAGGTCTGGTTCACAGTCTGTACTCAGATTTCAGGAAGGTTTTAAACAGGAGCGCTCACCTGAGCAGCCCTGCACATAATAAGGGAGTTCCCCATGATAAATACACAGTTGTTGCAAAGATAGGAAAGAGGATGTGAGCAAATGGGCAGCTCTCCTGGGGGCTGGAGGTCACCATTGGGGTGCTGTGGGGATGGTTTGTAGATGACGTGGAAAATCAGCATTTCCAGCTGGCTTTGCCCCTGTTGAGGTGGTAAAGAAGAGGGTTAACGGTGTTGAAGTGCAGGTGTAAACTGATTCATATGGGAGGGGAGCAGTGCAAATTCCTTCTCACAAAATGAGTGATTTTGGGGTAGTAATAATTAATTCTGTGAGGTTTCCTTCCTTGGTAAAGTCTCCCTTTGGTCGCTTTTACAGCAGTTCAGGGAAGACTCTGCCTGGGTCAGAAGGTTCCAGTCCATCCACATGGAGGATGTGTGGTGGAGCTTTGTATGTTTATTCTGTTCTTCCCCAGGCTCCTGCTCTTGACCTGGGCTGGACAGCAGGATACAGGGAGAGGTATCCTTTGGTCTGACCCAGCATTGACCTGGCATGTATTCCCACTTAAAATCTATACCGCTGGGAATTGCAGTGAGGAATTGTCTCTCCAGAAGTGGCACTGTTTTTCTGTGCTCTTCTTCATTGTTCTGTCAGAAAAATTGATGTGCCTGAGGAAGGTTTTGGAGGTATCTGGACCTGGGAGCCAAAAGTACATGCAAATTGCTTCCTTTTCATGAAAACTCATTAAATACCTAAGGAAATGCCTGCAAAAGCGGTCTTGTTAGAAGGAGTAAAGAAGCCTCTGTAGTGTCTGTTGTGCCTTGACTACAGGGTGTATCTGCTGCTGAGCTGGGTTTTACCCAGATTTGCAGTCTCTCCAATTCTGGCTTGCAGGTTCCTGAACCACTTGCCTGAGATTAGCCCAGCAGTCCTGAACACTCCAGGCTCTTGTGCTGACTGATTCAGCTCTTGATCTTCTTTTTCTGACTTCCATACCTTTTTTATTTTATGTGTTTCTCAGATGTGCTTAACAACTGGAACTTAATTTGGTTACAACAGGATTAGTAAAAAGTGATTAAACCCACGGCTCATTATTTGAGGCCCAGGAGTAGAATTTATTTATTACACAAGCAAGAAAATCTAGATAGAAATGAACAGTTGCAGAATTTGGCTGTAGACTTACAGAAGATGTTGTGTCTCTTGCTTCCCAAATACACAGGGCTTGGATCCACGGTGTGTGTTGCCTTGTACAGTGTGGTTTTTTGTGGGCAAGAAGAGATTTGTATTTACAAGCAACATCTTTCTAGTAAATGTAGATAGGCTTTGAGGCACAGAGCTTTGTGTTTCAGGTCTTGCTATGAGCAAGCAGAGAGACAGAGGGTAGGATTTTTTTTTTTCTGGGTATCTAAGCTGGTGTTGCAGCTGCTCATTCTGCACTCATGTTTCTGTTCATGACCCATTTCTCCTGGCTAGAAAGCAGTTTCCTGCTCTCTTTCTATTGAAGATGCTGAGATGTGTCAAGGATCAGCCCATAGCAATGAAGTTACAAGTGCCCTGAGGCTGCTGCTATAACGTGTCAATAAGAGCACTTGCAGCTTTTAGGAATGATTTAATTGGAAGTGCAGTAGGTGCCAGGCAGCTCAGATCCTGTTTCTGATGTCGCATTCCATAAGAGCACAAATTACCAAATGAGTTAATGCTCCACTCGAGTCAGCCATGTTTGCAGCATGTCTTTATGTGTGGCTGATGAGCTGGAAGTTCCAGTTAATGCTGTCAGAGAAGTCTGGAGTCTTCAGTGGGAAGTGCTGTCCTGACTGAGTGTTTCAGAGGGTCAGTCTGAAATGGTGAAGTGTTCCTCCCCTGGCCATTTCTTCCTGCAGCACCTTCTCCTAGACAGGACTCATTTGCCAAGGCCACCAGACACTTTTGTCTGAGGCAGGCTGATGAGTTCTGACAAAATTTTTAATAAGTCCCACCAGCTGAAAGCCACAGTTCAGAGCAGAGTACCTGGCATGGAGCTGGTGGTTCTGTGGCAATCCTCTAACATCATTGAATTATTGCAATAAAGAATTAGGTGTTCAGAAAAAAAACAAAACCATCCTACCTCTCTGCCAGTCATGCCAATGTGATTTGTTTTTTTTTCCTGCCTATTTTTATATGTTTGTGTCTGGATTCTTCTGAAGTGAAACGTAACACTGCTGGGGAATTGGCACTGGTGATTCAGTTTGTAGCAATGCTAAATTTGTTTCACTGTAGAATAAAGAAACTGTTGCTGCTGGACCTTCATTGTGAGAATCATCAGACCAAGATAAAGGTTGGTTTTGATGTTGAAAGTTTTTGTAGTAATTTTTAAATGCTTATGATCTGACAAAACATGAGCTAGCAACAGCTCATTACTTATGTATATACTTCCTTGCAAGTTCAGCTGTGTATAGGATTCTTCCTCCATTTCTAAATTTGTGTGATGTTGGACCCTAACATGTACATGTGGTTCAATTTTAGAACTGGTATCTTTGCATTCTGTTGTAAAAGTCCTTTTTTTGAGGCTGACACATTCCAATGGGGGCATTTTAAAAGTTTGGTTTCAGCTTTCTGCGTATTCAGTGTAGGAAAAGTGCACTCCCCACTGAACAAAGGCTAAAGAGCATTTCCAGCCCTGCCCATCTGGGAGATGGGCTTTTTCTCAACCAACAGAAAATGGCAAATTTTTCTGGAGTTTCATCAATACACTGTTAGTATCCCATCTCCATTGTATCTCCACAATCTCTTGGCCTGTTCCAAAGCATTGTATTCAGTGAAAAAATGCTTGTACCTTTTCAACAGGTATAAGGACTGCAGCACTGAAAAAGAAACACCCAACTTTTTGAAGCTCACATGGGAAAGTGGTGACAAACTAGAACAATTGCATGTGATGTAGTTGCCTCAGGTCCATGCTGTTGGCTGGAACAGTAGGTTGAATCTTTCTGGTAAGTTCAATTATTTTGGGGATATTATAACACAAACATTTCTACAGCACAATAAACAAGTTTGTGACTGTGAATAGGGCATGTCTAGACTTCCTGTGGAGGTTTAGATTCTGTTCCAGCTACATTACCTTTGAAAATGATTGCTACACAACTTCTGCGGGCTTTCTGAGGCAGCACAATTTTTGAAGTGGTTGTTTTCTGATTTTTCTGTCTACTTAAAAGATTATGTTAGTTTTAGGTAAAAAGTACATAGTACTGGTTCGTCTTTGCTTTCAGTTTCTGACTTTTCTAACCTAACAGCAAACTTATTTTCAATGCTTAGTGGAGCAGAGTTGCTTTTATCTGCAGTCTTTAAAAGATGAATACTCAATCTGCTGTTTTCTATTTGCTCACCAGTATAGCCCAATATTTGCCCAGCCTGGTGCAAACATCTAAATCTGTCACCTGCTGCTGCAGTTTGCATAGGTTATCCATGTAGGTGTAGCTTTCAGATTCATTGTTGTGGAGACATGTGTAAAAACAGAAGGTTGTGGAAATTAGTTGCTTTTAAATAACTTTTGTTATCCTAATTATATCAATTTGCTAGAACTATGCCAAGAAAAAGAAAGCTGTTGGCTCAATTAAGTGCTCTTCAAAGCAACACCAGCTTCCCTCAGCTCGATGCCTTGGAGAATCTGAACACTACACCTGGAACAGATCCTTCACCAAAAAGCAGCAAATATTTTGTGGTAGAGAAAAAAACCTCTCCTCAGCTACAAGAAGATTTTTTCAACCAGCCCTGTGTTAGTCTGGCTAAGTCCTTTCTGGGACAGGTAAGACATGAGCACTGTGATTCTTGTTCTGGAGCATGTGCTAGCTAATAACTTAGTGTAAAAGGATGAAATTCTTTTTTGCCATTTGACTCCTGGGCTTGGCTATTTTAGGAATACAGCTCTCATTCCTTCTCTTGCTAAGTGCAGTGGAATTTAAAGACTAGTACCAAATCTGTTCTAGATTAAGTCAGAGGAGTAATTTTTCAGGTTTATTTTGTCACATTTTTAATTGGGTTTTTTGTGGAGTTTCCCTCCCTTTTTTCTATTTACTCAACTGTGCTTTGCTGCTTGTGGTTTGAAGGCTGCTTCAAGCCCATTATTTTCCTTTCAGCAATTGTTTTACTTGTTTTTGTTTCTTGCTTAGCCCAGTGGAAAGTAATGCTCTGCAGTCAGCAACATCTTCTGTGCCTCCATTTTACTGTCTTGTTATGCTGAGGATTGCACAGTCCCACAGTTAAGCTCTCTTCACTCCAAATATTGCTATTCCTATATTTTGTTTCTGAGTTTCCTAGTCATTATTGTTCATGCAGGGACTCTCTTCCTTAGCCCATTGCATGAACTTTGAGGAGTCTTTGGACCTTGCTGAAAGCCTTTGGAAATCAGAGTGGTGGAGATTCACTCTTCTCCTTAGTTCCAAGTCCTTCAGAAAACTCTGGCTCTTTCCAGGGGAGGGAGTTCCCTCAGTGTTTTCCCTGTAAAAGGTTCTATTCTGGGACCTTTTAAATGCAACTGCAAAATGTGTGTTCAGTTTCACTTATGTGGTCTTATCTTCTCTGAGGCTTTTTTGCACCTTTATTGTCTGCGGGGTGAGCAGACTCTCTGGGTTCTCATGGCTTTAGATAACTTCAGGAATTTGTTCCACAAACTGTTGGTTTTGGCCTGTTTTGCTGCATGCAGCCTTTTTTTATTTTCTAAGGATATCTTGCTTGTAAGTGACGCTTTGCTCTGCTTTTTAGCCCTGCTGGGTTTCTCTCTGGTCTGCCTTCACCTCTCTGTGATACTCCACGTGTTGCTATCTTTGCAGACATCCTGCTGGAGGCTTGCCTTTCAGGCCTTAACCTCTGGCTGCCTCTAAAGTTCTTCCCAACAAACTCCCTCACTTTACGTAGTTTCCTTTTTGCTGGTAGGCAGGACTCTGGTTATTTTTGGACTTCAATGCTTGTGAAAAGACACTGAACTTTATCCTTCATGGTCATGATACAAAGTTGTTTTTCAGGAATAAGTCTTTGGAAAAGACTTTGTGTTTTCCTCCAGGTCTGAGAACTGAGTCTTTTCTCAGGAGATTCCTGATTCCTCACTCTGTTGGTGTCTAAGGAAACATTGCACATGTCCTGGTCCTGGAGTTTCCCCATTACTGATATATTTTTGTTGTCTTAATGGCTCCATCACCCCTATGCATTCAGTTACTCTGGGCAGATGATGTCTGTCCTAATTCTGTATTTTTCCTATTTAGGCCTAGTATTCCAAACCAGATGATTTCTATCTTAATTTTACATTTTCTTTAAAGTATAACCCCCAGTCTCCCATGGCCCAGCCTATTATCTCATGATGGTAATTTAGTGTTTCTTCATTATCTTCATTCTACCAAATTTTGGAGGCATATTAACCTTGCTTATCTTTATGATACCTGAGTTCTTGGAAACAAAAAAGATACAGGCAGTAAATGGTCTCTCAGAGGAAACTGCTAAACCTCAGGATACATCCTCAGTAAGAAAAATAACTTTTATGAAATGGCTTACTGTGAGGTGGTGGGAATTGTCACTATTTTTAAACTTCTTTATTTATGCATGTCTGAAGACAGGGAAATGTCTGATGCTTTTTAACCCGTAACTTAATCATTGCATTTCATCATTCTGAGGAAGAAATGTGGCCTCATGGGTCTGGTTTTGGGGTGTTCACAGGCACTTGCTGGACACCAGTGCTTTTTTTTTTATTTTCATAAAAAATAAAAAGTGATTATTTTCAACAATTTGACAAGTGCTGTAGGGAATCCATGGGTATAGCAGAGCTGCAGCTTTGGAAAGCAACTCCTGGAGCATCCATTATGGATCAGATCAATATCTGCATTAGCAATCCAGCACAAACATCTGTTAGGAATTAAGCTTTGTTTTCTGAAGGTCATTTTGGAATGGCTGGATAATTAAAGTGTTGTAATTAAACTGATAGCTGGTGCCCAGACAAGACTGTGCTGCGGTATTTCATATACATCAAGCAAAATGCAAAGTTTAGAAATCAGGTCAAACCACAAATTCCTTTGTACAAAATTTAGTGGTTGTTTTATTTTTAAAGAGGATCTTTTGACTGTCATGTTTTGTTTCCCCTGCATCTGCTTTGTTTTATTTAAGTAGGAACCAGCAGCAAGAACACACTGTAATAACAAAGATCTGTTGTTGTCTGCCTGAAGCCAATTCCCAGCTCTCCTGCTCTGCCCTTCTGTGTGGTGCACAAAATACTGAAATAGCACTCTAGATGCTCTCTCTAGAGCTGATTATCTGTGTGATTTGGGACTGGAACTTGTTTGAAACATCTCTAGGGAGAGAAACTGTCTAATCATAGCAGTTATTTAATTGTGCCACTGTCATATTTCTTCTGATCTAAAGATTATACATTCATGATGCTTCAAGGTTGATATCAGTGGTGATTTTTGCCTTAAAGCTGATGGATTGAAGTGGAGAATACATAAAATCATCACAAAAGCAACTCTGTGGGCTTTAGTGTATGTAGGATTATAAATTGATTCTTTTTAATACTGACTCAGCTGGTCACTCCAGGCATTTGTGGGGTGAGTGACAGATAGGAACTCCTTGTACTGGGCAGTGGAGGCTGAAAAAGTTGATGTTAGCTTACAGACTGCTAACTGGAGAGGATTTAGTATCATAAGGTCCTTTCTTTCCAACTTCTCTGTTTCCACAGCTCTTGCTGTGGTTATTTTGTACTGAGGGCTGGTAACTGATGCACTCTGACCTCTCTTTCAGATTTTAGTTCGCAAACTTCCTGATGGCAGAGAGCTCTGGGGCAGGATTGTTGAAACAGAGGCTTATCTGGGTGGGGAAGATGAAGCTTCCCACTCGAAAGGTGGGAAGCAAACACAGCGAAATGCAGCAATGTTCATGAAACCAGGAACTCTGTACGTCTATCAGATCTACGGGATTTATTTCTGCATGAATGTTTCCAGCCAAGGTAAGCTGAGGCTGAAAGAGATGGAATGCCAGCAGGATGGGGCTGACATTTCAAGCACAGCAGTGCTGCTGTCCTTGAGAACTGTCTCTGGGCTCGCTGATGGCAGTGACTTGCTGTCATCATCACCCCTTGAGACCTGGGCTTTGCCACTGTGACCAGGGTGTACCTGTGGACAGGCAGCTCAGCAGGCAGAGCCCATCTCCTGCTGCCCAGGTTGTCCCAGCTGGGAGCTGTGGGAGCTGTTCAGGCACACAGAGATTGACAAATGAGGGAGAATCTGGATTGGATGGAGCTTTCAGTTTTGGTGACTTAGGCTGCTGCCTCAGTCGTGTGATTCAGTGAACCTTGTTCCTCAAAAGTGGTGATGTAGTGAAAAATTTGGAGTCATTAATGACAGCCTAAATCTTGGTGTCTGTGGCAGGAAACTCATCTGTCTCCTACCTTTATCTTCAGAGGCTGAATTAAATGTTGGGGAAAGCAAAAAGTCTGAGATGTCCTAAGCTTAAGCAAGGAGTCAGTAGGAGCTTTTTAGCTGTCTAGCTGTATCTAAAAGCAAAAAACCCCACCCAAATCAAAATACCCAGACTGTTACAGAATCTAATCTTCTTTGATTATTCTAAAGAAAAAATAATCAAGGCCTAATTTAGTTACTCTGGAATTTACTGAAACTGTCCTTCCACATTTCAAGACTTAACAGGCAAGTGTTACTGTAAACTTCTTCTTTTCCTTTCCTGTAAGAATGGCAGTATTTGCCTTGGCAGAAAGCTGTTGTTTAATTAGACACCTTGAAATAGCAGCAAGTGTTTCCTAGGTAACTACTCACTGTTAGAAAAAAATCTCAAACTCAATATACTTTCTTTTTAACCGATCAAAGATAAAGGTTACAAAGCTTGTGTGTTCCTAAATGGAAAGCAAATATATCTGTGACCATTAATGCTCAGGTTTTGGCCTTTGGACAGAAGCCAAGCAGGAAAACAGTGCCAGGTTACAGTGTGGGGGAAGAGCCTGACTCTTCAGCTGGGGGACTGGAGTCTGGCGCATGAACACATGTGAACTTCATTACCTTGGCTCTGCCAAATCTGTTCAGATAATGAAAGCACATGGTTCATTTGTCATGATGGGATTCTTGGTGTTTGAAATATTAGGAATAATACCTTTTATTAAAAAAATATATGTTTAGCCTTTGAATTCTAGGAAGATTTCTTTGAAATACACACTTTGGGAAATTTTTCCTTATATACCTGTGTTTAGTTTTGTAACAAACCAGTTAAAGGCTCCCTGTGGTGATGGAATTCATTGGATTTTTTGTTACAAACTCCCTCCCTGTCATCCTGTCACACATGCAGTGACACCAGGCAGAGCTGTCACTGCCAGCTTTGTCAGAGCACTGCACTCAATACCAGGGCTGTGCACGTTGTCCACCACTGATGCAGCTGCACAAACTGGAGCTGCTCCTTCTGTGTATTTGTCCACATGCAGGAGTGTTGAAAGAAAGAATCTGGGGAGGAATCACACCCCGACGTTTTTCTCCGATTAGAGGGAGGAGTTGTTTAATTGTGCTGTTGTTTAGTTTGAGGGAAAGATTGAGGGAGTCCTCTTCATGGTGGCACCTGGGTACAAGGCAAAAGCATTTCATTATCTGGAGATGGGATAGATCTTGGAAACTTTGTCTCTGGCTGGGAAAAAACATGAAGAAACCCTGGCTAAAAAAAAACCAAACCCATCTCTTATGGCATAGCTTGGTCCTTCTTCATAGCACAGAGCATGCTCTGAAGGCAAACTTCAAAAGACAAGTGTATCTTCTGAAGCAGTGGCTGCTCTGACTCTTTAGGGATCACTTGTTTTGATACACAACCTCATAGCCTCTAACTCCAGGTGGGATAAACCTTCTCTGTTTATTGGTTTATGCTGGAGTTCAGGCTCCAGTACCACTCAGGGATAGGAAAAGCATCTCACCCACAGCCCTGTGATCATAAAACCATAATGACATGAGTGGGGGCTCCAGTATTCTTTGTCAGTGAGGAAGGGGAAATCTTTGTGCACATCACTTAGATAAAGCTACGTGATGGGGAATTATACTGTGAGAAGTCTTCCCATCACTGAGTGAAATACTGCAACTGCCTGAAGCCACAGCAGACTTTACTACATTTGGAGAAGTCATGGGTGGTAGAGAAGAGCTTATGGAAAAAAATATAGCAAAAGTCTTTTAGTGTGCTTGAATCCATCCTGAGCAGAACAGTAATCTCAGTACTAAGAACTTCTCCTAGAGTTAAGAGAGATGTGGGGCTTCCCTTGCCTAAAGGAAGAGGATAAATGCCAGTCATGCTTCTCTTTGACTTAGCTGTGATCTGTTTCTCTGGAATTTGCCAAGGTCTGTATTTTGCTGCCAGATCCTGAAGAACAGCTTGTAAAATCAAATGTTCAGTGATGCTCAGCCCAGAGTCACACTGCAGGGACTTCTCCCTAACTTTCAGAATACTTCCTTCAAAATCCCTAGACTAGGATTTTGAAGGAAGTATTCAGGAGCACAGGTGGGTGAATGGAGGAGAAAATTCTCTTTTTCCAGTGGTCGAGAGCTGTTTCTGGACCTGGGAGCTGGAGCTGTTTCAAGGAAGGGGCAGGAAGCTGCACCATGGGGGTGTGGGACTGCACTGCCATGTTATGATTTCTAACTGCTCAGGGAGAGAATTGGCCTCTGCAGTGGTGTTAGATCCCAGCTTTTAGCCCTGAATGCTGCTCATTATATGGAGTGGCTTTTAGCAAGGGAGATAAATCCTCAGCATCCCCAGCTGGCCCTGCTGCTGCTGGTGTGTCCATATCGAGCAGATGCTGAACCCAGGTGACCCTTAAGAGTGAACTGCTGTGGGCTTGGAGGGGGAGCAAGCCAGGCTGCAGCACCCTGGAGTTCAGTCAGAAGAATTCAGCTACTTTTTGGGAATTTAAATTAAATTTCTAATGTGGAAGTTTGCTCAGGAGAACCCAGGGGTGTGAGAGGAAGAAGGCAGTAGCTCATTGTGGCAGTCTTGTCCTGCCTGCTGTCTCCACCTCTTCCCAAGGCTGCTTTCCGGGCAGAGTGTGGTGTGTATCACACACAGCTAGAAAGAACCTGGAAACTTCCAGCTGGAAATGCAGAAATAGCAGCCAGAGATAGAAATTCCCAGTACCCCCTGGCTGGGCTCTGTGCTGCTCTGGGAGCACCTGCAGTTTTCCCTGTGCTCATCTCTCTTCATGTGAACTCCCGAGGACTCTGTTCAATGCAGGTGTGACCACAGTTTCCAGTTGAGATGGATGAAAGCAAGTGGTGTAATTAGTGATTGCTCAGAATCCCACAGTTGTTCCTGGCAAAGGAGGCAGCAACATGATGGGAAGGATGTTTCTTTGTGCATTGATAAAAAGCTGAATTAGGACATGGAACATGATTCTAAAAATCTAAAATGACCTTTGAGCTCTAAATCACTGTTAGGCCAGGGAAGCGGCTTTTGGCTGCCAGATTAATATCAATCCACCTCCTTGGAGAGGGGAGTGCCTGGGAACAGATTGCTGACAGCTGTTGGAATTCAGGCTGTTGACTTCACCGAGCTGCAGTGGGGGCAGCAGGGGCTCTGAGAAGGTTCAGGGCAGCAGGCACACCTCAGAGAGCCAGGACTTCACTGGGAGCCCAGAGGGGTAATTTAGTGTGGGATTTGTACAAAACACGAGAGGGATTCTATTTTGGGAAATCGGATCCTTAGGGATCTGCCAGTGCCTACAAAAACAGCCTGTGCCAGGCATGAGCGTGGCTCCAGATGTTCCAGGCTGAAGAGGGAAGGGGCTCTTGGGGAGCGGCAGATGCTGATGGGAGGAAAGCTGGGGGCGGCCAGCACGAGGGAGCTGTGTGGGGCTGCACACAGGCCCTGTGCCAGTGCTCTCCTCACCCACTCAGGGGCAGGAGAAGACCTCCCTGCTGGCCCTGGAAAATACCAGGGAAATGTTTCTTTGTCAGACAGGGACTGTCTGCTCAGGGTTGCATCTTTGTTTCACTGTCACCTGGCTGCAACAGCTGGGAGGGCAGGAGATCAAAGGCTTCTGACAGGGTGGTAAATCACATTTGAGAAAATAATTTGTCCGTTTCCTTTAGTTTTTGTCACAGAAAGGTCTCCTCTGCTAAGTGCTGCTCCCAGGTCTGTGCAGCCCTGACCTGCCCCAGGTCCCAGCCTTTGAGAATTTACCAGGCACATGTGGCCAAATCCCACTCTCTTAGAGCTGTGCAGTGTCCAAGGCCGTGCTCATCCCCCCGTTACACCTCCAGAGGGAGTTTGGATTGGTACCAGCCCAAGCTCCCTCAGCAGTGTCTGCCCCCAGTGCCTGCAGCTTCTCTTTGTCCATCCTCACGCTGCAAGCTGCCTCTTTCTGCTGGCAGCATCCAGACTCATTCCTCCTCGCCTTTGTTAGCTGGAGTTCTTGTAATCAGAGTTTATTAGAAATCCACTGGGTTTGGGAGCAGCTTTGGATACCTCTGCCAAAACTGAACCAGATGTATATTTATTCCTGAACATTGTGCTGACATAAGAAAAAGCTCTTGCCCTCTGGCAAGCCTTGGAGCAGCAGCCAGACTTAGCAACATCAGCTGGAGCTGGGAAGAGCAAGTCAGCACTGCAGAATGAAGGGCACAGAGCTGCAGGACACTGGAGATTTGGAGGAGGAAAGGGAGTGTCCATGGAGCAAAGGACAAGCCCCATGGCTGGGTGCACCAGGCTATTCCCTCCTCCAGCAGGCTGAGCCACAGGCTCAGAGCTGAAGTGCTGCTGGCACTTGGCTGAAAGGTGAGGCACTCCCAAAAAACAACCCCACTCTAACAGCCAGCTCTTGTTGTGCACAGGAGAAGGGGCTGCAGTGCTGCTGCGTTCCCTGGAACCTCTGCAGGGCTTGGATGCCATGAGGGAGCTGCGCAGGACCTCCAGGAAAGCTCCCAGCAGGCTGCTCAAGGACTGGCAGCTCTGCAATGGGCCCTCCAAGCTCTGCCAGGCATTTGGCATCGACAAGACTTTTGACCAAAGGGACCTGACTCAGGATGCTGCCATCTGGATGGTGCCTGGACAGGACCCGCCGGGGGAGCAGGACGTGGTGGTCACCACCAGGATTGGCATTGGCAACAGGGGAGAGTGGGCACAGAAACCACTCAGGTTTTATTTACGGGGAAACAGATTTGTGAGTGTTGTCGACAAGAAAATGGAGAGAGAGATGGCAGCAAGGGGACACTCCCCCTGCAGCTGACAAGTCTTGCAAGTGTCTCAGGGACCAGGACTTGAGCTGTGCTCTGTACAATGGCCTCAGGCTGCATCATGGCAGATAGAGGGACTTGGGGGTTTTTTAACAATAAACGTACCAAATTTGTCACAATCAATGGGGCAAGGTGGAGCTTTATTTGCAGAAGACTGGCATGGGCCTCCCAGCCAGAACTGAGGCTGGTTCTGGGCACTTTGGCCACTGAAGGTCACTTCCTCCCATGCCAACAGATCCATGCCTTATGAGGGTGGGTGAGAGGAGAAGATTCTCAGCTCTGGGCTGCTCCCATCATCTCAGCCTCCAGCAGAGGCCAGGGCTTGATTGCGGCAGGGGAATAGTCAAAAAACTGAGTGGCAGCAGAGCAGACTGAAAGGATGGGAGCTGGGAGAGAAGGATGTAGAGGGAGGATTTTATGTTGTCTGCAACTGCCTCAGGGGAGGGTATAAGGAAGACAGAGCCAGGCTGCTGTCAGACAGGATGAGAGGCAATGGGCCACCAGCTGGAAAACAGGAAGTTCTCATTAGCTTAATGGAAAAAAATTTTCCCCATGAGGGTGGTCAAACACTGGAACGGGGCCCCAGAGAAGCTGTGTGTGACTGGCCCACCTCCACAGGACAGGGTTCTGAATTACCTGAGCTAACACCTTTCCTTTGAGCAGAGACCCTTTTCCAACCTCTACCTATCTCTAATGCCCAGCTTGGAGAATGAGAATGGGTTCTGTTCATTTTCCCAGCTGCTTTTGAAACCAATTCAGAACTTCCCACACAGAGAAAACATTGGTGCAGCAGCCTGACTTGAGGTACAGAGGGGAAAAAGCTCCAGGATTCAGGGCAGGACCTGCAGGAGTGCAGCCACACTGAGTGGGTGACAGGGACACATCCCCCACCTTGAGGTTCACATACAATAAAAAAAGCTAACGTTTTTAAGAACTCTTGTCCCCATCCCATTAAAGAATTTGGTTTAGCCCCCTCTGAGCAGCATTTTCTTCTGATTTCAGTAGCTCAGCTTGATGCTCAGGTGCTAGGGCTGGTTGAGACAGGGCCTGTAGTGATGTTGACCTCATTTTTAGGTCAGATAGTTTTTTGCTTTTCTCTACCATCCCTGTTGCAGCTGCAGGGCCAGACTCACTGATGGGATCCTGAGGAAGCTGTCATGGAGTAGCTCCCCCAGCACCCAGTTTCACCCAGTTTGTGTGGGCAAGTGAGGCTGCTCCTGAGAGCCTGCAGCTCTGGGAAAAGCTCCAGCTACCCTCTGTGGTGTAAGGGAAGGTCTTAAGAGGGAGCCTGACAATCTTTTAAGAACAAACCCCCAGAAGCCACACCACCATGGAAGTACACACCACCCTCCCTTTCCCTGGGTTTGCAGCACAGAGCAGTGAGCAGCTGTGGGAGACAGTGGCCTCACACAGGGGTGAGCTGACACAAGCTCCTGCTGTCCCCAGGCCCTGGCATGTCCCAGGGATGTCACCTCTTGTTCTGGCCCTGGCATGGCTGGAGGAGCAGTCCCAAACCAGAGCAGGAAACACAAGTCTGTTTTATTTTCCTGCTGGACAGCTTTAACCCTGGCCATCATCCCTGTGGTTCAGCCACAGCCATGCTTGTGGGAGGGGGACTGGAGGGACAAAACAAGCCCTGGGGACAAGCTCGAGTACCCTTAGCAGCAGCCTCTGGGTGGAACATGTCCCTGCAGCTTGGCCAGAGGCTTTCAGTCCTGCTCAACAACCAGACTGCCACCCCCAGGCCCAAACTGGGCAACAGGGAAACCCAGGAACAGAGAGGCTGCTTGGTGACAGCTCCGCTCCAACAGACACTTGGGAAGGCAGACATTGGGGGGGAGGAAAGAATGAGCTGTGACACAGTGACTCAGTCATTCATTCATTCACCATTTCATGTTTACTTGTGATACTTTGCCTTCCCACCTCTGTCAAACAGATCAAACACAATTCCTGGGTGCCCAGGGTCACCTCCCTGTGAGCCAGGCCAGCTCCCCTGTGCCCTGGAGCAAGGCCATGCATGCTGTGCCATGGGGACAGGCTCTTGTGGCTGAGTGTCCCAGCAGTCGTGCTGGAGAGCAGAGGAAGCACTCCTGGGGCACCAGTGTCCCCCCCAAAGGTGACATTCTGCCAGCAGCACCCCAGCACAACCCTCTTGTCCCACTCTGACAATCCCTGGGGAGCAGCGGGGCAGGGAAGGGCTATGAATGTGGCAGGGCAGGAATCAGGACTGAGCAAGCACGTGCTGTCCTGCAGCAGGCCCTGGAGCCTCGAGGAGCAGCTGTGACATCGAGGCACGGATGGGACAACCTGCTGTGAGTCACGTGGCAGGAAGGAACTGAAACCACCTCCTGCAGCTTTTAGGATCCTTCAGACTCAGCATGGAGAGCGTGGCAGGCTCCTCCCTCCTCTGTGCCAGCAGGGTCACTTCAGGAGCGACTGGAAGACGGAGATGACGGGGTCCTCGTGGCTGGTGACCACCAGCACGCTGCGGAACTTGTCAAACAGCATCAGCAGCTGGGAGCGCCGCATGTTCTCGTTGTACATGATCTCCTCCAGGTGGTGCCGGCCTCGGAAGTAGTGCAGCAGCCTGCAGGGGGCACAGCAAGAGAGCACGGGGCCAAAGGCAGCTCCAACTCACACTGCCGCTCCCAAGGGCTCCCCTCCCATGGCATGCAAATCAGAAAGTTGGTTGGGTTATGTCCCTCATTTGCATGGAAAGGAAATTAAATCATGCCTAGCACAGAAATCCCCTGGAAAAGGATGGGACTCGCCCTCTGTGGGGCTTTGCCAAGGTCCCTCCTTGGATCAAGAATTTTCCCAGTCTGGGGCATTTAGTCTTTCCCAAGACTATCAATTTTCAACTTAGTGATAATTCCATAAAGTGAAGTAACACAAGTGCCAACGAGCCTTGAGAAGTCAGGATGTGGCAGATTTAATCTGTGCTCTCTTAGCTGGGCCTACACAGCCCTTTGTCACAGCTCTGCATCAGGGGCATGGGTACCTGCACTGCATTTTAGAATTAAGAGAAATTTTCCCTCACAGCAGGGGCTTTGTAACTACAGGTCTTGCGCTCAGGGTTTGGGCAGCTTGGCTTGGGTGTAGCAGTCACAACAGGGAGCTGGAAATTTTGGTGGTAGGCACCACAGAGAAGCTGAGGGAGTTACAAACCCCCTGAAGCCTAAGCTCAAACCATGCTGGCTTCTTATATTCCCTGTTCTCTTTAAACAAAGACAGCACAGATACCCCTTTGCTGGCCACCACCGTGCTACAGCCCTCAGAAAACCTCAGCCCTGCACAGACAGTCACAGCAGGGTCCATGACAAACAGGAGAAGTGCCCAGTGGCTGAGGGCCCCTCCCCAGAGTTCCCTCTGAGCCATAACACCAAGCCAGCCCCTCACATGAAGTCTGAGCTTGCTGCTCAGTCTCTTACTTGTCTCAACACCCTCCCAAATATCACAGCCATGCTGCACGTGTGATTCAAATGCTCCCACCCATGGAGGCCCAAAGACCAGAGTCCCTTCCCAGCTCCACAGCCAGCTGTGCCTCCACATGTGTTCCACATCACACTGTGCTCCAGCAGCCTCTGCTCATGTTCCATTACCCATGTGCAGCTTTATGCCAACTGACTGTAAAAATGAGTGGAGATGACATGATCTGTTTTCCAATCCTTTCATACAGCACCCATGCAGGAATAGCCCCCAAAATATACCCCATATCCACCAGAGCTCTCCTGCCTGTTTTGGAGGATGGAGTGGCTCCTGCTTTCCCTGCAGGACCAACACTTGCCTGGCAGTCTCCTGCTGCGCAGGCTGGGCACTCCTGTCACCCACCTCCTTCATGGATTCACTGTGCAGCAAGTGTCCCTCCATCACACACCCACTGCACTGCAGAGTTTTCACCTCTAGCCCAGTGCCACGTGTGTTTCTCTGCTTCCCAATTTGCCACGTCCCTGCTCTCCCCCATGAGCTGTCTGAGGCTCAGGGCAGGATCCTCTCTGGCAGCCCAGGGCTGGGCAGCACCAGCTCACTGCCAGCTCCTGCTGCTGATCCTCTGCCAGCTCTCAAGCTGGCACCAGTATGGAGAACAAAACTGCCTCTCTGTACCTGCAGCACAAACAAACAACAGAGACAAGCTCCAGTCTCTCCCGGGGCTGGGCTGTGCATCTGCCTTTGGCACTGGGTCCCACTGGGTACTGACATGAGGCTCGTTGGCCACCTCCCCTGGGCCAATGGCAACGGTGTGCATGAGAAGTGGCCACTCACAGGGACAGTGTCAGTTCTTGGGGGTGTGACAGAAACATTTGTATCTTACAGCTCATCTCACAGTTCACAAAGTGATTTTGGGGATTCCCTCCCCTATGCCAGCTCTGGTGCCCAGGTGCTCCTACCCTGGCTCAGCTCTTTTCCCTGCAAATGGTACAACCTGGCTTTCCACGCAGCACAGACTGAGCTGTTTGCCAATAAATAAATCCATCTTATATTCAGAAAGAGTCTGGATTTGTAACTGGTCAAGACTAAATACTTTCCACTCCAATAAAAGCTAGGGAGGATATTAAAGAATATCACAAAAGTGCCAGCTGGAAGACACCCCCAAAGTCTAGCCCAGCATCCTGCTCCAGCTGGACTATTGCTAATGCTGTGGAGCTTTTTCAAACCCTCCAGAGACAGAGATCCCTCCACATGTTTGGGCAATCTGTCCTGAGCTGCACCACCCTCCTGGGGATGGGGTTTTCCCAAAAGTCCAACTAGAATCTGTCAAAGCTGTCCTTGGGGCTCACAGCTGCAGGGAAGGTGGGCACTGCCTTCTTTTTGGGCAATGAACATTTATGGGACACAATCAGCACGAGATGGCACTTCTGGGGCAGTGACAGTGTGTTTGAGTCCCTCTGAAGCTGCACAGGTGCCTCTGTGGACAGATGTGCACATCCAGAGCAAGTGAGGGAAGATCATTGCTTGCCATTGCTCATCACTGTTTTCCCTTCCTCAAGGTGCAAGAGCTGCCCCTCTAACAGCACTGGAGTGTTCCTACACACTAAAAAGAACAGAATTCTCTCAGACTAGCAATTCAAACAGAATTAGCTTAGCTGTGGCCAAGGAGATGTCCCTGCCACAGCACTGCCTGAAACCAGAGCAGAACTGTCCCCAGCTCAGTGCTGCCAAGGAGCATTTCCTCAGTGAGGAAGGATCTCACCTCCCAGTCTCACAGCAAGACAAACTCTGAAAGCAACTCCACACCCAGGGCTTGGGAGGGAAGCCATGAGTGAAGCCTCCAACTGCTTCAGGCTCCAAAAGCTCTGTATAACGTGCAGTGAGAAAGGCTTAGTGTACATTACTGAGGATCTAGCTCAAAAACAACTTCTCAAGCTTGTTTCTGGAAGCACATTGCAACCCTCCTTCAGCTGCACCTTAGGAAAGAACCTGGATTAAAATTCCCATTCAGCGTTAAGAGGGTTAATGCAGCCAATGCTGGAGCCAAGCTTTACTAACTCCTGGCTTCCCCTGAAGGTTTCTGCCTTTAAACAGGGGCTGTGCACAGCCCTGGACAGGCACCAGCACAGTCTGTAACAAGGGACAGGCACTCAGAGGCACCAGCACAGGAAAACGTGCAAGGCTGAGCTTTATTGCTGTGCTGGAAATAGCCCATCCCTCAGTGTGCACACACAGCACCCTGGGAAGGGCAAATACCACAGGATATTTAGGGCATCAGTTGTGCATTTATAGCACTTTGCTCTGGAGAGCAGAGCTGTTGGCCAGAGCTGGAGCAGGATCTGCAGGAGGATAACAAGGGAGATCAGCTCCTTCAGGCAGCTTCACCATGGCTTTTTCTCTTTCATTGAGAACAACAGATTTACTCACTCATCTCTCATGGTTATGGCACAAAATGAGACACCTACAAGTTGTGGGTGTCTCATAAAACCAGCAGTAACCAAGAGGGTCTGGCATGAACATTCCTACACGTGCACTGCAGTGTCTGCCCACAGGACCCATCTGATTATTGGTTATTTATTGTTTAATCTGTTTGTTCCTCACTGTTGCCTCAGAGCACTCTGCACTTGTCAATTCAATCTGTACTAGACTGGAAATTCAGTCCTGGTAAGGCCTGGGGATCTGCAAAAGAACCTGGGGCAGCAGCAAACTGCAAAATAAACATCATTCAGCTGGTTTCACAAAGAAATCAGAGCCATTTCTTGCAGTTCAAGAGCTTCCAAATGCTCTTTTAACCAGCTGAGGGTATGAGAGGGGAGCAATCATGGCATCCTTTCCTCTCACTAGGAAATGAACTGGCCAATGAGCTGCTCCAAGGAGTACCCCACAAATTCTGTCTTAAGACATGAAATACGATTTTGTTTTTACTTTCCTTGCTCACTAGTTTTGTAATAACTTAGCTGGTAATAAAGAAAAAAACACTTCAGAGCTCTCAAGTGGCCAATGTTGCCTCCCAGTCAGAGCATATTCTCTGAAGAGTTGCAGAAGATGAGGGAAATGAACAATTCAGAGAGCAGTAACTACCCACAAGCTTTGAGAGCCCTGGCAAAGTCCCTGAGCTGAACACTGCCAGACATGGAAAGTACTTTCCTGCTATCACAGTCTCCCTGGGCTCCCTGACTGTATCCATCCTAGGGCAAGAACCAGGTTTTCATGGGATTACCAACTGAATCCAGGATATGGAACAGCTACAGTCCTTGCCTCAGGTGGTTTTCTGTCCACAAGTATGAAAACCAGTGAAAGCTGCATTCCAGTGATGCCACTGTTTTGGAATCCTTAGGAAAAAAAAGTATTTCCTCCCTCCCTTCTTCCCAGATGGCTGCTGAGGAACTCTTTCTGCTTTTACCACGTGCAGAACCACACTATGCCTGGTTTTGTTGAGTGTGAATTTGTAACAAGATGTGTGCTACTCATCACACATCCTAATGCCTTTAGCTTAACTAACCTAAGCAGTGAGCTCTCATCACTGCCAAACACACCTTGGGACACTGTGAAAGTATTCAGGCTGGCTCTGTGTCTCATGTTTCCATGGAGTTTACAAACCATGGAATGAAGGAGAGATGGCTTGGAAATACCAATGGACACAAAATGGCAGCATCAGCAGGACTGGGTCTCTGCCTTGCCTGCTTAGAATGGATTTTTAGGCTGTGCAGTTTTGTGTCTGCCACGTGTGGACAAGGAAAACTGGCAGGCAAACAGTGAAGTCCAACCACACTCCCTGATGCCCCTTCACACACCCAGCACTCTTTGTTCCCAAGTGTTCTTGTGCCACGGATATTAGTTTGTATTACAGTTTAAATATAGGAACAGACCCCAAAGAATTTGTCCTCCAAATCCCCAGGCTAACAGGATTTGCTCAGACTCCCCAGCAATCCTTCCCTAAAGCAGGAAGGATCAGCAGCAAGGATTGCATCCTGCCCTGCTCACCTTGCAAACATGCGCAGATCTTCTGGATTCTGGGCAGCTGGGACGTTCAGGATGGCTTCCCTCTCGTGTTCCAACAGGCTTGCCAGCAGATTCTCTGTCATCCTCTTATTTAGGGGTGAGTCCCCACCAGGTATCAGCTCAGCACTGGAATTGTCCATGCTAGGGCTTGTCAGAGTCATGTCATCACTACTGGCTATCAGGGCAAGAGAGAGAAACACATACACACAACATTTTTATATTCCTCAGCATAAGGATGCAAAGTTTATCAATTCAGGCTGTTCCTGTGCAGGCTTTCCAACTAATCCCTCTTCTCTGGAGAGCAGAGAAAGTGGCTCTCCAAGTGCTCCGTGAATCTGCAATTAGTCATATGACAACACAGCGATTTTCTCAATGGGAAATTCAAATGTTTCAACAAAGTCATCAATTTGTGTGGAAAACTGTACTTCTGGAGACCATAAACGGTCCATAAAAAACATTTGAAAAGAAAATTCCCAGACAGCTGTGCTGGAATACCATGAAGTGGTAACATGAAAAGCCTAGCAGCACAGAAGGTGGGAGCAGGCAGAGAGGCCAAGAAGCAATATCCTCTCGTGAGGGAGCCAGAAAAAGCAGATCACAGGCTCATCTGACTCACGTTCCAAGATTTCTGCCCTAATTCATGACTCCTGTAAAGCTCACAGTTGTACAGAGAATCTCTCTCCATATCCAAGCCCAGCAGTGTTCTGAGAAGGCTGCTCAGAACAGCACAGGCAGGAAAGTTTGGTGATTTCAGCATCATATCTGATTCATCCTCTTGAAAGAATGCTTTACTGGAATCACCCTGAAGAATGGCACTGGGGAGATTAAAGAAATCAGGGACATAAACAGAAATCAGTCATTTGTGAGAACAAAGCCAGCTCTGTGTCTCCTCAGGTGGCTCTAATGGCTCCACAGCCCACAGAAACCAGTGCTGCTTGAACAAATTCTCATATTTTCTTTCTGTCCTGAAAACGAAAATTTGGGCAGTAACGGCAATGCAACCAGAAGAACATAGGGGACACTTCTGACTACAGCAAGGGAGGAGGAAGTTACTTTAAAAAAGAAAGAAGGACCTCTCATAAAAATCTATTACATTACCAAATGAGGATTTGGCAAATTACAAAGCATTTCTTCTTTCTAAACAGAAGTCTAATAGCCCCTGGGACTTTCACCAGTGCCCGGTTCTAAATTTAGGAAAGGCTGGACCTAATTAGCAAGTACTCCAGCAAGAGAAGATGTCTCATTACCAAGGCCTGATGGCCCTTGGCAGCACTGAGGAAAGCTCTAGAAGTGAGGTGGAGTCTGAACAGCAGAGAAAGTGTGCTCATACTTGGAGAGCCAAAGCTGAGAGCATTGGGGGTGCTCAAACTTCGTCCCCCAACCCTGGCAGTGAAGGGCATGTCCTCGTCCTGGGCTCGGAGCTCCTCCTCGTTCGGGGGCACCATCAGGCACACGTAGGTGTGGAGCTGGATCAGCAGCCGGTGCTGCAGCATCCAGATCACCATCTGGATGAGCTGGGTCTGAGGGGGAGAAGGGAGGGGTTAAACAGCTGCAAATGAGGTACAGGAGGAAAACAACACACTAAGGGTACACTTGGTGAGTAATGAGTCACAGGGAAGGTGCTTCTCGCCCCTCAGAAGAGTTTCTCTCTTTTCCAGTCACAAAATCACAAACCTTCATCACAGCCAGAGCCTCTGTGGTGCTCAGGCTGCAATGGAGCCTTTCATGATCCACATCTTCCTGCAACACTGACCAAGGAGCCTGCCGTGCCCCAGCCGCAGCTCCAGACCAGCCTATTGTTTCTACACAAAGGCCACTACAATAAATCACTGAAGAGTTAATCCCAGATGGTCAGATTGAAGTGCAGGCTCCCTAGAGTGCCAGACAGAGGGCAGGGTGATGGGGCAGAGCTGCACAACCAGGAGAGGTGGCCAGGAATAAGAGCCCTTTGCTGTCAGATGGGAAACTGCTGATTAGCCATGGGAGAGGCTCTGGAGATGAGAGCCTGGCAGGGCTGGGCAATACAGAAGCAGCAACAGCAGCCCTGGCAAGGGACAGCAGCCTGAGCTGCCAAGGAGTCCCTTCTCAGTGCAGAGTCACCATCCCTCATTTCACCATCCCTCTGCTTTATGGGGCCAAGCTAATAAAGGCACCTGGGTTTTCAGGCAGGCAAGAGTCTCAAAAGCAATGAGATGTACTAAACATGCCCAGCACCTGCTGCAGACCTGCACCATGGGCAGAGCAAGGGGCAAGTGTTTGTAGGGTCTGTTTTCAGGAGTCTGGGAGGAGCCTTCAAAATGCATCATTGTGTCTTGATTTCTGCATAAAAAGCCTTTTCATATCACTGCAGGCAACTCTCGTAGCAAAGGGCTCAGAACACAATGACTGACAAGGCTGTTTGGGGATTTCATAGCAACCAACACTGTTTTGGTGAGACAAACACATGCAGCATGAGCTCAGGCTCAGAAGGAAGCTCACTGTGCTGCATTAATCATCAGGGTAACGGGCCAAATCGCAATAAAAGCCCCAAACCCAAGTTCATCAGCCCACATAATTTTCCTTTTTCCATAAATCTGGCAATTCTCAATTCCTCCTCTGCTATCAAATCACAAAATCTCTTCTGTTTGCAGACAAACCCACACCCTGTCTTTTCAGGGATTACCACTTCTGGGGGCTCAGTGGATTTTAATCTTAAAACATATGATCTGGGATCGCCTTCAAACATCTATTTTTTGGAAAAGCTATAATTCATTTTACATGTTTAACAGAAAATCTACACAAGAGGAAGGTTGGCAAAAGACACCAAAGACATAATGCTTTGCTAACATCTGAAGTCACCCTGGAAGAGGTTGAAGTTGCTGAAATCCTTCCTTCCAGATGCAGGCCTGGATGGAAAGATGGCTCATTTATTTTACTTAAATTTCCAACCTGTTGGCATGCAGCGACGTCTGATTAGCAAATGAAAGAGGTCTGCACATTTCAGAGCACAAAACAACCCTGGAAAAATCCAAGGAGACAGGAAAACAGGCTCTACCAGACCTACAGAAGCTGTGGGTAGGGCCTGACCCAAACCAGCCTCCCCTGGGCACTCTGGTGGTTCCATGAATTACAAAAATAACAGATTTCTTTTGTTGCAGCTCCATGTGCACAGAGTCTCATCCAGCCCTCTCTAATCCTGCATGTGCACCACACCTCCACACCCTCGTGGAAATACCTAGAAAGCCACCCCGAGCCAGCAGCTATGGCCCAGGGGAACAAGGAGCCAGGCAGCAGTGGTGGTACAGCTTTAGAGCCACAACCCTGCAACCAACCCCTGTCAAACTCCTTTGTGCCACCTCTGGGAGGGACAGCTGGAGATCTGAGATTGCCCTGAGAACTAGAGAAAACTATTCCTCCACACCAAAGTAAACTTGAACAATCATCCCTAGACCAGAGACTGAGGATCCCTGACATTTTTCTGTACTAAGCCAAACTTGAGCAGGAATTTGGTACCTCTTAAAACCCAGTTCTAGAAAAAGCCCAAGTGCTGCAGTGTCCTGCACTGGCCCCTGCCCCAGTGATGAGCTTTGTGCCACCACTGCAAGTGCCTCACACCATTCCCACTTCCTCCAGGTTTAGACCCATTTCTGACCAAAAGAAGTGTAGAAGTGCAGAAGTGTTTTCACAGACCAGCTCTAGCAGAGGCATTGCTGACACATTCTGCTGCCTGCACTTCCAGACACGAGCACTGCATTTCCATCCATTCTCCATCTGCTCCTCCCAGGCTCCCACGGAGCTCACCCAGGGCTGCAGGAGCACCATCTGTGCTGTGCTGGCTGGAAGTGCTGCTCCTCCCCCAGAGGTGCAGGGTTATCTCTGTGCCTGCTCTCAGGACACTTCATTAGAGCTGGGCTCCTTGCTGAGGCCAAACGGGCTGGGAGCAGCTTCCCAGGCAGGGATATCCTTCATCCCAGGACTGCTTGCCTCAGCCATCCTCTGGCACAGCAGGAATCCAGAGCCAGCCTTTTTTGGCTGAAACACCAGGATTGTGATGGAAATATAAAGTGAAATATTTTCTGTTGCCTAATTTAACTGCCAATTCAATCTAAATTTCATCCATGTTCCTTTCGTGCTTCCTGTCTGCCCGTGCTGCCTCTTTCCATCCTGCTCTGAGGGGGTTCTGTCTGCTGCAGCAGCTACATCTGGCTTGTTCCTGCTGGCTCAGAGCAGCCCAGGGCCATGCCCAAAGCAGTGCCAGGGTGTTGTTGTGCAAGGCACGGTAAAATGCCCTGTTCTGTGCTCACTGGCACAAGCAGAGATGCTGCAGTCTCCCAAAAACACAGCACTGCACATCAGCCCAGCTGGGCACTTCAGGATGGCCAGGGGAAAGCTCAGCCTCAAGTCTTGGAGGGACAAGATCCAGCATTTCTTATTCTCTGGGGCCATTTGTAAAACTCTTGAGAAATGTGTTAAATTTCCTACGAGGATTCTTTCAGGCTGTTTCCTTTCCCAGGCCTAAAAGGGTAAGGATAACTGGGAGCAGCAACAGGTTCAGGAAAGGGAAGGGAAAGCAGCAGCCTAGAAGCACTCAAATCCCAGCTTGGTCCTCACTATGTGAGGAGACAGTGCAAACACAGCTTGTTTTGCCTACTGAAGCACACAAGCCACCTTTCTCCAGCCTGGATTATCCAGTTATTTGACACAAATCCTCTTCAAGGTCTGACTTGAGAACTAAGGGCAGCCTTGGCTTAGGGTGATGACAACTTCAAAGCCACTGGGGTGCAGGGATGTTTGCTGAAATGTATTACCTTTCTTTAGTATTCAAACCATGCTGTTTCATGGAAAACAGATCAGCTATGAAAACTTCTCCCTATTTTACAGGAAACAGACTCTGAAAACTCCTACTGATGTAGGGTGAAACATTTACTGTCTAATATTGCCATTTTAATCATTAGGTAACAGCTCTGAATTCTCAGCTTATCCATTCTCTCCATTCCCATGTCAGGCCCAGCATACATATTCTTTTAACTTACTGTGCTAAACCACTCATTTTACACCCAGTCCAACTGAATAGAAATTCATCTTAATCCCACTCCCCTACCTCTGCCAACAAAAGCTCCTGTGGCTGCTAATGCCTTCCAGCAGAGCAGCCCCATGTGCAGCGTGGCTCCCTGAAGACACAGCTGCCCATTCAGGGTGTGCAGGCAGCTCAGCTCCCCTCCCTCTCCATCCCCTGACACATTTTCCTGCCTCATTTTCCATGAGCCCTGCACAAAGCTCAGCACGTTTTCTACAGGCACAAGGCCTCATCTCCCCGTGCCTGACTCCCAGCAGGATGGCCCAGACTGACTAAAACAAAAGTGAAATCTCAAACAGATTTTGTTAAGCAGCAGCTGTCCTGCTTTCCCATCTGTTTATTTTTTCCTGCAGTTATCCACATCCCATCAAGGGATAATTAAGGAACCACAATAATAATGACAATGTGCATTATGATAAAGGGGATGCAGGAAGGAAATGGGATGTCTCATTCACCTAGGAACACTCCTTCTAGGTGGGAAGATCCCTCCTGCTAGTCCATGTTTGTTCAAGGCAGGGCAGAGATGTTACAGCTTCTGAAGCAGATGAACTGGCTGAGGTCACAGTGCAGAGGAGGGGAAGCCACAAACATCATCCCTAACTCTTGGTTTGCAAAGCAACTTTGTGCAGAGTAGCTGGGTAAAGAAATTTGATGCTGGATAAAGAAATCCTTACCCTGAAAAGCAGGTCAAAGCCTTCCCTGCACCAGCAGCAGTGCCTGGCACAGATCCTGGCAGTCAACATGTGCTGACCTGAAGGCTTTGGGTCACCAGGTGCTCCTGTGCTTTACCAGGAGGTTTGGAAGGTGTGTGCACCCTCCTGAGCAACCCCAGAGCTCCAGCCCAGTGTGCTCTGCCCTCACAGCAAGGCTGTGCCACTCAGGGGAGGAGAGCACAGGGACACAAGCCAACAGCCACAGGCAGCAGGACAAGGACAACTTCTTTGGGGTAGGGGTAGAGGAGATGCAAACTGCTTCTTTTCCAGTAAAAACACCAAAAGGCAACATGAGTTCCTTTTTGTGTGAGCTCACAGGATCTCCCCGCCCCGTGGCTGCACCCTGGTGAGATCCAGGACAAATCCAGGCACTGCAGCAAGTCCTGGTGGCATTACAAGGCTCAGTGGAGCTAAGGGACAACTCACTGTGAAATGGGGAGAGCAGCTTCTGCTTCCCTCACCCCAGCACAGCTACACAGCTCTGCAGAAATCACCTTCCTTGATCTGTGCCAGCCCTGGAGCTCACTGGATCTCCCTGGGTGAATTCCACCTGCTAACCTGGCAGAAAACTTGTGCAGCTGAAACAAGTAAAATGAATGGAGTCAGGCTGGACAGGAGCCAGAGCTCTAGGAAAGGGAAGAGGAAAGGGAGGAAGGCTTGTGTGTGCACACACCTGGGAGGGGGAGGGAAAAGCAGGGCCTTGGTCAAACAGCACCAAGATCTCTTGAGGTGAGCTGAGCTGAGGGCATGGGCTCATCCTCACCCTGCTGTTATCCCAGGAAAGCCAGGGAATCCAAGGGAAGCAGCAGGGAGCACTGCATGGATTCCAAAATCTTCTCAACTGACAGATCCACCCTGACCAGGCTCCCACTGCACTACACTGCTCCTCTTCACAGGCAAGAAAAGAGATCAAGATGACACTATCAAGACTTTCAGTGCCTGGCACAGCTGAGAGCACTGGCAGGCCTGGCACACCCCTCACCTGACACCTCCCACCTACTTGTCAGGCAGGCAGCAAAAGCAGAACACAGCAATGCACTCCCTTATCATTGCTGAGGTTGTTCATATCTCCTACCAGCCAAAAAATACCACAGCACACCAAGCAGAAAAATGAGTGTCACATTGTTTTCATCTACCCAAAGGAATAGAGGAATTCCACTCATGTAATGGTGATTGAACAAAAATAACTTTGTCCCCTTTCAAATCAAGCAATATTTTTGTATAAAAACAGGAAGGGCTCTAAAAGCTCTCCTATTTCCTATTGTGGGCTTTATTAATGCCTTCTTTACACATCCAGAAGCATATGCCAAAAGCAGGGAGCCAATCTCATGCTTAAGAGAAGAACTGAATGGGATGGATGTCATGGATGCCCTGAGGCCACCACAGTTTGTACAGGAGACACTCCCCCTCCCACAGCATTGACCCCCAGCACAGTGACAGGAGCACAGACAGTGCCCTCAGCCCGATGAAAAGCACGAGATAAGAGACAGCCACTGGAAAGCTTTAAAGCAAAAAACCTCACATCCCCTCCTGTGCACACAAAGAACAAAACTACAGAGAGAAGTCCCACCTCTGCTAATTTTTTTCAAAGGCAAAGCCAATACATTTTGCCAATATTTACAGTTCAGAGTACACCACCTTTTATCACAGCACAGCGGAACAAAAACCCACCCACATTTCATTAGATTAATTGCTGTATTGATTAGATCTCTGTTAATTACAACTGGAGCCTGACCACTTCAGGGCAGGGATTGGAGTCACGTCTCTTAAAAGACTAAAACAAAAAAAAAAGTAATACAAGAAGTCCTACATAAGTAAATCAAAGTAGAAGAAAATGTACTGATATGAAAATACATAAAAGCTCTTTCCAATCTAAACTCCCCCAAGAACTGTCACACTTTGCTTTATCAAAAAGCCACAGATTTTCACAGCAGCTTCCTTCATCCTTCCAATAAGGCTGAAAGGATGATGAAAGCAAGCTGTACTGCTGACCCTCAGGACCCCACCACAGACAGGTGAGCAACAGAGGGAAGGTACACACACTAAAAAAACACTTTAGCACTCCATCAGCTCTGGCAAGTATTTATTGCACCCTTGTTTCAAGGCATGACTGCAGCAGTGAGTGGCAGACTTTTATTTGTGTATTTTAAACAAAAGTAGGACGTCTGACAACAACCAGAACTATTGAAGGAGAAGTATTAAGGCAAGTAATTAATTTTAAAAGGATTACTGAGAATGTCTCCTGGAGCTACTGCAGCTAGAATAAAATTAATGCTATGACTTCAGCTTCAATTTTCAGGACACTTATTTGTCTGTAACTACAGTGGAGTGCTGCTCTTCCCCCACCTCCCAAGGTGGCAGCTGACCAGTACATGCTACTGGCATTAGACCTACATCATTACTTATCTTTATCTCTGATCATCATCTCTGCCAAGCTGTAATTACAGCCAATTCTTCCCTCACAGCTGTGCTGGAGTGCACAGGGGATGATAATCTTGTCTGTATCTGAGCCAGGCTAAACCCATGGAGCCACCAAGGCACCCAAGTCTGAAGGCCAGAAACAAACACCATGAGAAACCAGCCAAAGAACTCTGCCTGTGCTTCCTTTGCCACACTGAGCCATGGTCAGAGGTCCAGGCTCCTCCACATGGGAACAGAACAGAGTCAGCCAGGAGACCTCACGTTATTGAGCTCCTTCCTGCGTTCCACCAGCTCCCAGAAATGCCACAAGCCATGATCGATGCACAAGCAAAACAGCTCCCAAATCCCAAATCCATATTTTATTAACCCAGGCCTGAACACTAAGCAGCTAATGCAGTGACACATGGACTTCTGCTGACCCCATGCTGAGTCTACTTCCTCCAACAGCCTCTAAACAATTCCAGTTTTACAGCAAACCAAGGGAACAGACACATTGCTTTTAAAAACAGATTGTGAACTTGGAGCAGATGGAATAGAATAAAATCAAATGTGATTGTGAGGAATCCACAAACTTGATTCAGCCCTACCAATTTATGCCAGTTTTCAACAGACCAAATGGAGTTTCAGTTTTACTTACTACTTCACTCCATGAAAAGAAACACTCTAATATTTCTTTTAGGACTGAGCTTTGCCAGCACAGAACACGCTCTCACTTTGAACATCCCCACAGCTTTTTGGCACGAGGACACCAAACAACAAATCATAAGGCTGGAAACTCAGTAAACGGGAACCTGTAACAGTGCAACAGCAGGTTCCTGACTGAGTGCTGCAGGAGCAGCACCATCCCTTGTGAGCAGAGAACAAAGAGCTGTTGGGCAGGGCCCAGCTCACCTCCTGCACGGGTGGAGCCAGCGGGTTCTTGAACTCGGAGAGGGACACAGGGAGGGAGAACTTGGCCAGCATGGAGGGCAGGTTGTGACCCCGGAACTGACAGGAGAAGGCATCTGCCAGGGGAGAGTAACTGCAGAGAGAGGCAAAGGCACAGGTCAGTTCTGCAGTGATGTTCAGGGTAACTCTGATCCATTGAAGCATTGCAGAAGTGCCAATTCCCCAGTGTAATATTCCCTGTGATCTAGAAAACCCCTAAGCACAGCTGATGGCATGTTGTGTCCTGCAGAAGGCAGCCAGAAGCTCATGCACTTTCACCTCAGCCTTACATTCAGCTCCAGCACTTTATTCAAGGTGTGGAGCAAATCTAGAGGAGAAAAATAAAAGTGATAAAAAGTCCAGACCTGTGCAGCCTCTGGTCAAAGGGACAGAGCTTGTGCAGGGCTGGGTAGGATACATACACAGCCTCTGAATGTGCCAGCTTCAGCTGCAGATGTGCCTGTGCCACCTCCCCATGCTGACAGGAAAGCACTATGACTGAGCAGAAGTAAAGGATACTCAAGTTAAATATCAGGAAAACTGTCTGTCCTAGCATCTCAAACTCCAAAGGTCTTCAAGAACAGAACTGCCATAACACAGGCACAGTTGTTGCTGAATGACCTCAAGGTCCCTTCCAGCCCTATTTTTATACTTCCATCCCTGAAGTTTTGATTTAAAACTATTTTCCTATAACTGAGTTCCAACACAGAGTCTAAAAACATCTCCAAATCCAACAGAGCAAGGGCTGCCAATCTTCAGCAGAGCAAAATTACCCACCCCTGCCTCCACATCTTCCTTGCAGTGGCTCTGCCTGCTCTCCAAATGGCCACATTGCCTTCTGTCTGTGACAAGGAACACAGCATGGAATGCCAGCACACGAAACAACACAGTGGCAACTTTTGCTGCTTTTGATTCATGTCAGATGTGCCAGCTACACAGAGAGCCCTATAAACCACTCATTTAACCTAATCATGAAGTATTTTGGTTTGCAAATGTTCCCATATTGGGCATTCAGTGAGAAAGAGCACTAAAAATACTGACAGCAGTTCCACAGGGTAAATATTGCTCCCAGGGCCGTCACCACCACAGAGGAATATTGATCTGCTCTGCTGCTCCTCCCTGCCCACACTGGCTGCAAGTCCAGGCTCACGTAATGGTTTGTGTTTTGCACAGTCTCAACAAATTCATGAAGAAAGATCCTACTCTGTATCCAGTCAGGGAAGGAAGGGGATCTGCACTCCTCAGCACTGTGCTGCCACCAACACATTTTCCTTCTACTTACAGGCAGACACTGGCGTTTGGAGAAAGCATGTAGACATTGTTTTCACAAAGAGGATAAATAATAATTGCTTTGCCCCAGTAAACAAGATGTGCAGCAAGCTGGAAAACCTGTATTGAGAAAGCAGGGAAAAATTAGGGGAGCAAAAGCAATATACAAACTCTCAGCAAGCGTTCCATACAACAACAAAAAAAGTCTCATTTGAGCTGAAATGAAAGAAAAATGTTCCATCCTTTCACCCTGCCTTCAGAATAAATTCACGGTTTAATATAACATGTGGCAGATCAAAAAGCATTTGACAAGGTTATGAATTTCCAGAGATTCGCTTCACATTTCTAAGCAACTTAGTATTTCCTGCCTCAAAGGAATTCCTTCAAACAGTATCAATACAAGTTTAGTTTCTTTTCATGCCCCCAAAAACTTTTTCTTTATGCACAAAATGCATTGTTTTATAAATGAAAAATAAAATACATGAAAAATAAAACAAAAGAATCAGCTTTTACTATGACAGAAACATAAAGGAAAGCAACACTGCCTTTTTACTGCACGGAGGTATTTCAGTAATGAGCTACACAAAGTATTTTAATGTGTTAAATAAGTCAGTGGTTGCTAATGGCTCTGGAAAAGCCACATAAATAGTGTCTACAAGACATAAAATCCAGCCTGTATCATTAGATGCATTTAACTGTGCTTTTTTTTGTGGAGAACAAAACTACAGAAGCAGTAGGGAATTTCCAGAGTTCATCCCATAGCCAAGTAACACCACAGACCACTGAAGGCAGCCCTGGAGTTTTATTACAAAGCAGGACCTTTCCCTTGGAACAAGAGAAGGCACAGATCTATGAACAGGAGAACATGTGATGATGAGCTGTGTTTCCCATCACACAGAGCACAGACTGAGCCCCTGGTCTGGATGGACCCTTAGGAGCATGGAGGGGCCCTTCCTGTCTGGGATCATCTCATGTAACATCCCATATGATCACATCATCCACAGGGATGGCACAGCTCATGTGAGTGCCAGTCTCATCCTTCCACTGGCACAAACTTCCCTTTCCAAGGGCTCATCACGTCACCTCCAGCAATTCAGATTTGGGAGCTGGTTGTCACTACTGGAAAGGCATTTGGAAAGAGCTGGCTTGGGGAGACTGGCTCAAAATCTTTGCCCAAGCCTGAACTAGATCTTCTTCCAAAAGTCTGTGCACTAATGGACTACGAGAAATGGATGGGAAGGTTAGCACAGGCATTCACAAGTCTTTGGTAGAAGAGATCTTGGCAGCTCCAGGGAAAACGACATTATTTGGCCCTGGCAGTTGTAAACCTTCAGTTGCATTTTGGGTGCTTCATTTGTCTGTGGACATCCACGTGGCAAGACCAAGACAGACCCCTGTGGTGTCAGCCAAGAGTACAATCTGCTCTGGTTTTAACAACCAAACAGGAAGGCACAGAGAAGACAGAGCCCTCTCCTCAGAGAGGCACAGGGACAGGTCCTGAGGCAACACACACCAGGGGACAATGGGAAATTCTCATCAGACATGAGGAAAGGTTTCACTCTGATGCTGCTCAGTGCTGGACCAGAGAGGCTGCAGGAGGCAGCCCTGGAGGTGCTCACAATTTGAAGAGGAGTTTTTCATCAGCCTGTTTTAATGGATTTGTCCTGAGCAGTGGTGAGGGCTAGAGACCCCCAGGGTGAGCACTCGGGATCCCCAGGATGGGATGTGGCTGCAGGGCTGCCCAGCACTGTCCCTGCCCCCCTGCCCTTTGTTTCTCCAGCCTCTCCCCAGGCTCCAGGGCTGCTACTTTCCTGCCCCACAGAAGCCCACGGGCACTCAGGAGAAAACACCTCGTGATTTAAAAGGCTCTCAGCAGCTGCTGACAGCTCCTCATACCTGCAGCAATGCCAAGTCAGCATCTTGAGCCAGTTGCTGCAAATTCTTCACAGCAGAGGTAGTTTTAATTACTCTCACCAGGGCAGGAGAGCAGTCCAACGGGAGCTCATTAAGCAATGACTTCTCATCATTTAAAAGTAATAAGGCATGGTAAGGCCTGCAGAAAAATAGAATACATTTGCACAGTAAACTGCAGCTTTTCCTGAAGGCTTTGTTATTCCCACACCATGATACCTGGGGTCAATCTAATGGTAAAAAAAGAATTTCTAATATCATTCTTTTGCTCTAACTGGGTTCAAAATAAGCTTATTTTTATGTCACAGCATAAGACACTCTATAAAAAGGGGACAGAGGGTTATATGATAACTGGATACCTGAGTGACAAGGAAAAAAGACTGCAGTGTATTGGCACACAATTGAGAATGAGTCTGAAAACTGCTCATCTGCATTATTGAAATACAGAATCGAGTAGAAGAAAGGATGAAAGCAAGAGTTAGTTACATTTGCAGGTAAACAAACACAGTAAATAAGGTATCACAGGGCCTGGGCTCTCTTTCTTCCAAAACCAGAATTACTTCTGGGTCAACAGATTAAAATGAACACACTACTCCTGGCTCCAAACAGTGCAGGCCACTCCTGCAGCATCCCCTCAGTACAACATCTAAAGTTACCACCAAGGCTGTGGCTTTCCCACCACCATAAATCCAGCAGCACCACAGAGCCACAGCAGCAGCTCCAGGGAGTCCTGTCTGAGCCCATGGCCCCCCTCCTGCACAGCCCAGCCACACCATCCCCCTGCCTGTGCCCTCTCAGATGTCTGCAGCATCACTTTGGAACTGCAGCAAGGACTGGCCACACTCTGAGGGCTGAGCTTGCTCTTACCTGATCGATTTCAGACTTTTCTCAATTGCTTCTGGGGGTATGAAGTTGGTGGCAACGTAGTGGATTTTGTGAGGAAGGCAGAAACTCACTTCCAGCCAGTTGTTGATGTGCAAACGAACCACCCCTGTCGTGCAGAGACTAAAACAGGAAGGCAATAAATCCATACAGCGGTCACCCTGTATCACAAATGAAAACACTGGTCCAGGGTCACCCCTGCACAGAAATAGATCAGGACAGGAAAAGACTGAAGGCACCTCAGGCTGAGGACCAGCTGACTCCTAAATGCAAGGGCTTCCTGCACTTGCACTGACAGAGCCCAATCCCCTATGGCAATTTTGAGGCAGATTTGAAAGGCTTCACCACTGACCTTTTGCTCCCTCTGCTCTTAACATCTCAGCAGTGCCTCAAGTTAAAAACGTTTATTCAAGATCTACTGCAAGGCAAAGGAAAATTCCCTAGGCCAAAGCTGCAAAGGGCAAAGATGAACTGGGCACACTGTTTTCACCTCCAATTTCCATCTTCCCCTCCAAGGAAAAAGAAAAGAGGATGTCAGTACTGGGCAACGGCTGTTCCAAGCAGCACATTTCCACAATAACAGCCTCCTTCACTTCTGCTTATGTTGTTTGTTTCCTTACAAACCTGTTCCTGCTTGTCACATGAAATCACAAACGTGCTTGTTACACGGCTTCTTCATTCTAGGAAACCACAGGGACTAAGCTAAGCCCTTAAGCTGACTCCAGACAACAGGACCGTAGTGGAAATGATGGATGTCTCAGGAATAATAAAGGCAATAAAGTCTGACCCTGGCGCTCAGCCTGAAAGCAACAATAAGCCTCTTTTACTGAAAAAAACCAGAAAAGCTGGAGATTAGAGCCATGAACATCATTCAGGTGCTTTCACAGAAGTCTGCACATCTAGACAAGAGGTGGAATACACCTCAGGAGGGAACTACATTTACTTAAAATGGGTAATGTACCATAAGGAGCTAAGCCAGCACCACCTTGCAAACCCTCACAATATTCCCATTCCATGGGCAGGGAATGCTGGCCTGGGCACAGCTCTGCTGGGAGGAAGCAGCAAGAACCCCCACGCCCCTTCATGAGTTAGGAGCACATTTAAACTTCCTGATCAATCTCAAGCAACTGCTAATCTTGTCTGCACTGGAAAACTAAATTTCTCAATGCCCTTCCATTTTAAACTTTCTTCCCAAACAATGTTTTCTGGCTTAAACTCAAACTTTAAAGTTTGCCCTCTGAAAATTTCAGCCTGAATTTTAAATTCAAAGTGTGTTGAGACTCACAATTTGACTTTTGTGTCAATAACTCCCATGAATTTCCCTGTCTACACAAAACATTAAAAAACACGCCAGGAATAGACCAGGAGCAAATACACATCTTGGAAAAGTCTTTATGTGGTGATTTAACCATTCATAACCAGCATTTACTAACTAACATGCTCTTTTTCAAGCTCATCTGGCCGTGTACAGGGTTTGGAGAGAGCTGAAATTTCAACTTTAAACAAAAATATTGGGTAGCCTTGGCTGCTGGTGCAGCTACTCACCAAACCACAATGGAGTGGTGAGGGAGCAAACACTGTGCCCTCCCCCTTGTATGTGATCACACTCATTGGGGAACATCTCACTGCAGCTTTTCAAAAGCTCTCAAATTTTTGTTCTCAAATCCTGCACTGAACTTTGGAAAATGCTGATTTTTCAAGCTGCAAATGGAGCAGATACTGTGTTTTCCTCTTTTTAAAAGGAACTGAGAGGGTGAATCCAGTGTCTCCCTGGCCCCAGCAGCTCTCATCTGCTCAGAGGCTCCCAGCCCTGAAGGAACATGCAAAACACAAACACCTCTGTTTGAGTTCATTAAATGCTGCAGCTCCAGTAACACTGCTTATCCCACCACACAAACAACTGACAGACAAAGCTGGATTCCCTCAAAACACATCAGGGAAAAGGGCTCAAGCTGTGGTTATCCACACCATCTCCCAGGCCAAATCCTCTTAAGGGGAAACGTGGGAATAAAGAATGGGACAAGCAAGTTCAGAGACCACCTGAGCTCCTGGGGTTGTAAAAACAGGCCACCAAGAGCAGCAGAGATACATGAAAGCACAAAACACTTGCAGGGATATTTTCCCTGCAGAGTTTAACATTCAGAAAAAGATCCAGTTAGTTATTTTCATTCTTTGGCCCAAGTGCTCTAAGGCAAAAGCTTTAATTACATAATTACACTCTCCACAATATAATTTTGTCTACGGTGCACTATACAACAAGAGCTTAGAATTAAAGACAACAAGAAAACCAGATTTTCAGTTCTGATCTGGATCTTAATCTCATTCTTCTGCATTTGCATTCAACTGTACAATTTCTAGCCTTCATTACAGCTTTATGCACACAATTTCTCCTTCACCTGCCCCTCCTTGGATGGAAAATAACTGAAGTGTCAGTAATTTGACAAGGAACAGGCTACACCCTCCAGCAGCAACACTTGCAACAGCCCTTAGCTAGACAGCAGAGTTGAATAATGTCCCCAGTATAGACACAAAGATTCAGGCAATACGATACTAAACCCTCCAAGACATTTTATTCCATAAAAAAACTTTTTTTCAACTTTTTTTTTTTTAATTCTTTGGTTTGATAATACGTGATGAGCAATGGGGAAGGATCAGGATAATCAGATATCAGAGTTTAAAACTGAGACAGAGAGAGGCAAACAGGAAAAAGCTGTTTAATGTCTCTCCATCACAAGGCTCAGGAGACATCTCATGATACAAGAAGGAGCAAAGTTCAGAAGAAACAGAAAGAAACACAGAAAGTAGCTAAGCCATGGACCTCCTTATCAGAGGATGCTGTGGTTGTTCAATATTTACTCTGGCTCACAGGACTGGGGGCTAATTCCGGGAAGTGAGATCAGCTGAAAGCTGCTGAATGTACAGAAACCCCTCCAGAGTGCAGGAAGCTGGGGAGTATTGTAGGGACTATCACTGCTCTTATGCTCTATTCTGCTGTGTCCTGAACTCAGAGCTACTGCCCCAAAATGAAAACCTGAAAGTTTGCCAGTATCTCACAGAACTGCAGCCTTGCCCATAACTATTGGCAAAACAAAGAAATCTGACTTCACATTTATAAAAGAGTTATGAGTTTTTACATATACACATCTCATATATGTCTATAGTGATTATATCAGAAATTAACCCCATGATTTGAGTGAGGTTGAGATGAGCTGGTAGCTTTTTCCCAGAGGTTGCAACGACTCAGAGCTTTGAGATGATTTCATGTTTCCTTATAAAAGACACGTGGGCTGTCCTTTGATAAATAGCTGTAGTTGGATTATATTTTACAGCACAGCCTCAGAAATCACATCTAATAATTCATTAAGTCTCATATAGTAATTCCATGAGCTGCTGGGATGGGCTAGATCTACCACTCAATTCAAGTCCCACTAGACAAAAAAATTATAAAGGCTCTTTATGCATTAAAAAGAAAAAACAAATAATCAAAACCTCTCCAAAAACCTCTCCATACTTTCCCTTTTATTCCAATGCAAAGCTAAGACCTGTCTGCTAGAACCAGACAGGCAGTTAGTAAGTATCAAGCTCACATATTATCTGCACTTGCAGATAAAACTTGGGGAAAGCTCCTCAAAAGAGACACATTTTGTAACACCAGTAAGCTTTTCAGCACTGGAGGTGCTGAAAACTTTCTTGGGCCTAAAACCATTGCTTTCTGTTCCACACCAATGCTTCAGTTTGGGGATAAGATGAATGAAATCTCTCAATTTGCTGAATTAATCAAAAAGCAACATTCGAGTTCTTTCCATTTGAGACAAAAAGGTCCCAGGCAGTAGATGCTGAAAGCCCCTGAGCTGTCAGTGCAACTCAATTTCTATAGCATCAGTAGTGTTACAGTCAAGATGTGCTGGGTACTGATCCTGCCTTATGGAACACAGGCATCTCATTCAAAACACGAGGAACACTTTGAATGACAAAAATGTTCCTGTACTTGAGGTTTTGCACAAACCAACTTGCTCAGGGACATGTTGGGTCTTGCCTGAAATACCTCAGCACCATCTACAGGAAGCCAAGGGCTCCACAGCACCTCTGGAGCAACCCTGGAAACTGGGCTGGAATTGCAGAAATCAGCAAGCACTTGGAAATGCCTCTCAAACGGAGAGCTGGGCTCCATCTGCAATTCAAATTGCTCTCCCCACTCCACTGGCTGTTCTCTTACAGCCAAAGGCTATGCCAGGAGTCTCTGTAATTTTAGACCAGCACACTGTCACTGCATGCATCCCAAGGTTTACCCTTCTCAGCAGTCCTTTTCCTTTAAAAGCAACAGAGCAAATCTTTCCATCCTCTCTCTGAGGTCATTCACACTCCTCCACACTCTCTAGGTGGCCCAAATCCCTCCTGAAATGTGGGGTCCAAACTGGATAAAATACTCATTACAGCAGGAGTTTTACAACTGTGAGCAGGACTAGTGCCTATCTTACAGACAAGACTTATTTTATGCATTCCTGTCCATCTGCTTTTTTTTTTTTTTTTTTTAACCCCATGTCACTTATGGCTCACCTTCCCTTCATAAAAGACCACATAGACTTCAATCCAGAGCTGCTGCCCTGCAGAAATAATTAATTCAGCAGAAAAAGATTGTATTTCTAGAACCCTTTTTCTACCTTACTGAAAAATAATTTTAAATCTTTGACTGCCTGGCAAGGTGCTGCAGCTCCTCTCAGCTGATCTGACTGCAGGTATAACAAGCTTATTTCCTATGCTCTCATATGAAGTATTAATAGAAAAACCCTGCAGAACATCTCCTTATCACCCAGCCAGCCAACAACACTATCAGCTCCTCTTCAAGTACAACTTTCCAATCAAGCACACAGGCACTTCTGATTTTTACCAACACCTCATTTCTTACATTTCCTTTTGACAGTGTCATGCAGAAGTGTCAAAATTTAACCTGCACCACTTCTTGCCTGCTCTCAATGCCTAAATGAGGGAGAAACTGCCTTGTTTTACAGCTGGGGGCAGCACCAAAGTGTATTTCTCCATGGTCTGTCTGTTCCCCCGTATCTCTGAGAAGGCTTGCATCAACACAATCCTTGAGCTACAGTCACAGCTAAAGGCCACAAGATGTCACTGTGTCCCTAAAATATTTGGAAATAGGATCAGGGTTCGCCCAGTCATAAATACCTAGCCCTAGAGGAACAGAAAAATATAATTGGAATATTAGAATTACAGGCTGCATAAAAATACCTTACTTCAAAGTTTAGTACACGTTTTGTTCAATGTATGAGGACCCATATACCACATTCTTTCAAAGAAGAGGAAATTCACAGTTCTTGAACACAAAGAGCAGCTTAGCAGAAGTTTTCTGATGCTCTTTGCAGCCATTTTATTGTTTAGGCTCCCAGTGCCTTACCTGGGATCTCTGATCCACTTTGTACAGGAGAAGCCACAACCCAGGGGGGATAAAGGGTTCCCTGAGGAACTCCAGCCTAATTCTCTGAATCAATGACAAACACCCCAAGCAAGGGCACACATCTTCACCCACACACAGAGGCTCTGTGTCCCTCTGTCCAGGCCTGTCCCCAGGCACACTTCCTGGCTGGAGGAGTCTCTGGGCCCGAGGAGGCAGCACTGACAGGCACAGGCTCCTGCTCAAGTTCAACACCAACCCCACACTGCTTTGAAATCTTTGCCAGAACTTCTAATCCAGCCAAGAAACACCATGTTACACTTTCCTTCCATTCTGCTGGAGGTCTCAGCATCTCACCCGAATTTGCTGCCCAGACAGGCACAGACAAAGCCAGGGCAGTACCTGACTTGCCATCAGTGCTCCTGCAGCACCTTCCTCTTAGCTGCAGGTTTAGAGCACCTGCCCAGAGCTGTGATATCCCTGTTGTGACACTTGTCAGTTCTACACTTGTCATTAGGTGCCCCTGTGCTAAGGAAGAAAATAATAATTCCTAAAGCTGTGACAGACATCACCAACTTTCAAGAACAAGATTCCAAAGGCAGACCAAGGTAATGATTAGGATAACAGTTCTGCAAACATTTCACCTGACTGCCAGGCCTCACATTGCTCTGCCTGGTTTAAAACCCAAATCCCAATGATTAACAGCATGATGAAGTGGATAATATCCTTAGGAACAAAGTCAAGAGATTTCAGTGAGAAACAGCATACTGTGAGCTAGGACTAAAATTCAACATACCTGTCATATGTCTCTTTGAGATCTCTGGCCAGTTTGCACTTGGGTAGGATGTGATGAAAAGGTGACTGGGGCCCTTCTGTGGCTATGGAAAGTTTCAAAACAAGAAAGCAAATAACTGATTTCAAATCAAAGAGTTTCCTCTTCCCTCCCTGGGTATCAACCTGTATCTTGGGGACAAAATTTATAGCATTTTAATCTACAATTATCTTTCAAAGCTTTTACAGTAACTCAAGTTACACATTAAAATAATAATAGGGAATTATTGCCAACTTCTGCTAAACTTCAACTCAGTTAAGCACATGTAACCAAATCTGACAAATGATGATTTTAAATGCTTTGCTTTTCTACATGTTAGCTTTAATTTTTAATGCTCGCAGCAAGACGATGCATCATTGTCAGAGTTCACCTTAAAAAGTGCATATTGTTATAGTACATTTTCCAAGAAGTGTCTAAAAAGGCTCTGTAACCCTTTGCTAGCCAGGTAACAGCATGTAAGAGTAAAACTTCCACGTAAGAAGTCTGGTGACTCAGCAGACAGCAATAAAGCATGGAAAATTTGCCCTAGGTTGGGTGAAGCTGCACACACAGGAGCTCTTCCATGTCAGCCTGACAGGGAGAGGCAAATATGATGGCTCAGTGCACCATGCCCAGGGATTGTGCTGAACCTAACTAGCAAAGAAACTACTTCACCTCTAAAACTCACATCTCTGCATAGGGATAGTGAACTTGGCTGAGACAAAATGCAGGGAAAAGCTGTCAGAATGCCACAGAACTCCAAAACTCATTCACAGTGACACCAAGAGAAGCAAGAAGGCACAGTCAGCACCTGTTCTGTTGCCTTTTTCCTGGTGTTAGGAAAATGAAACTAGACACGGTTAAGAGGGTTGGGGTCTTTACCTCAATATTTTAATCAGGATCCTGTTGGATGCAGGATCACCTGTCAACTTCACCCAGGTGACTGTGTGGCAAAATGCACACCCCCCGTCAATCGCACACACCAGTTATAGACTTCACACATCAGCAGATCCAACAAGGGGGCCCAATAATGAGGCTGGGGTGGGCTAACCCCTGGTTTACAGAATCCTCCTGTCAGGAGATCTTGGCTTCCTGAGATAGTGGGAATGTTTGGTCTCCCTGGCTCTGCAGTTCTGGGGTGTCCAGTCTCAGGCCTGCAGAACACTTACAGAACACTAAGCACTAAACCACGTAAAAGGTATATAAAAGAAAAGACAAAAATCATTCCAGCATCAGTTCCTGGAGAGGCACTGCTGCTGAAAGCACTCACTCTCTGCCATGGCAGACACCTCGTCCTGGATGGCCAGGATGAGCTTGGCCTCGCGGGTGAGGTACTGGCAGCGGCGCTCCTCGTGCTGCAGGACGATGGCGATCCTGCGCGAGAGGTTGTGCAGGCAGCTGATCACCGACGGCTCCGCGTTGGCCTGCGGGACACAGCACCCACTGAGCCACTCTGGGGGGATCATGGGCAAGCAGGAAATCATCTTCCTTTGATAACAAAAATCAGACCGCAAAGAGAATGGAATTTTCTCCACTGGCAACTAAGCAGACGCTCAGAGATGTCCTAATGTAATTTGGATTCCTAAGCTTGTCTACGTGCATCAAAGGAACATCACTCCTGGAGTGGGATACTCCTACCTGGTTTGTTTTTCCAGGTGTTCATGCACATTCTACCAGCAGAGAGCAAAGACCTCAACTTCACACAGTGAGAAAAGAAAGTGTCAAGGTGTTAGAAAAGGCAGAATATCCCAATGTTCAGGTTAAACTCACTGGCAGCACAAGGGCTGCAGTGCCTCCAACATGTCCCACTCACTCCATGCTGCCACGTTGGTTTTTGTCCTATGTACTGACAAGGCAGAAACTAGGTAACAATTACCAGCTCATGACCAACATTTTCATCCCAAATCCGAATTAATTTGGATTTACGCTCCCGAAAATTCACAAATGTGGCTTATTACTGACTCTGTAGTTATGACAGTCCCAGAAAGAAAGTCTGGAAAAAGCTATCATGTTAGTACAGCTGCCAAGGGGGGTGAGGGGACACTCAGTAGCTTCAGCATGAGTCAGCAGCTGCTTCATGTTTGTTAAGACATTTAAAGGAATTTAAAGTTCTGGCAAGTGACCACTGGCACAGAAAGCAGCAAACCATGACTCATCACTTTTTTTACTCCACAGTTCTTGCTGAGTCACGCCAGGTTGGTAGCCCTGAGGCTCAAACACAGCAGGATCAGTGCTGATTATCACACTTGGGCCTTTGCCTGCTCTGTCTGCCCACTGCAGATGGACACTCATCTTTATCTCTGAGGGCCTCCACCCACCCCCTGTGCTGCACTGCTCCATCCTAGGAAAAAAATTTCCACTTGCTCCTTGCCCAGCACTTTGCAGAAACCTGACTGCTCCCTGTGAACTAAGTGTCTCATTTGGCAAATGGATTTAGGGCTGCATCACACAATTCCATCAGTATCATCACATGGCTGAAGGGCACAGAAAGCAAGTTTTCCTAGAAATCAGATTCCAGAAAAAAAGTGAATGAAAGAGCATTGGTTTCAGCACTTCTGCTGCCACACAACTCAGTGTGCATCGTTGTGTGTGTTTGCAGGTGCATCTGCACACACTTCCCTGCAAGCAAAACACGGGGCTTTAACAATTCACCAAGACAACATCTCAACATGTGAGATCTAAAATCAACCCCTCTACTGCAAGTTCAGCACTTCCTGACCCAGCAGTGTCCTAAAGCAGGAACACCCCAGAAGAGCTCCATAAACAATTTCTTGTTTGATTCAGATCCTGTGTGAAACCTTGCTCCTCATATGAGGACAAGTCATCCAGGCTGGGGCCATGTCCATGTCACTACTGCAAAGCCAGTGGTAACAAAAGTACAAGCCCTAAAAAGAAAAGAAGTTCCTTTCACAAGCAGGGAGCTGGAGGTTGTTAAATCATGGCATTGCATCCTGTCAAGCAAAAATCAACCATTCCCATAAAGACGACTATTCCAGCTCCCTCTTTGATTTTTAAACAACCTATGGACTGGGAAAAGAAAGCCAGAGCTCAGAAATCAAGTAATGCTTGAACATAATGAAATTTCTAGGGCTTTATATCACCTAATTAGCCAAGCCAGGATCCCTTAGCACCAGCACCTAGTTAATAGAGGAAGCCTGGAAAAAATTCCAAGCAGAAACTATGTATTTGTTCCAGGTTTTTGCTGAGCACTGAAACCACTTTATTCTTCACTTGTACCTTCTTCTCATTTAGCTGCTCAGCTGCTGCTCCCTGGCACTGTCCCTTCACAGTGACCTCACTGCTGAGAGGAGGCAGCTTTCAAACACTGGCCATTAATCATAAAACAAGCCTGGAGTGTGAGCCCTCTGCACTCTCTCATGCAACCAAAGCACATCCCACTGTCAGATGGAATGGAAACAGTCCTTACCCTCAGTGCAAACACCACGTTGAACAGAATCATGGTGGGCATCTCTCTCTTTGGTGAGGGGTCAGTTTTGGATACCTGAAAAATATTTTTTAAAAAATCCCATAGGCTAGAGTCAGTTGGGGACAGTAACAAAGGGAAGGTAATAAAAAAAAAATCAAAGCCTTAGTTAAATAACAAACTGAGAAAAAAGAGCAGAAAAATTAATTTATAACACCAAATATGACTTGCAAAAATAGAACTATGATTATTTTTTATTAAGGTATCACAGTTACTCTCCAACACTGCCTTTGCTGAGCAGCTGTGCAGAACTAAACCAAAGCCTTTTGGTCATGGGCATAGAAATGAGTGTCTGTTTAGAGAGCACTCTTACTTAGTGTCTTTGTTATTACATTTAGCATCATTAGAGACCTTTGGTTTAAATCCTTTAGCACAACTGTCAGATACAGTCAACAGAATTCCACAGATTTCTCATCTCAGGCCACACCTATTCCTTCCTTTCCTAAAATCCCCATTCAAACTGCAGCCTGTTACAAGCTGCTGCTTATGCTCTAGAACAGCAGTACTAAAATAAAATGTTTGATTTCTCCCTTCCTGCAGGATTTCAAACACATTTCCCAGCCCCTCTATCCTCTCTGTAGCAGAGAGCTCCATCCCTAAGGCAGATTCAGACTTTCCAGCTGGAGCTGAGGAAGCAAGTGGAATTTGCACAGCCAGAGCAACAACTCCAAAGGGAGCACGTGTCACCACAAGATGGAGCACAAAATGCAGAGGCCATTCCCAGCTCCCTGCTCAACACCCACCCAATCCCAAGTGCAAGCAGCTGGAACCTGCCAGGCCCAGCAAAGAATGTGCAGCACCTGAGCCAGGGCAAACACAGAGCAGCATCTGCCCTTCCTGACAGGTTCCAAGCACCAGCAGTGAACAGCTCAGGACTGAACTCCAAAATCTGACTGCTTGCACTCAGAAGTCTCAAAATTTAGAAAAGTAAGAGGTGATACATATTGGGGAGAGGGGGGTGTTAATTTTTTTTTTTTCTGAAGTGATAATTCCATTCTGTCAAAAAGGCAGTGAGGGGAGAGTGGTAAAGGCAGGCTACTGTGTTCATCTGTTCTGGAGTTACAGGATCCAGGACATCTTGTGAATTTCCAAGTGCAAGGACTGATCCTGTTCCTTAAAATCAAAGAATCTACCACCACTAACATCAGTTGGGATGCAGGCTAGATTTCATGTCACCTCACGTCAAGAAAAACAAAAGAAGACTAACTGGGAAAGCAAACACTGAAGGAATTTGAAGAATTCAGAACATTGCTACATAAAAGGCAATCTGGCACACAGGATTAAATATTTGTGCTCTTGTAACTCTTGAATGCCATCAGAGTAAGAATTTGCTGAGCTGTCCTGTGGATTAATTTACTGCAGTATGAACTCTAAGGAAACTCAAAGCAGAGGCTGCTGGGTTACTCCAGACACTGCCTGAGCTCCATGGAGAAGCAGCTCCATCTGGCTTCCTCCTGGCAGGAGGGTCCCAGATTTACACTGACACAAACCAGCAGAGATGGTCGCCACATTTAGAAGACTCTGGGCTCTAGAAAGTTCTGGGCTGCTTTCTGGGGAGATAAGACACACCCAAAAAGAAGTTCCTTCAGAAGTAACAAAAAAAATGTTTACAGCTCTTTAGTTTATTTGCCCAGATGCGATTTTATTTAGACAAACTGAAATGAAGTGACATTTCACATAATTAGGATTAAACTGACTGGAAAGAATGTACAATTGTAAGTGGTGAAAAAAACGCAAATACAAATTTTCAACCTTGTTTCCAGCACATTTAGGAAGCTGGGCCTTTCTCATGCAATTAGTAAAACAAAGGAAAATGATCTGAAGAACAGGCCACTGCTGCCAGAGCCCTGAGGGCACCAAAAGGTCCTAATGGCCCTGGGCAGCCCCAGCTGGGATCCCACACACAGTTCCCCCTAGTCCATGACCTGGGAGCCCCATTTAAGCCCAGCCCAGGGCCTGGAGCTGTGCCTGTCTCCTGGATGGACCCTTGGATAAGTCCATTCCTCCCTTCTCCTGTGTCCTTCTGCTCCTGGCTGGGTCCCAATACAGACCGTGGGCCTGCTTCATCACTTGCCTTGTCAGGGGCTGCTGTTGGATTTGCACAGCTTGGGCACACATGAATTCTGTCTTTCAAGACAGTTTAAGCTTTTCAGGACCGAGTCTTGGTGATCTTCCATGACATTTCCTGCAGACTCACAACTGAGTTCCCAAAGTAGCATCTTTTGATGCTTCAGGCCAGCTCCTCACTGGGATTAAAGCAGTCTGGTCCTCTAAATATCAAGCAGCAGTTACCAACAAGCTGTTTCCACCTCTAATTATAGCTAGAAAGCAGGGTAGAATTGGCAAGCAGACTTCTTTTTTCCCTAAAAAAAGGAATGACTTAGCAAATTTGATGAAAAATGAGACCAAAGCAGTTCAGTGACAGGGATCAGCATTGAATTCAGAAATTACCAAAGCCTAGTTCATTCCTACAGTTGATCAGGAAGAGGAATAAAACAGGGAATATTTGGAACACAGAAGAACATGAATTCTTTCCTGGATTTAGGCAGGGCCTTTTACATAGCCCAGGTAGCAAACTGCTCTGAGTACCTAAAACATAGGCCATGGAGGAAGGTCTCAATGCAAACAGCAGCCTGACTTGGTCCACAGGAAAATTTTACATCTCTTTCAGCATCCTACATATTCCATCTAAGTTTCATGGATCATCTTCAGCCTCAGGGAGAGTTAAAAGCCAAACAAGGCTGACGCAGCTTTTAGCATTTGTGAAGGTTTTCAGTAGTGTTTTTTAACTGCCACGTTAATTAGAGGTGCTAAAATCTAACTTGCAGTAACTAAAATAGAGAAACAGCTTTGTGAGTTGGAGTGCCCAGTTTTACTTCTCTTTACTCACACTGCTTCCCTAGAGTATCAAGAAGAGTTTCTGTGATCACTGAGAGCTCCCTCAGTTTGCCACTCACTCCATTTACCCAGAAGCAAGTAAAAGACAGCTTGGAGTATCAGGCAGTAAAAAGCCAGGATCAAAAGCCATCATGCACATTCTGAATTCCAGGTTTCCCTACTACAGCCAGGCAGTTTGTGAAGAAGGAGGTCCCCAGAGGGGATCTCACACCATACCTGCCCGAGGGCGTGCTGCAGCAACGTGGGGTGGCCAACAAAGCGAACATTATCAATCTTCAACTCAAACTTTTTGCCACACATATCTGACTTGGTAGCCAAAATTGTTGCCAGGATGACATCTGAAAACCTTGAAGAGCAGAAACAGAAGTTATTACAGTTTTCAAAAAGCACACCCCCAAAATATTCCTCCACACACAGATATATTTAACTCTGAAGTTTTTAAGGCGTTGTAAATTGTGGCTAGATTGCTGTACCTGGAGTACCACCAATTATGTAAAATTAAGGACCCCTCAATTACATCCCTCAGATCATCACAATTATAAAACAGGAAGCATTCACAACAAAGACTGCAGGGTCATGCTCATTTAATTACATGCTCAGCAAAATACATTGAAAATATTAGATGCAGTTTGCTTAAATATAAAAACAGCTGGAGTTAGCCATTGCCTGGATTTAGCTGCAGGTTAATGAACTTACTAAGCAACTACATATTGACACAGCCTGTCACTCAAGCACAACAGAGATCTTTAAGCCACCCAGTATGGCAGAGGGGCAAGAAAGAGCTGATTCAATTAGAAGAAACACAGCCAGTGCTTGTTCTTCCTTTCCCAAAGCTCATCAGTGACATTCCAAGTTCCTCACTTAACACATCTCAACCTGTGCTAAGCACACCACTGGCTCCTTCCAAGAACTGCCTGGCCTCACCTGGGCTTTCTCACTTGATAAACCACATTCATGGCAGGGCAGGCCCTTCTTCCCAAAGCCCAGCCATGCAGTTACTGGATTGCTCTGGATTGGTGGGGGAAAAGCAGCAGCTCTGAGACAGGAGGGCAAGTATCTGCAAGGGGTCTGCCCTGTGAAACACAGCCAGTGCTGCAAAACCAGCTAAAAATCCAGTGTGACAAGGGAGAAATTCCACAACTGCTCTCTCCCATGGCCATCAACATTGGTCTGGTCTCTACCAACACTTGTTTTCCTCAAGGTGCCCCCTGGGACAGTGAAGCTCAAACCCATAGGGAAGAGGAGCTCCTAGAGTGAACTTGTTGCTCTAGAATAGGAGCAGTATAAAACTTGTTATTAACAAGTACTCTCCTCATCTGATTTCCCAGAGGCTCCTACTTAACCAAATGAATTTCAAACCACTTTCTCATGAGAGTTGGTTTTTAAGAATGAAAATGTTTATTTCTGTATTTACACTCAGGGATGTGTGTCCCTGCCAGCCCACCCCCCTCCAGCAGGCAGGTATCCCAGATAACCCAGTATCACTCAGAGAGGAGGGCAGGCATGGGTGTGTGCTGGGCTCACCTTATCTCTGCACCACAAGTGAGCCCTCCAAGCCCAGAGAAGCAATTAATGTACCTTAGTCCAGCTTCCCTCTGAGTCATGGTACTACAGAAATTAAGTAAAATGCACTCAAGGACACAGGGGGAATTTCTTTTATTTACAAATACTGAAGGACCACACAGGTCCAAACTGCCAAAGCCCCTGGTGCTTGTACAAACAGGTCAACCTGACCTCAGCACACTGCTTATGTTTGGTTTATGGAAGGAGCAGCTGTGTACAAACTTCCAAATCCCTGACTGCTCTGCTCCAAACTCCAAGCTAAGGGCAAGTAGAGACGAGCCAGAGATTCCTGGTGCCACTGAACCCATGCCCCTCAGCTGCTCAACTTGGGAAGTTTGGGAGGAAAGGGCAAAGCGATCTCAAACAGGACCTAGACTGACATTCCTGGAGTCACATTCAATATAGAAAAAAGAAGTCACCATGACAGCAGTGAGCTTCTCCTCCTCTTTTTGCCCTGTTCAGCTGCTCATTAATAGGCTCGACATAGAGCCAGGAAGATGGGAATAGCAGTGGATCCAAAAGGAGCATATGTTTTGGGGGGTGAAGGGAGAAGGAGAACAAACTAGAAAATGTCGACTTCTGGTAGGAAATTAGTTACCCTTCCCTCCTCCAGCCTTGGCAAAGGATACCTGGGAGCTGATCATTCTGATGACTTTCACAAGGAATTACACCAGCAGATCCTTTAACAGATAAATGTGGTGCTAAAGGTGGGAATTCGGCAGTTTCCCAGGAGAGCTCTTGACACCAACAGCCCTGTCTGCCCTACCTTGTATGTGACTCTTTGTGGAGGAGATTAAAAGGCTGATTTTGGAAAGCCCTCAGTATCTTGTCACTAGCAGTGTCTCCTCAGTCTGGGAGAGTACTGGAATTGCAGCCAGATGAAATGCTCAGGGACAGATAATCCTGACACGGTGTCTCTTATCACCACAGGCTCTCCCAAGCATCACTGGACTCCAGCCCCATTCTCCTCCTCTGACAACCTGGATTTATAGTTTTGCTGTCTGGGGTTTTTTAACCCCCAGTACTCTACATAATTTTGACATTTCTTAGGCCTCAGGACAATTGGGAAATTGAGGAGCAGCATTATTCCCATCACTTCAATTCATCACCTGATCTCAGAAAATAACACTTTTACTTTAAATATTCTAATACATATTTTTCCATCCTTGGGGTATGGTAAGATGACCTAAAAACACTGACTTCTCAGAGCCCAAGAGTTTGTTAGAAGCAGATTAGGTTCTGCAGTAACAGACCCTTCTCCTTTTATGAGATTAGTCTGAGCACTGTGAATTCAGAAGGAAGCAAACCTCTTCTGTGCTAAGGAATTCAGCAGGCAAAAAGAAAATACAATAAACAAAAGCTTTGATTTGCCCAAAATATCCTACCACTCCTCTCCCGGGCACAACATAGCAACAGCACACTGCAAAGAAGGTGGGGTGGGGGATTTAAACACAAATTCATTTTTTTCCCCAAGAATGGGTCATAACTTTTAATATGCCACAGGAATTCAAAGCAAGGTTTTTATAAGTAATTTTTCTTTGAAGTAGTTTAGAACAGCATCTGGGTATGTAGGTGAGGCTTATGTTAAGCAGGGACTAGAGATACATTGGGGTTTTTTTTCTTCTGGGGCCCTGAGTTAAAAACTTTTTCCTCCACATGTTTAATCATCCCATTTAGCTGAGTGGGGCACCAAGAACAAGCAGCCAGCACAGCTGCTCAAACCTGGGTGCTCTGAAGAGCTCTCCATCATTACCCTGGGATTAAACAGTTTACTCACTGATCTGTACTTTCAAGTCATTTCTCCTCAGAACACAATTTGGTTTAGGGCTCCTTGTTGGAATAACTACAATGCCAAGGCTATACTTGTTGCATTCCCAGAGACTCCCAGCTTTCCCCAATTCACAGAAGGGACAGTGCCACACCCATTCTGGATTCCCTACAGGAAGCACAGAAATGTTAGTAGGACCTTCGGAATTAACCTGGCACAAACCTTTAGCAATACATTTCTACAGACACTGTGATTTAGCATGTAATTTTCTCATCATTCAGTGTAAAACAGAAACCAGAAACAAAAGCACAATTAAAAGGATGGTGAGAAAAGAAAGCCATTCTAGACAAAGGTGATTGTTTAGAACATTTGGTCTTACCCTGAAACCAATTGCTCATCAGTTAGAGGACATTGGTCTCTGAAATGGGACCATGGCCATAAACACAAAACAAAACACAACAAAGGAAAATAAACGAGGCAAGTACACAAAATACAAAAGAAAAAAAAGAGATAATATTAAAAACTAGGATGAACTATTAAGGGTTAAACTTCTGCAAAGGAAATATAACTGTTGAGAAGAGTCAAAAGTTAATGGAAGGTGAATTCCAGGGATATTTTGCAGGCTTAGTTTGACAACATGGAGAAAACAGGCTGAGGTAATTTAGTCCTTGCACTAGCAGTGGCTGCTGCCACCTGTTTTCCCACAGTACACAGCATTTATGGAGCTGGATTTCCATGGCACCTTTTAATTCTTGCTTACCTTAAGAGAAACAGAAGAGGTGGAAGCCTGACTTAGAGCACATTCTAAACCTCAGTTTCTTTCCTAGACTATCATTCCCACCAAAGAACCTCCCATGCAGCCCCAAATGACCCACAGCTCTTCCCAGCTGGTTCTAGTGCTTCCATACCCACAAGACTTAGGAAAAGAGGATGCCAAAAATGTTGATTGTTGCAGGATTCTGTGAAGGGCCTGGCACACAGAGCCACCACTGCCCCTGCAGGGATCCACACAGCAGGTACAAGGCTGGCCACACTCACAGCACACTCATGAAGTCCCTCTCTGCCCCTCTCTGCCCCAAGCAACAAGCACAACTTAAAAAGTGGAGGCTGGAAAAGCTTGCAAGGCAAAGAATCCTAAACCTTTCTTTACAACAGATGTACAGAGCAGGATTCTGTTATCACCTGTACTCACTTTTATATCAGAAACACCTGTTCCCATTTTAACAGTCAACTGCCACTTCTCCCCCCAGTTAACAAAATCAAAAAAGGACTTATTTCATAAATGGACTGAAAAATTGATTTGATAAAAGCTTTATGCTATCCAACATCAGAAAGGGGAGACAAACTGAAAACTCCAGTAATTACTTAATACAAAACACAGCAGATTTCTGCCAGTCACGATGAAAAGAGAACCTAGAGAACCTAAATGACAAACTGCACAAAGGGGTGACATTACAGGAAGGGTGTTTCAAGGAATGGGTGGATGAATGGAAAAGCACAGGCTCACAGAAAGGAAGCCTTTCAGAACCAATACAAGGAAGAACACTGGAGTCCAGTGAAAGAGGGACAGAGGAAACAAGTGTTATCACAGGAGAACTACTGTTTGTTAGAAAGGGCCATTCAAATCCTTGTTTGTCAGTAACTTGGGGTTTTCATAACAGAAGTGTTTGCTAAATTTACTAAAACTCCTTCAGACAGTCAGCTCTGCTACTGAAAAAGTAAAATCTGCTGTAACATATGTTACTATATGTGCCTCCTCATTAGAATATTTGCTTTCTGCTTATACCACCTTCAGAAAACTACAAAAAACCCATTTCAAACCAATTTAATATAGCACTATCTTATGGCTTCAAAGGAGTAATTGCCTCATATTTTTTTCAGAGGAAAGAAAAAAGACTCCACAAACATTGGGAGGGGGTGTATTCCTGGTAAAACACTTAGAAACTGAAGGATGTTTTCGAAAAGTGCAAATGATGAAAGGCTGAGAAGAAGCCAACGAAGAGAGACACTTGACAAGCAATTTGTTTTGACAGTGACAGTCTTCTGAATACCTTTTTGTTGCATGGCCACCATCAACACACCTCAAACACTTTTGCAGCTCAGCTTGCTTTTAGCAGGAAGTAAAATACGTATTCTAAAGACCCAAACACAGCTCTATTGAGCAGAAATTAATACAAGCAAACACACCACAGTAACCTGGAGGAAGGATTATCATGAATAGGTGGCACTGTCTGTAAAAAACCAAAAAGCACAACAATAACCAGGAAACTGAGTCTGGAGGCTAAAAGAAATCCAATTATCTATACAAATATGCTACATGGAAATGGAGTTAAGGCACTTGGACTGATCTAACTTTGTCTTTCCTGAGACCATGAAGAAATACATGCACCTCAACTGCTCTAGGAAAGGTCAGCTCCAAAGTAATTGATCTGGGTTCCAATAGCTCAGGGGAAAAGCAGCAGTAAATCTTACCTAGGACACAACAGGTGCTAGATTGCTAATGAATTAAAGACAGCCATCCAGCATAAAAAAGGATGATCCAACCCTCTTAGGAACTATTGCAGCCACAAGATAAATCTGAAATAACCTTTGTACTGAGCATGCAGTGGGAAAAATCCAACCCTACAACATTATCAAACCTGCCATACACCACTCAACCTACCAGCCTGCCCACCCCACAGCCTCAATTTGTGCCACCAAAACCACTCATGGGTGCTACTGACATGCAGGGATTGAAAGGAAAATTCTTCCAACTCTTCCTCAACAAAGTCTTCCAAAATTAATACAAAACCACTTCATTAATTACTTTTATTGTGGAAAATTTCAGACAGAAAATCATCACCAAAGGAAAACAGACTGGACTTCAAGCTGATGAACTCTCTCCATGGACTGAGTGCGGAGTGTCCAGGAAGGGAAGTGCTGCACTGCAGAAGGATCTTACAGGGATGGAGCTGCCACTGAAGGAATGTCTCTCACAAAACCAGTTGCTCCATTCCTGGTCTCTACAACCTGATCTTCAATGGAAACACACAAACTGAAGCAAAAAATCTTAAATCTTGTTGTGGAAAAAATCAATTATGATATTGGCATATGGAAGTTAAACTCCTTTCCTTTTCCATCTTACAAAGCAGGTGCATCTCCCTCCCTCCACGGGATCTTAGAATTTCTTTTATTCCAAGGCACCAACTTCTGTTATTCCTAAAATTTCCTGCTACAAATCAAAGTTGGAGCAATCTGTTGCAGTTTTGAACACGCTTTTTTGCCTTCTGCTAGAAGCATCAGTGTACCTAAAACTTGCATATTTTTTCCACCTGTATCAGTCAGTGAAAAATACGAACTTTGCCAACAAAGCTCCTCTTGTCAAATTTCAATGAACTGCACTCAGTATATAAAGAGCATCAGCATATTCTTCTGCTAGCAGGTACCACTGAAAAAGATACATTTAACTGCTATATCATTTGTGTGGGATGCAGGGGACTTAAGAATGATGATTACACTGCTGCTGGGGAAAAGCTTTCAGTAAACAAACACACTTTTGACGGGGACTTTGAATTTCAGAAAGCAGATGCCCAGCCATGTAAGCAGCACCAGCAGTGTGCTGAACTCCAATATCCAGCATCTAGAAGAAATAAACTTCCAGAGCAATAAAAACACTGCTGCTCTTCTATTTCTCTTTCATAAGCATGAGATATATAGTCAGATCTGAAGAAAACCCTTTTAAACACCAAGTTTAGTAACAAATAACTGACCAGGAGATGAAGCATGAACTTTCACACCCAGCGTTCTGGACATCACTGAAATGGAACAATCTAAATATTTGTGTAGTGCAGGTTACATGCCAGCACATTCAATCTAGAAATCAATTTCAGGAAAATACCAGCAGTTTTCTCATCTGAGCATCACGTGAAATGATAAAAGCTTTTCCTACATCACTGCAGTAACCACATATTGTATCACACCAATTCAGCAACACAGGTAACATACAACAAACACAACCACACATTAAGTGCTTTGTCCAACCTGCCAAAACAGCAGAGGCAATAAGAATCAGTGTCAGACAGCAGCTGCCATCATTCCAACACCTTCTTAATCTGTCCAGGGAAATTCTAGAGCCAGGGGTTTGAACAGCCACCAACAAAACCCTTGGGATAACCAGCAAATGTGTGCACTGAGCCCTCCTGCCATCCACAGCCCAGTCTGCAAAGCCAGTCACCAGGTCCCAAACATACAAATGGTTTGCTCAAGTTGTGCCCTGTCCATCCTGCACTCACTGGACACACACCAAAGGTTGCACTTGAAGGTTTCAAAGGCATTAGAAGAGGCAGGAGATACAAATGACCTCGAGCAAAACATGTTTTCATGAGATCCCAGTCCTGGAAAACCAAATCAACTGACAATGATTACAGTCACATGGGTGATTTTAATTTCAGCTAAACTATTCTCAGTCATAAAGTTAACAACAAGCTTACATTTATTTGGTGGGGGGAGAAAATTATAATTACTTCTTTAGTACTCTTATATAAGAGAAGAGCAGCAATTACCCCTTTTTTATTAGTACTGGAGATTAAAATCCATATCACAGAAAAGATCTGCAAGTGAACTATGGGCCAACAGACAAAAAACCTATTTCTCTCTCTGATTTCTCTCGTATCTGGTAGTGATAATTTTAGAACTATGCAGCAGATTTCAAATGCTCAGCAAAATCTAATTGGAGGGTCCATCCGTACATACACACATGCTGAGCACCACACTGCCTATTTTCAGTGCATTTGTTACCCTCTGATTTCCTGCACTTAAAAAACTCTCTTCAAGTCTCAGTTTCCTTTTGAGCCACTGTGTCACTCCACTGACACAACGGCAGCTCTGTCTGGAGAAACAAAATTAGTTATTCATTAGTGCACAGCAAGTCCATACAACCATTACATGAGCTAGGGAAGAAACTGAGGCAACTGAATAATATATCCAGTTAGAAGTAGGCAGGTAAAGAAAAGTGGGATTTTGCCAAAGGATTAATACTCCAAGTTTTGAAAGGGTAATATTGCCTTTCTAATGAGCACAGCATACCTGACCTATACCTTGCCCAGAAAACAACAGATTCAGCAGCATTCCTTCATGAGACAGTCCTTGTTACTAAGCACTAAGGAGCTTGTAACTTGATATTAAAGCATTTTTTGCCAGGTTGTCTTCTATACAGTCCATGAGAATGTCCCTAGGAACTAGGAGGCAGGAGAGCAGGAGGCTGTCTCTCCTCTGCTTCAACCTCTTAGGCCAGAAGAAATGTTTTCCCTCCTACCTGGAGTCCCCATCTTGATCTTCTGTGGTGTCACCAGAGCCATTCACAGCATATCGACTCCTTGGTTTGTCTGAAGCAAAGAATAAAGACAAATTTACCCAGGAACAATCTGCTTAATGTGTCTTTGTATGTTTTTCTATTGTCACTCAAAAGAACTTTAAAAAAAATAGGGTAAAATTTTTATCTTTCAGGGGGTGAAGAGAAGAAAGTGAAACATTCACAGAAGCTGATACAGCTAACAGTTTGCAGCTCAAGAGTGAAAAGTAAAATTCTGACCAATGCAATTTCCCTCCTTATTGCTCAGGTTTTGGGACAATTATAATGTTCCCACAGACACAGGGAGAGGAATCCTTTACCAACAAAAAGCAGGAGGAGGATGGCAGGGAAACAGTCAGCAAAAAAAAAAATCTTTTCACATTTTACCTGTAAAAATGAAAAGGGATTTAGAGATTGTTCTCTCCTCATAAAGTGACTCAAACTTCAGGGCACTCAAACTTCTCCTGACACACAGCAGTTAGCACACAACCCAAATCACATAGTTTCATTAGCCCACAGCACCTTTAGGCCCTGCACTGACACAGTCCCAGTCCAGCCAGAGGCACTGTCCCAAATCACACGCCTCAAAGTAAGAGGTGCAACCAGTGCTGGCACCTGAATAGTTCCATGGTCCTGTTTTCCAGAAATTAAACCTCCCCCAGCACACTATGCAAGACCACAGACTAAAATTTCATGGCTTCTCCCCATTATTGGTTAAAGGTTGTAGTGTTTACTGAATCCCTTCTTCCAAATCAGTGCCTTCCTTCTCATCCTGCCTCCTTCTTCCCCTGCAGCTCCCAAACTCCATGGCATTCACATCCGTGCTTCAACTGATGTGGGATGGGAGCAGACCCAGGATACCTGGGGGAGTGAGGGCACCCACAGGGCAGGGGCTGAGAGGTGCAGAGTCCCATGGGGGTTGTGAGGGGTGCCAGGTACAGACAGGGAGTGTGAGGGGGGTGTGTGGGATGACAGGAACCCACAGACAGTGTGAGGGGTGTGTGTGGGATGACAGGAACCCACAGACAGTGTGAGGGGTGTGTGGGGGATGA
>JAHLSL010000037.1:11852958-11865096 GCA_025920805.1 Petroica traversi
GCTGTTAGTTGGCCACTTTGGGTCATTTGTGGGCTTTCAGCCAGTTCAGTCATTAACTCCAGAACTTTCCTGAGAGCTGGTAACAAAGAGAAGTGAGGGCTCATCACCCCCCAAACCCCCCACGTTATCATCCTCATGGCAGGAGTAGACAGGCACTAGAACTGGCCAGGGCAGTGGTGGAATCACCATCCCTGGAAATATTTTAAAAACGTGAGGATGTGGCACTTTGGGACGTGGTTTAGTGGTGGGATTGACACTGCTGGTTTAATGCCTACACTCGATGATCTCAGAGGGTTTTCCAGCCTTAATGATTCCATCATACCAGGGTGCCTGCAGTGGGGCAGCTGTGGCCGTCAGACCTGTGGGCTCCCATGCTCATGGAAAGGCCGGCGTGGACTTGTTGCTCATGTTCATTTCACAGCTCTGATACACCCTGCCTCGTGGTTCCTGTGCTTTTACTCCTGCCTCTGGATTAGGAAGGTGACACTGCTCTCCTGGCAGCAGTAGTGATGCCTTCCTCTTTTTTTTTTCTTTTTTTTTTTTTTTTGTGTGTGTGTTTAACCAAGATCAGAAGTTATCGGCAATTATATTTGAGGATGCCCAGGGGTTTTATGCAAATTCTCCTGTATTTCATTGCATTATTTGGATACTCTGAGATATCCCCACTCTGGGTTTTGCTCTGCAGTCCCCTCAGGGACACAGGAGAGAGGTGGGTGGCTGAAGAGGGAGATGAGCAGCCCCAGCAGGGTGTAATCTGCAGGGCCATTCTGCACAAGGCCAGCGATAGCAATTGAGCAAGAGAAGGTGATGCTGAGGGGAGAGAGTTGTCATGGGGTGATTAAAGAACAGTCATGTTATCACAGCAGAGCATTCCTCATGCACCAGCACTGCGCTGGCACGTTAAAATTTCAGTGTGACTGCTTCAAAATATAATTTTACTTTCTTAAATAATAAATTATAGGCCTATCTGTCATTCCCAGCTCTTAGACGTTTAGTTGTATTTAGCCTTGTAGTTTAAAGCAATGATTATGAGTTCTTCAAGCCCTGGGAGGAAATTAAAGAGTAAAGCCGGGATTTAGACTCGACTTTCAAAATGTAATATGCCTTAAATATTTCAGAGTTAGAGCAGATCTATGTGCCCCCTTATCCACAGCATCCTCCTTGAAGGGAAAGCAATTCCTCTGGATAATAGAGACCCATGGAGAAAGTTATCCCTGATCTCACAGTGATGCCATTCAATTGGATTTAGAATCAGGGCTGTTGGAAATTAGAATCCCACTTTTACAATTAGCTAACAGGCCTGTTGCTTGCTCCTGCTGTTTAAAATGAGAAACTCTGGTAGCCAGGTTTTGGAACAGATTTTGGATTTTAAAAATACCTACAATAATTTTTTTTTTAAATCCCCTTTGTTGATTTCATGACCTGCCCAAGGGTCATTCTGCAGTGGGGCTGTGGATCATCACAAGAAGCAGCAGCAAGAAAGGAAGGCAGGTTTGGTGGGGTTTCTTCACTTCTGCACCTGTGACATAGGAACAGCAACATTCATGTTGTCCAGCTCTTTGATTCCTGAGGCCAGGACCTCCCTGTCTCAGTGCCCCATGGGTAGCTGGAGCACTGGAATGAGGAATTTGGCTGAGAGGTTCATGCAAAGCTGGAGAAAGTCACTTTCCATTTCACGTTGTGTTGAGGATCAGGCTTCTCCCACCAGGCTTGCTCCTGAGGATTCCCACAACAATCCCCAGCACAGGCCTGATCCAAGGTGAGCAATGAACTCCTTCTGTCAAAGCACTGTCACCTTTTGGGTGCTCTGGCTTTTGTGGTAGTGCTGGAGTAACTCTCAGAAAAAGAATTCAAATTCCATAATGATTTCAGGGATGGCAAATCCTCCTGTGCAGACATCACTCTGTGTGCACACAAATATTAATCCTGCAGTCACAGAGGAGCAATGCCCAGGTTACACAGAATAGGAAGGAGGCCTGATGGTCTGTGCCTTATCCCTGTGTTTATCTGGGTCACAGCTTGGTTGAGTAACCCCTGATTAAAAGCACTCTCACTGAGGAGAGCTTGGAGCACTGCCATGAAACACATCGTGTAAGAGGCAGCACTTCGGGGAGGAGACAAAACATTGTCTAAATGGATATTTCACAACAGCATCTTTATTTTCAAAGTAAATTTTCTATGGGAAAACTGCAAGTTTTGGAAATATGTGTAGCAAGGGATGATGAATACAACCTCTCTTGGTACTGCCATCCATTTAAGTTGTATAAACTCAATATCACATTGTCAATGCCCTGGGTCTGCCTGTGCTGTCAGAGGCACTTTGAATTTGAACTTCACTGCTCTGCATCTGTGTAGCCAGACAGAGTGAGCTCTGGATTTTCAGGGAATGTGTATGGCACTATCAAAGGGAAGGTGTACAAAGAGCCCTCTGATAATATTCCCTATGGTAAATCAATCATCCTCCTTGGGTCTCAGATGAGTTCCCTTTTATACCCTCCTAAAGTGAGTGAATTACCCAGCCCATGGTCAGGAGGGGCTGAGGAGGAGCTGTGGTACTGAACATAATCTGAAATTAAATCCCGGAGATGTTGTTGGCCTCCACAGAGGGGATGATAATCCAAGATCACCAAACTCTGCCAGGCTTGCAGACTCAGTGGCCCCAAGTGCTTTGTGCCTGCCTTTGGGAAAGCCCAAGGTTTATTCTAATTTGTGTGACAGATGGCACGGAAGAGGCTTAATAGAGCTTGTGCAGAGTGCGAGGAGTGGGTCAGAGCCCTTCTGCAAGTGCCACTTGCCCCAGGAAAGTGGGGACACCGAGGATACAGAAGTTGCTGTCTGACCCCATCCCTGGTTCTGACCCCACCACTGGTTCATTCCTACCTGAGCCCAGGGGGCAGGGGCAGAGGCACAGCCCCACTAATGTAGTGTCTGTACTGTATGGATCAACTCCTCCAGACTATGGGGTCTGCCCAGAGAGGAGACACCTCTCCCCATGTGACAGCACAGAAGAGATCCCTGCCATACACACAGCACACACGGGTGCCACCTCAAACCCAGCAGCTTCCCAGCAGTACAGCACAGCTCCCAAGGGGCTCCAAGGCCAGTGCACATTCCTGTGTGACTCCTGTACTTTGGTACGGGCTAAACATGCCCCAATCCATGCACAACCCAAGGATCATTAAATGCCTAGAGGGGCTTTCCCCTTGGCAGGATGTCTGTGGCTGGGAACACCCTGTGTGGCAGTGGCAGTGTGCTGGGAAATGCATACATGCCTGGCTGAGACACCAACCTTCTCCCCACAAGTGTGCAGGGCTGCTTGGGCAGGGAACACTATCTGACCCCTCTGAGTGCAGCAGCCAGTGCTCTGTGCACAGCTGCCAGCTCTCAGAGTGGTGATGTCTGAGCCTGTTGTAGTTTATCAGCATGGCAAAGAGATTTACCTCTGCTTTATGTGCTGGCAGGATATTTATTCCCAGAGGTTCTGCAGCAACCATCTCCAGTGGGGTATTTCTTTGACATTTTGCCCACTTATCTGTGATTACAGACCTGTGCTGGTCTTTGTTTTGCTTGTTTGGTCCTTCACCCATGCAGGGCCCGTGCCCTGATGGTACCAACCATCTGCTGTGGGACCAGGAGCTCCTGTTCATGTTCAGCACTGACTGGGCTGCTGGGGGTTATTTTGTAGTGCAGGGGACAATTAACAGTAAGATCACACAGTTAGAAATCAAAGGTGTGCAGTCTGAGGATGACAAAAAAGAAATCTGGCTGGGCTTTCTCACACACACTCTTTTCTAGCACCATGCTCAATTTCACAAACTCTCTATTCCTGTATCCAAAGTAATCCTTACTACCAGTGCTGTTACAAGCATTTTTAAAGTGAGTCCCTAATTCTTTGCAAGAGGCTGGCAAAGTGAAGTCCTGAAGCAAATGGCAAAATCTGCACTTGCTCTTAAAAAATCAGCATTTCATTTATCCTCTGAGCTACACTGCAGATCTGCCAGCCTGTCCTACCATTACCTACAAAGCATTTTATGTGAAATATTGCGCCATGGTGAAGTCACATACACTGAAAGTGGCTGGGCCAGAAAGGCCCAGTCTTGTGTGCACATCTGAGAACCAAGGCAGGAAATGCAGATTCCTCTCCAGGCTCCTTAGTGTGCTGGAGTCCACAAGCTCCTCAGCTTAAAGATGTGTCCTAATGCTTCATCAATGGAACTGTGCAGCATTATCTCTCTGTTCATGTATCAATACATGTGCAGACAATTTCTTTGGACCACACAGCCATTAGGTGAAGGAGCAAGAAGCTGATAAGGCTGGCAGGGGAGGAGGGCAGTGTGCTGACCCTCACCAGAGTAGCCATTCCTTCTCAGGAGATAAGCGTCCCCCACTCCAGAGTGGCCTCTGCAGTGACCAATGAGTGGGGACAGGCACCAAGGTCCTCTCCCCCTTCCCCTTTATAACCAGGGCCACCAGGGTGGTGAGTCCACTCCTGCTCCGAGCGGTCACTGCAAGGACAGAGCCAGCACCTCCTGCACAATGACACTGACCCAAGCCGAGAAAGCCGCCGTTGTCACCATCTGGGCCAAGGTGGCCACCCAAGCTGATGCCATTGGGGCAGAGTCACTGGAGAGGTAAGGCCCCAGCAGTCCCCCAAAGAGGGCTTTGCTCTCTCAGGATGCTTCTCATGCAGAACTTGGGTAAGTGAGAACAGGCTGGGGCCAGGGAGACTTGATGGAGGGTTGTGCTGTTTGATATGTAATCTTCAGGAGTTATATCTATGCTACTAAATGCTTCAAATCTAGCAGTAAACCATGATTTTTAAAACCATGTAATAGGTTTTTTTCTCTTTATAGCCATGCAGAAGAATTCATAGCCAGAAGCACTGGCGAGGAATTCAAAGTCATTCATACTCAGTGTCCTAAACACGATTATCCCTGTTAGGGGATGAACTTGAAGTGGTTTATTGCACAAGTGATACACTTTCTCTTACAGTTTTTATGCATTAAGAGAATAGCTGTCCACTAAATTCACTGAATGCTCAGGTTTCACTGTCCCAGTTGGTAAATAACAAACTATTAGGAAACAAGACAGCTGGAACCCCTGCATGAAGCATGGTACAGCAATTCAAAGTTTATACCGATTAAGCGAGCTGGCACAAAATGTAAATGTTCCAAAATTCTTATTTTATTCTAAGTGATTTAAATACTATTTACAGCTTAGTATAAAGAATTGTGCTCCTCCTTTCAGGATTCTGCGTACCACTCACATCAATTCTGGTTTGTTCATTTTAGTTTGAAGGTCCTGGAAACTTGGTTATAATAGAACACAGGAAATTTGGTGGCAATTTGGGGCATTTATTTATTAAAAACAAAACCAAACAGAACCAAACCCAAAACTACATTAAGTTTTAAATAATTATTGTGATACTTTATTCTGCCCTAGTACATACAGATTAACCTGCTGTCTAATCTGCATGTGCTGCAGAAGGTTCACACTGCACTTGCTCTGAGGTTTTACCACCTCATACAATTTCGCATCATTTCTGCTGACCCTCTTCCTCATGTTTTCCTCCAGGCTTTTCTTCAGCTACCCCCAGACCAAAACCTACTTCCCTCACTTCGATCTGAGCCAAGGCTCAGCTCAGCTCCGTGGGCACGGCTCCAAGGTGATGATTGCCATCGGGGAGGCTGTGAAGCACATCGATGACATCCGAGGGGCGTTGGCCAAGCTCAGCGAGCTGCACGCTTACATCCTCAGGGTGGACCCTGTGAACTTCAAGGTGAGTGAGCACAGAGCCTTTCAGGGGGGTAAACTGCCATCACAAAATTTGGTCCTGTGGTAGTTTGATCCCTGGCTGTGTTTCTCATATGATTTTTATCCTGAGATTGAGTCTTTTAATGTAAGTTCTGGTCCAGTGCAGGCAAAGAACTACTTGGGGGGGTTCCTGTGATTTGTGTTGGCCAGACTTGAATCTCTGCTGGTTTTGCTGTAATTCATTAATCTGCCTCACACATCAAGATAGATCACTTGTCTTGAACAAAGTTTTAGTAAATTATAAACAGTCCCACTTTGTTGCACTTGAGGAAGGAAGGGGCACATGGGAGAGGGAATGGGATCAAGCAGTGCCTTTTCCCTTTACCAAAGACAACTGTGCTTCTTCACTCCCCTCTCAGGCAGCAGCACTGCCTGGTTGGGACCCACAGTTGCCATCCCCAAGGACATTGGGCCCAAGGTCCATTGCAGACCCCTACAGTGACACCTGGTACTCACTCTGATGGATCTCATGCTGCTTTCCCTTACAGCTGCTTTCCCACTGTATCCTGTGCTCCGTGGCTGCCCGCTACCCCAGTGACTTCACCCCAGAAGTTCATGCTGCGTGGGACAAGTTCCTGTCCAGTGTTTCCTCTGTCCTGACAGAGAAGTACAGATAAATGGCCTCAAGAGAGGCTGAGGGAGGCATATCCACAGCCCTGCTGCCAGGCTCTGGGGTGTCATCCCTTCCTGGGCAGCTCTTTAAATCCCCACTGCAGGGGCTCTGTCATCTGCAAAACCCAATAAATAATTAAAATGTGAGCTGTGATCTCTGTGTTTTCATCTCAATGTGTTCTGCCCACCCTTGTCTGTTTGGGCAGTTCTGAAATGTCTACACAATATGAAGGGGGAAATACTAAACTTTATAAACTCATGTACTAATTCATATACTGATGAACTCATACTAATTCATGTGCCAGTTCAGTGGGGATAACATAATATTCAGTGGGAACAAATACCATTGAGCAGAAGCCCACAACAGGCTGGAACCCTGTCACTGCAGCCCACCACAGACTCTTTCCATGCTGACCAGGAAAGCATCTTTTACCGTGCTAGGACATTGAATGGACGAAGGCTTTTTGCCTGACCTATCCAAAACTCATCCCAGCCTGTTGGGAACCAAACCTGCATTGCCATGCAGGGCATTGTCCTCTCATGGCTCTCTCCATGGGGCATGGGCATGGAATCTGATGTGTTTCATGCTGTGAGTTAACCCCTCTGTGCAGCCACTACACTCCAGCTGCCCACTCACCTCACCCCTGCAATGGGTTGAGGTGAAGGGCAAAGGAAGAATAGAAACAAGAAAAATTGGGGTTGAAGATCAAACAAACAAATATAAATTATTGTTTAGAAAGTGAAGACTAAGTGGAAGCAGAGGGAAGAAAACAAAATGGGATGAAAAGGCAATCACTCACCACATCCCATGGGTGGGCTGATGTTCAACCAGTTCATGAGCAAAAACCATGGATAACCCCCCCCTAAAACTCCCTCACATCCCTTCTTTTCCCTTTGATTGCTGAGCATGGTGTCATATGGTATGAAGTACCTCTTTGATTAGTTGGGCCTTTCTGCCTGGTGTCCTCTCCAAGCATCTCAAAATCTGTTCCCTGGGTGGGGGTGATGCCTTTTTCCTGGTGTTAGGAAAATGAAGCCAGACACGGTTAGAGGATTGGGGTCTTTACCTCAATATTTTAATCAGGATCCTGTTTGATGCATCCACGTCACCCAGGTGACAGCGTGGCAAATGCACCCCCATCAATCACACACACCAGTTATAGACTTCACACAGCACAGATCCAACAAGGGAGCCCAATGCTGAGGCTGGGGTGGGCTCAGCTCAAGTTTACAGAATCTGTCCTGCTAGGAGACCTTGGCTTCCTGAGATAGTAGGATGTTTGGTCTCCTTGGCTCTGCAGCTCTGGGCTGTTCAGTCTCAGGGCCTGCAGAACACTTACAGAACACTGAGCACTGGACTAAGTGAAGGGTTACAAGTGTGCATGCTGCTGATACTTGTGGATACACAGAACTGTGTAAAAGGTATACAAAGAAAAGACAAAAATCATTCCGGCATCAGGGGCAGAGTGAGCAGCAGAGACAGCCTTGATGCTGTGCAAATGCTGCTCAACAAATCTGGAACATCAGCCTGTCACCAGTGCCAGTTTGGCCAAAAACCTGAAGCACAGCACCATGTCAGCTCCTGTCTCAGAGATTTCAGGCATGAAACCATGGGTGCAAATCCTTCAGCCTGCTCTGAGAGCCAGCCTGAGCTGGCACTGCAAGTGGCAGTCCTCGTCTCATCCATGGAATGTAGGGACTGTGTTTGGACAAGGGGGAGAAAGGTGGTGTGGAAGCTCTCAGGCCACCAAATGGCTCTAAACTTGTCACCAGAGCAGCTTTTAAAGCATTCTGCATCTGTGGATGTCAGGTAACCTGGAGGTTTAAATCCATGACTTATGTGCTACGGCAGCAGCTGGCGTGTCCCTTACCCCGTGTTTGCACCAACTCCTTCCTACAGAGGCTGAGAGAAACATGAGAGATTCAGAGGAAATGGCCTCCAGTTGTGCTAGGAGAGGCTTAGGTTGGATATTAGGAAATATTTCTTCACTGAAAGCATTGTCAGGCACTGGCACAGGCTGTCCAGGGCAGTGGTCGAGTCCCTGTCCCTGGAGGGATTTAGAAGATGTGTAGATGTGACTCTTGGGGAGCTGGTTTAGTGATGACTTTGGCAGTGCTGGGGGAATGGTTGGGCTCCATGATCCTAGACACCTTTTCAACATTAATAATTCTATTATTTTAAAATGCTATTATTGTATGACCAGCCACCATGTGCCCTGTGGGATGTCCCAGCATTTATGGGGAGAGGCAGGAGCACGCACTGGGATGAGAAGGGAAGGAGTCCAGGACTGACAAGCATCACAGGATGGACTTTGGGAAGACCCTGAACCCAAAGAGGAGGTTGTTCCCTGCCTGGGTTTTTCTTGTCTATGGCTCCTACTCAGAGGCCATGGGGCTCTTGGGGCAGAGAGGGGCTGGATGTGACAAAGCCTGGAGGGGACAAGGGGCACTCAGAGCCTCAGAGGCATGGAGGACCCTGGCCCATCTGCGGGGAATGCTGGATCACAACAGGAGGTTTGAGGACATTCCAGCCAGGGGGGGACAAGACTGTGGCAGCCATGGGACATGCCCAGGGCTGCTGCTGTCCATGGGCCAGCCCAGTGAGGTGCTGCCCCCTGCCCCATTGCGGTGCTGGGCTGCTGCAGGGAGCAGGACAGGCAGCCGGGTCCCCCAGGGGCCTCCTTAGGGCAGGGCCCCCCGGAGGCATCCGGGGCCCCCCAAGGCAGTGCCGAAGCCGCTCCCAGGGCTGGCCATCCCCTCGCCCCTCAGGGAGATAAGATAAGGCTGGGTGGAGGTGCCAGTGGCTATAAGAGGCGTCCCTGCGGGTGCTGCTGGCACCGATCCCTGCCCGCTCTTCCAGCCGCCACCATGCTGACCGGTGAGGACAAGAAGCTGATCCAGCAGATCTGGGGAAAGCTGGGAGGCGCCGAGGAGGAAGTCGGCGCCGACGCCCTGTGGAGGTACAGGCCTGGGGACCCCATGGGAGAGGGGCACGAGTGGGTGAGAGCCCCACGGAGGGGTCAGAGTGGAGGGTCTGGCTGGGGTCAGCGCCACTGACTGTCCCACTCCCCCAGGATGTTCCACGCCTACCCCCCGACCAAGACCTACTTCCCCCACTTCGACCTGTCACAAGGCTCTGACCAGATCCGTGGCCATGGCAAGAAAGTGGTGGCGGCCCTGGGCAATGCCATCAAGAACCTGGACAACATGAGCCAGGCTCTGTCCGAGCTCAGCAACCTGCACGCCTACAACCTGCGTGTGGACCCCGTCAACTTCAAGGCAGGCAGGGGATGGGGATGGGGTTTGGGAGCAGGGATCAGGATGGGGGGACAGGGAATGGGGGATGGGGGACAGGTGGTGGGGAATGGAGACTGAGAGACAGGGAACGGGGAGCAGAGGTCAGGATGGAGGGGACAGGGAATGGAGGACAGGGGATGGAGGAGGAGGATCAGGGTGGGGAGCAGGGGATGGGGTACAGGGGGTGTGGGACAAGGACCGGGATGGGGACGTGGGGGGTGTAGTGGCGGTGCTAAATCCCGTTTTTCCTTGCAGTTCCTGTCGCAGTGCTTGCAGGTGGTGCTGGCTACCCGCCTGGGTAAGGAGTACACCCCCGAGGTGCACTCTGCCGTCGACAAGTTCATGTCGGCCGTGGCCGCCGTGCTGGCTGAGAAGTACAGATGAGCTGTCAGCCGTGCCTGTGTACCATCAATAAAAAAAGACTCTTTTGCTGCAGCAACGCGTCCGTCTGTGCCGGGGCCGGGGGCTGGGCTGGGCTGGAGCGCTGCAGTGGAGGGGAGGGGGCTGCGGGCGTGGCCGATGTGGGACGGGAAGGGCAGCACCAGCCCTGGGCTCCTGGGTGTCCCCCAGGGCCCTGCTTGGCTTCCAACCCTCCCCAGCGTGGGATGCAGCTGATTGCAGGAGCCAGGGGATGGAGCTGTGCCTGCATCCCTCCAGGGAGCAGGGCAAAGGCTGCGCCGAGACAAATGTGATCCTTGCATCCCATTGAAGGATTCCTGGGGGTTGATGGGGGTGTGGGGAAAATCCTGCCTGTCTCCATCTATCAAGATGGCTTTTTAGGACTTTATTAGGGGTGCTGCGGGAGCTAAGTACTTGCATGAGCTCCAGAAACAATCTGGGAATTCATGGACTGAAAAAAGTCCACCACAGATCATTAAGCTCAAAGATTGTTCTGGGACTCAAGCTCTTGAGCTACAAATCCCAGTCAGCTGCCAGGGAAGAGCCTCCAGGTGTCTGCTCTTCCCCTGGGCTGGGTAGGAATGGGATGGGCAAATCTGCAGTCCAGTATAGGGACACTGGTTTCAGGACGTTTGAGCCTGAATTTTAAACAAATCAGTGATCACAGGTGGTGGGCTACGAGATGATAACTAGCCCTGGGTCTGCTCTGTGCTGTGACACCAGAGGGAGGAGATGAGGTCCTGCAGGACAGAGGTGCCTGGGTGTCCAGGTGTGGGCAGGTGGCAGGTGGGGAATGCAGGGACCCTGCCTGGTCACCAACAGGCCTGGCAGTCCTGACCAGGCAGCCCCTGCTCCTGCAGGTGAACCCACAGCACTTGTGCTCCATCCTCAAGCACATCCCAGTCCACATCCCAGTGTGCTCCTGTGCATTTACACCCATTTATTTTTGTGCCAGCAGTCTGAAGGGCTTGGCAGCTCCCCCCCATGCACACACACAGCAGACACTGCCCTGCTGCTGCTTCCCAGAAAATCAGCCCTCCCGGCCCTCCCTCCCCACTCTGAAGTGGTGCCAGACCGAGCTAATCTCCCCCAAACACGAATGATAACAACCTCACCATGGAGGAAACGCGGGTGTGAGCTGTCACCTCCCATTCTGCGCCACCTGCCGAACCTCCTGTGCGCTCTGCAAGCCCCTCACCCTCCTTGTCTTCCTCGCCACCCTCATCTCCCTCGCCCTTGTTACATTCATCACCTTCATCATGTGGAGCACACAGGGCTCACCACAAACCACTGTGGTCCACTGTATCTTCCCAAAGCGCTTGCAGCAGTGCCCAGGGCTGATCCTGTGGCTCTGCCCAGTGTCCTCCCTGCCCAGAAGTCAGGGTGCCCCAGTGCCCCACTGCACCAGGGCCATCCCAGGAGAGCCCCTGGGGCCGGGGAGCTCTGGGTTTGTCAGCAAAGGGATGTGGCTGTGGTTAAAGGAGCAGGGGCTGAAGAGGGCAAGGCTGTGGGGTGCAGTGCTGTGGGGCATCGTGAGGAACAGGAGCAGGGAGTGCAGGGCAGCTGTGCACAGGGACTGTGTTGGATGGCACAGGGCTGTACAGGGACAGCACATGGGTGTGCAAGGATGTGCAGGTGTCAGGTGGGGCAGTGTGTCCCAGGGCAGCTCGGGGTGTGTGTGCAGGCTCTGGGACGGTCAGTCTGCACACGCAGGTGCACACGGGCTGTGTGTGGGTGTGGGGCACAGACTCACCCACCCTGCTGTCCCAACACCCGCCCAGAACCATCCAGGCTGTGCCAGGAGCACCCAGCCAGTGTCCCAGGCAGGGACACACACGGGCTCCTCTGCCAGCGCCAGTGCAGACCCTAATGACATCCCATGCCAGCGCAGGCACTACACCTAAACCTCATCCTAACCTCAAGCCTAACCTTAAACCTAATCTTGTCATGTCAGCATGTGCCCGTGGGGCAGAGACCACCCAGCTGCGCTGAAACGAGCCTTGAGCGTGACCCCGA
>JAHLSL010000037.1:11879025-11895248 GCA_025920805.1 Petroica traversi
AGACTGTGTCTGCTTTGAAATGAGGGCTTCATCCCTTTGATGGGACGCCCTGAAACCCGCAGTCAAGGTATTATTTCCTAAAACTACCATGAGATCATCTTTAGACAAACAAATCCAAGCTGTGGCAGGTGACTCTTTAGTCTGAAATTGAAATAATGTGTCTCCTCTGTGCATCAGGGATTCTACCGCGTTCTGTTCCTTCTCTTAAAACACTTCTGGTTTTTGGACAGTACGTTTGAAATCTGCTTATCCAAAATCTGGATGGAAGAGGATGGAAAACAGCATCCACTGGATGGGTCTTTTGCTCAGTTTAAAGCTTGTTTCACATCATGGAACAGTCAAATGGGACTTTCCAGGTGTTGCCATGCCTGGTGCCCAGCAGACTGAATAGATGGGGACGGACACAAACAGAGCACAGCACATGCCAGAGAACTCTCTCTCGATGCAAATGGGCTGCCAGAGCACACGCTTCAGCTGCTGTGACCTGTCTTTCAGGCTTTTCTGTGTTCCGTTTATCTGCGGTATTTCCTTGTCACCCCGGGTGGAGGGAGTCACATTCCAGCTCGCTGGTGCAGCTCTGGTGCCCAGCACAGCCTGTGAGCAGGAGCTCAGCCCTTGTCACCACAAGAAGCTGTTTGTCAGTGGACTTTGTCCACAGCCAGCTGTTGATTCCTGGTGTAGGCAGTGTGTGGGCAGGGCAGGTCTGCCTGCTCTGACCTGGAAATGCTCTTGAGCTCGCTCCACAGTTGACCAGTCCTTAATGAAGAGCACTGCTGATTGCTGGGGGTTTTAATTTTGCAGTTGGCCTGCCCTCTCCTCCCCCAAAGCCACACAAAGGGAACTTTGGCTTCATGAGGACGTGCAGGATGGGTGGTGGCCGAGGCTGGCAGCTGCTGGGTTGGGACGGGTTGTAGGGTGTTCGATGGGACCTGTTGCATGGAGAAGGGCTGGGGCTCTCCCAGCTCTAATTACTCTTTGTGTCCCTGCCTACCCTCACCCTGTGCCCAAATCTCTCCATGGACTGCCAGGAACGAGTGTGCCAAGTGCATGTGGAGTGTGCTGGGGGCACAGACAGCACTGATGAAATCCTGCTCCTTTGCACAGCCCCGGTGTGGAAATGTCCCCGGGCTGGCAGGGATCACAGCCAGCTCTTGTCCGCGGTACCCACGCACTGCGCTGGCCTTTCAGCCAGGGAGCACCGCTTCGAAAAGCCCCTTTTGTGGTCTCTGCTCCTTGCTGGCCTGGAGAGCAGAGTGACCCCCTGAGGACTGCAGTGGGGCAGCTCTGCCCACGGCTGTGGCTTCCTGGCTGTCCTGCTCCAGGCTCACTTTTCCCTGTGGCTCCGTGCAGGAAGATGCTGCGAGCTCTGCTCCCTGGGCTGGCCCCCGTGGCCGGGGCAGCCCCTGCGGCAAGGTCAGGCAGTGCTGTTCCTCCAGGAGCAAATCCTCCAGCTGCCTCATGTGGCTGGTATTTCTCGCTTTCCTGTTTCCTCCTTTCCCTGCTGGGCTTGCAGGATGCCCGCAGGCTTTGGCTTGGTGAGTTGCCAAGGAGTTAAACCCATGATTACCGTTCCTGTCTCCGTGCAGCGCCGTGGGTGCAGGTCAGCAGCGTCCTCCTTTGGGGCATGGATCGTAGTTCCTGCTGGGATTCGATTCCTCCCGGCAGGAAGTACGTCCCAAGGATCTGGTCCTGTCTGAGGATTGTTTTTCTCTTTCTTTGCCATCTTTCTTACACACAGTTGGGTCCTCTGTGTTTCCAGCACAGCCCTGTGCAGTGTTGGAGGAAGGCAAGTTAACTCATCCTCACTGCTGTTCTGTGATAGAAATGAGTGATCTGCCCCTGAAAGGTGCCACAGCTTCTCCCCACTCTGGGGATTCCAAAGTAGGAAAGGAGCATCAGGAAGCACTCCATGGACACGTGAAGACTTAACCTTCTACCCCCTTGCTGAGTGTTAAGAACCTTGGTTTTGGATGGGCAGCATGGCCTTGCTCTGCTGTCTCTGTGCAGTTTTATCCCTTTCTCAGCTGCTGTGATGCTTCTTTTCCAGCCCGGAGTTGCAGTCTGGCTGGTTTGGTTCATGTATCGTTTTGCTGGGGGTGATCTGTAGGTTTATAGCTGGGCAGAGGGATGGAGGATCCAGTTAGTCCTGATGGCACTCTGACTGAGGAGCTGTTTTTCTCTTGCATGGCCTCTCAGCCTGCCCTGGGGCTGTCCTCACTATCCCAGCAGCCTTTCTTCCAGCTAGGAAAATCCTTAGACTGTAAGAAGGTGTGTTTGAAAGCAGAGTTACATTTGCAGCACATGAATTTTCATAGTGTCGTGTGTCACAGGTTGGCAGCACCTGTGTCCTGAGCTGGGCAAATGGATAACCACAGAATGGTGTGGGTTGGGAGGGACCTTTACAGATCATCTCATGGGACACCTTCCACTATCCCAGGCTGCTCCAAGATCCATCCAACCTGGCCTTGGACACCTCCAGGGATGGGGCAGCCACAGCTTCTCTGGGCACCCTGTGCCTGCCCACCCTCACAGGGAAGGATTTCCTCCTAACACCCGATCTAAATCTCCTCTCCTTTAGTTTAAAACCATCCCCCCCCGTCCTTCCACTCTCTGCTCATGTAAAACATCAGCCCACGTGCTCAGCAGAAGATGAGGGCACAGCTCTTGTCTCTTGGCACCAAAAACTGCTGGGGCCCAGGGCACCCCTGTGCTGCCTGCACCCATCTGCTCTGTGCTGTGCCCAGGGCTCCCTGCTGCCTGTTCCATCACCTTTCCTCCTGACCTTTTCCTCCTCCTTGGTGTCTCTGGTGATCTCTCATCTTCAGGACACGTCTCTCAGAGTGTAGTTCAGGCATCTGTTAGTGCTCTCTGGATCAGGGTGATGGTTTTATAGCAGGAGTGTGGGTGGTTCTGGCTGGAGGTGCGTGGATCACCACGTGTCTAATGGGACTGGGATGAGAAATCAGGGACACAAAGTGCACTTTTCCAGGAAACATTAGGACTCCTGTGTGCTTCTGTGGGTGGATATAGCCCTGCAGCCTGCCCCCAGCAGCTCCCCCACCAACTGCTGTGCTCTCTCCCTTCCAGACTCCCTGTATGTCTCCGAGTACTTCTCTCAGAGTGCCCAGAAGCTGTCCTTCTACAGCTGGTATGGGAATGCCAAGCTCTTCCACTTCCGTGTGCCAGAGGACACGGTGCTGCTGCGCTGGCTCCTGCAGGCATCGCGGGGGAAAGGCCCCGAGTGCTCCCCCAGCATGGAGATCACTGTGTATGTATGGCCCTTGTCCCTGTGGGCTCCTTGTCCCCTTGTCCTGGTCACTCGAGCCTGGGGCTGGTTGGTTGTAGAGTCTGAGCTGTTCCTCAGTTGCAGGAGCTGTAGTGTCTTCGTGTAGCAGCACAGAAGCTGTGTTTGAACCTGAAGGGGTGTTTTGTGTTCGTGTTACCAGTGGGTCTGGGGCTGCCTGTCAGCTGTGGTGTCCAAGAGACCCCTTAGGTCACTGGGGAGGCTTCACAGTGAGGCAGATGTGCTGCTCAGAGGTGCTCCTGCCCTGACAGAACCTGCACGTGGAGCCACAGGATGGAGCAGGACTACAAGGGACTTGAGCAGACCTAAACTGGCTGGAGATGGACAAACTGCCCAGTACAGGAGAGCTGAGGAGATTTGGGGGAGCTTTGTGAGGAGCATGGCCGAGCGTGGAGCAGAGATAGGAGAGGAACGTGGTGTCCTGTGGGTACAAGAGCATGGGAAGGTTGCAAACTCAATGTCAGTGAAAAAAGTGCTGCTTAAAGCAGTATTTAACTTGTGGAAGGATTTGAGGGCAAAACTTGCCACATTTTGAGCTCTATGTTAGTAGGACACCAAGCTTCCTCAGCAAGTTGTGCCCATGGACTCACTTGGGTCTCTGGCACCCATTCCACAGAGATCTGGGAGTGACTGAAGCTGCTGGACTTGTATTCCCTGGTCTGTCCGGGCAGAAACTGGCACTCTTAGTTGTTCCTGACCAGCCTGGCACAGATATCTCCCTGCTTTCTGCTTCCCAGAAAGGTTTCCAGCAGTATAGGGACATGAGGGACAAGGCAGCAGCTAAACAATAATCCAAGAAGTGATGGCTAACACAGATAAGCTCCAAGGGGTAATAATATATCACCTGTCACGTCTGCTTGCTGGACCTGTTGCAATGCAGTCCAAAAGCAATCAAATTAAATGCCAAATTGACTGAATAAATATCTCCCACGTTCCTTAGCTGTGTGTGTTTCTGCTACTTCAAATGCTGGGCTTATCTGGAAAGCAGAAGTGCTGCTGTACTGAAGTCTGCAGTATGGGGAATTTTCCCTGTATAGGGAATTTGTTGATGGTTATAAAGCAGTAGTCTGTGGGTGGGGCTTAGCCTTAGTAAGTGTTGGAAATTTGCTTCCAGGCTTGATGAAACCATGTAAATCTTAATAAGCTGCCAAGTTAAACCAATCTCTAAATAAATCCCGGATAAGCTGATAGCAGCCAGTCCTCACCAGATGAAAATGATGACTCCACTTGAAAATGTGGGGTTTTCCAGCCTGCTCCCTTCCCAATCCCAGCCCAGTTTGTATCCCATTTGTCTGTACATCCCTGGGCTGGCTCTCACCCTGGTTTCTCCGCAGGCACTTTCGCCACGGAGCCCCTCCCGTCATTAACCCTTTGGGCACTGGCTTTCCTGCCAACGCCACCGTCCGTCCCTCCTACAACATCAGCATCACCCTGAGCACGGCTGTGCAGAACACCACCTTTGTCAACATCACCACCCCCGCTGCTGGGGACTGGTTCATCGCTGCCCACCTGCCCGAGGCTGCGGGCAGGATCGAGGTGAAGGTGAGGCTCCTGCCCTGTGCTCTGCCCCGGGTGCCTCATCACAACCACAGCTGACCCCTGTGCTCTCCCCTCCTGCAGGGTTTCTCCACTCCATGCCCCTATATGTTCCAGGCAGATATGTTTGTGCTCAGACTCACTGATATGCCTGTCCTGGAGCCTGGTGTCCCCATGCCACACACCGTTGTCTCGCCTGCTAAGCCACTGCATGTCAAGTGAGTGGGAGCAGCGGGTGGGTGACCGAGGGCATGGTGGGGTGGGATTTCCCACGTGTTGTTCCTACGTGGAGCTGGAGCTGGGGGGGTCTCTGAGCCTGTTGCTGAGCTCCCTGCAGCAGTGGTGGGTCTGCACGGGGAGCACGCGGGCACCGTTCTCCGACTCTTCCCAAGCGGCCGTAGATTCCACTGCAGGAATTTTAGTTCTTCCAGATGCCTTGGGAAGGATTTCCACAGACCAGGGCAGCCTAGCTCTTGTCACAAAGCCCTGGGGACCTGGCTTGTGTTGAGAGTAGAAGCTCTGCCAACTGCTGCTCCCTCCCCCGGCAGGGTCTTCGTTCCCAAGCACGCTGCAGGGATGCGGTTGCAGCTGAGCAGCTGCGTCACCAGCGAGCAGAGAGCCTGCGCCGTGCGGGTGCTGCTGGGCTCCATCACCCTGCCCCAGTCCTTCCAGAGGAGCCTCACCTGCACCGGGAGCATCAACTGCAGCCTTGCCCTGGACTCGCCCCCCTGGGAGAAGTGGCTGCAGATCATGGTGGAGAGCCTGGGCACCACCAATGCCAGCGTGTCGGTGGAGATGCTGGTTTCTTTCACAGGTGGGATTCCATGTTCTTTAGCCCTGAGGGAAGGACCAGAGGGAACTCTGTGTGTGCTGTGTCTCCCCTGGGTCTCTGGGTGCCTGGCTGTGGTGGCCTATGCTCCCCAGTGTGCTGGCTGCCTCCTCTTGGAGGCCCTAGTTTTGCTTTGGGGTCACAATTGAAAGCTCCGGTGTTCACCTCAGGGAGGCTTTTACTAGAGCTGCCTGTTTTGGAAACACCTGAAAAGTTCAGTGTTGTTTTTCTAAAGGTTGTTTGGGAAGCAGTGGCTAGCTTAAAATCTGGTGGGGAAAATAGTTTTGGGTGGTACACCAGACTAAGGCCGTGTTGACTACTAATTGCCCAAGATCAGGCTACAAACAGGAAACCACCTCTCAGAGGTTTACTTGGGGAAATGTCTGGGGTTGTTGTAAGGGGATGTCACCATTTCCAGTGACACTGTGTGGCTCAGGTGGTCACAAGGTCCTTGTGGCTGTGATAGGCACCTTTGCACCTATTACATGACCATAATCCCTGTTTGACTGTTGGGAGCTCACCAACCAGGTACATTTTTAAAGTTTTCTTCTGCCACCTCCTCTTCAAAGCAGAGCCTCATTCTGTGTGTTGGAAGACCTGGCAGTGGCAGCAGAGGTGTTAGAGGGTAGCACTGGAGTCTCTGGGAGCAATGGACAGTAGCAGTGGACAGTAACAAGTGTCCCATTCAGCTCCATCTGCCACAGTGTGATGGCCTGTGCCTGTAGCTCCACTGGGCTGGCTTCTTCCTCCTGCTCAGCTTTGCTCACTTATGGGGAGCTGGGAGAGATTTTTGTGGGGCAGCTGAGTGCTGAGCTCTGCTGCTGGTGAATGAGCACTCCCTGGGCCCCTTGATGCTGCTGTGTTATCCCTTCTTCTGTTCCCCCTCCCCTGCAGCTCCAGGGTGCTTCCCCCCCACTGTAGCTCTGCCTGGCTCCCACCAGTGTCCCAACTGCTCCCCCTACAAAGATGGCATCTAAAGGACATGCAGGGCATGAACCACCTGAAAGCTCCCAGTTTGTGCTGTCCCTTGGGGCACTGGAGCTGCTGGGGCCACAAGACCCGGCTGTGCTGATTCCTCTCCTTTTTTTGCTCTAGTTTGCAGACCAGGAAGCGCCAGTTCCTTCCTCAACTTCATCAGCCTAAACCAGAGCCAGGCTGGTGGCAGACCAGGAGCAGCAGGCAGCTCTGCCCCAGCTGCTGGAGAGGCTGCACACAACGTGTCTGGCCAGGGGAGCTCCTGCCTGCAGAGCCAGCCCGTGGTGAGGGAGGACCTGGACGTGGTGTCCGTGCGCTACCGGCTCCTGAACGGCCCCAGTGTGCCCGTGAGCTCCCTGTCCCCCACCCTGCTCCTGCTCAACCTCAACTCGGGCATGGACAGCGGGGGATCCCTCGTGGTCAACCTGCTGCTCAACAAGGTGTGTGGGCTGATGGACGGGGTGGTGTCCCCTTGGCAGGGCTCTGTCCCTGCTCCTGGGCTCCAGGGGTTGTAGGTACCAGTGGGACTATTTCTCTTTTTGTTGTTACAAAACACCCTGAGCCTGTTTTAGCTGCTTCCAGCATGTCCCACCTGCCAGCTCCAATTGAAATGCCACAGCTTACGGCGTGTGGCGGCCGTGACGCAGAGGAGACAAAATGGAAAGCAGCTGCAATGCCATCTTCTCCACAGGAGCCTGGCACCTTGCCACCAGGAGAGGAGGCTGAGCAGGGGAGCCCAGGGATGTTCCTGTCCAAGGCACTGATTCCCCGGCTCCTTCAGTGACACCCCCTGCACACACACCAAAATCAGCCCCCTGAAATTCCATCAATTCTTGGAGGCTGGAGCAGGGCTCAGCCCTGATGTTCTCCAGACTCTGACTTTTGCCACCCCTGTGCTGGTGCTGAAATGATGTGTGAGTGTCCCAGCTTTGGGGCAGCTCCCCTGGCAGGGTCCCCCATGAGGATCTCTTGCCACTTAGTCACACCAGAACACAGTGTCAGCACAAGGTCCAGTGAACCAGAAACCTTCTGAACTGGTGGGGGACTTGACCTGAGGATTTTTTGTTCTGTGGGAGCTGTGGGAGAGGAATGGTGCAGGGGGATGGTATTGGGGCACTCTAACGTGAGACACTGCTCTGTTTGCACAGACATCTGTGAGCCTGGCCAATGCCACCGTGGCTGCCTGTGTGAGTGCTGCTTCTCCAGTGCTGTCCCTCAACGCCACACGCAACTGCAGCACAGGTAGGAGAGGTGCTGGCACTGCCACCAGCTCAGCTGGGTCATCTCAGGGCTCTGCTTTTGGACCTGGCGAGCTGTTAACTGACTCAGCACCTCATGGACTGTCCCAGAGAAACTGATTCAGGCACAAACCCTCATGAGGTCTTTGTGCTGGCACATCCCCAGGGTGCTGGGGTGCAGGTGGTGGTCTGGCACCACGAGATAGCTTCCACCAAAGGAAGGTCAGGTTACCAGCTGGGGCACTTCCAGCCTGGTTGGCAGGAGGTTTGGGGATGGTGAAGGTACTGTTGGTGTGCAAAGCAGCTAAGCTGGGCACTGGAGGACCAGCCATGACAACAGGCTGCTCCAGGTGCCATGTGCTGCTCAGACATGCACCAGGAACTGAGATGAAAGAAAAACTGAGATCTCAAGAAAATGGGGTCTTGAGATCAGGGCTCCTCTCCATGGCCCTGGTGCCTCCTGAGCATGGGAGCAAGGAGCCACAGGAGGCAGCTGATTCCTGTGTGGTCAGTCTCAGCCTGGGATTGCTGTGGGCCCTTCTCCTCAAGCCCTGGCACATCACAGCACCCTCTTTTCTTTCAGCTTTTTCCCAGGGCTACCCTCTGAGTGTGAGCACATCCTCTGCAGAAGCCATGCTGATTGTCCTGTACCCACAGACAGACGACTGGTTCCTGTCCATGCAGCTCCTCTGCCCCAAGGGACAGGGGTGAGTCTGGATGTCAACCCCCTGCATCCCACTGCCCTTGGCTTGTGGGAGCAAACCTGACCCCTGTCCTCATGTCCGAGCTGTGGGCTCCTCTCACCTGGTGGCAGCTGAGTTGTGGCTGTAGAGGGACAGGCTGGTGGGTGGCCCTGCTCACTTGCTCCCTGTGAGCACCCAAGCAGCTTGTTTGATGCTGAGCTGGCCTAGCTCATGTAGACTGCAGATGGCAGAGCCTGCCTAGGTGAGCTCTCCCTTCCCCAGGTGGATTCAGAGGTGATAAATTGGGAAATAATTGCTGCTGTTCCACTTCTGGGAGGTCTCTGAGGTGCAGGCAGCTGTGCCTGAATTCCTGCAGTTTGCCTTCCCGCTGGTATTTTGTGTAAGGAGCAAAGTGCAGGATGCAAAAGAGCACTGGTGACATTGGTCCTGAGGACAGTCATGGGCACTGGACACTGCCACGGGGGCCTGGGGAGAGCTGACCCCCACCTGGACATCGGTTTGGCAGCTCAAGGGAGCAGACTCTGCTCCTGGCTCTTGGGAGGGATGGAGCAGATCCCGAAATACTGGGGAGTTGCAGGGAGCAGCGTGGCCTGGCCATCAGGAGCAGGGCCCAGGGCTGCCCCAAGGGCTGTGGCACCAAGGGGACACGCTGTCCTTGCAGGGAATGTGCCAGTGCTGAAGCCAAAGTGACGGCGTTCGCGTACCTCACCCCCTGCTTCAATGACTGCGGGCCCTACGGGCAGTGCAGCCTCCTGCGCAGGCACGGCTACCTCTATGCTGCCTGCAGCTGCAAGGCTGGTGAGTGTTCCTGGGGAGCTCTGCCACCCTCCCCGAGGGCACAGCACAGCTTGGAGTGTGCTGTTTGGGTGGGGAAGCCCGGGGTCTGCCGTGGCTGGCAGTGTCACAGTGCCTGGGGAAGCGAAGTTCTGGGAAGCACAGGGCACCCCAGGGGGATGGGGAGTTGGGGTGAGGGCAGCTTGGAGTCCCCTAGGGCTTGGAGAAGTGGTTCTGAGCACCCCCAGAGAGATCAGGGTGCCTGGAAATGCCTGTGTCAGAGCCCGTGCCTGTCAGGGAGGTTTGTTTGTAGGTTCCTGGTTTGGGATGTGATGAGGCCAGGCTCCTGCCAAGAGACTCAGACTCAGAGGTGCCCCTGGAGGAGGAATATCTGTGTCAGCTCCTAATTATTTTAATGGCCTGGGTAGTCTGTGGCGTAGGGAAGATGAGCTCTGCTGTGCTTGGGTGAGTCTGTGTACCTGTTCTCAGCAGAAGGACAAGGCAAAATGTGGTTCCCTGCTGCTCTGGGCCTGAGCCAGGACCTCCCTGCTGCAGTGCTGATGATGGGTGAGGAGCGAGATGGAGAGCAGCATCCCAGTTTCCCTGAGGGCTGGCAGGTTCTGGGAAGCACAGAGCACCTTAAGGGAACTGGGGAATCAGGCTGAGGACAGCTTTCCGCTGAATCACTCTGAGCAAAGAGCCCCATCTGCATATTCATGACCCAGAAATCAACCAGAGAGCGTAGCTTCCCTGGGCTCTGCCTGGCAGGGAGCCAGCACATGGGGCAGAGCTGCTGCCCTGGGTTCCAGTGACTCTGGAATGGGATGGATGCTGCTGTTAATTCTGCTTCTTGGCCATGAAGTGCCTTCACATACCCCAGCTGCCCTGTGGCTGACCTCCTTTTTTCAAAAGGAAGGCATGGGCATCCTAATCTTTAATTAAAATAATTTAAATAATTTAAGAAAAGAAAAGGCACATTTGTGTTCGTAGAGATTGCCTCAGTTCAGTCCTTTGTATGCAGTCAGAGGGTGAGAGTTGGTTTTGTGTCAGGAACTTTACTTTAGGAAATTTTCACTCCCACTCTCCTGAGCAGCCCTGGATGTCACCATGGGCTGAGGCAGTGGGTTTGTTCAGCCTGAGGAAGAGGGGCTGGAGTGGGATCAATCACACTTTCTGCTGCCCACACAGTTTACAGGGATCCTGGAGCCAGCAAGGTGAGCACAGGGAAAGAGTAAGAGGCCACAGACATTGGCTGCAGCAAGGAAATTTTCACCCAAATTGAAGAAGACACATTTTTTCCCCTCCAGAGCTGTTTGTTTTTGTACACGTTCCAGGTCTCCATTCTTGGAGATCTTCAAAAGTCAGTTGGGGAAGGTCCAGAGCAGCCTGACCTGGCTTTGGGTCTGCCCTGCTGTGACAGCTGATAGGAGTGGGTTCCTCAGTGCGGGGTATCATTCTCCACCTGATTTCTGGGATCTGTAGGGATCTTGCACCCAACTTACACCATCATGTAAAGCATTTGAACCTTGAGTGCTTGATGTTTCACCACCAAGTAGTATGTGTTGAGTTACTGAGGGGTGGAAAGCACTGGGTGTAGGATGGCCTCTGCTACATGGGAACAACTGGGGAATGTCCTCAGGGCAGCCACGGGGCTCTGCTGGGGTTCCCCATCTTCCCACAGCAGAGCAATGGGACCACCTTGAGAGCAGCAGTGAGAGGCTGATGGGGAGGAGGCTCGGGGACAGTCTGGCTGTGGGATTGCTCCTTCCCAGGCATCCCAGGCTCCTGCTGGATGCTGTGGGAGCACAAGGCAGGGCCTGTGAATCCTCTCTGGCACAGGTTGGGGCGGCTGGAGCTGCACAGATGACACCAAGGCCCAGACCGTGGGCACACAGAACTTGGCCACGCTGCTGCTCACCCTGAGCAACCTCATGTTCCTGCCCGCCATTGCCGTCGCTGTCTATCGCTACTACCTGGTGGAGGCCTCTGTCTACACCTACACCATGTTCTTCTCCACGGTAGGGACTGCGCTGTGTCCCTGACACCTCCGCCTGAGCTCTGAGAATGCTGTGCCAGGATGAAGCTCTTGGTGGAGCAGCTCACCCTGGAGCTCCACAAGGAGCTTCTGGGATCATTGGACAAGCACCTCCCTGGGCATATCATAGAATCCAACAATGTTAAGGGGTTGGAATGGACATTAAAAGTCCCCTGGTTCCATGAACAGGGACACTTCCCAGTAGATCTGGTTGCTCAAGGCCTTAGCCAACCTGGCTTTCAATACTCCCAGGGCTGGGGCATCAACAACCTCCCTGGAGAACCTGTTTCATGTCTCACCATGCTCACAGTAAAAAATTTATTCCCAATATCTAACCTAAATTTCCCCCTCTTTCAATTTGTACCCATTAGCCCTTGTCCAATCACTCCAGTTCCTGAGAAGAGTCTCTCTCCAGCTTCCCTGTAGCCCCCCCCTTCAGATGCTGGAAGGTGCTATGGGTTCTCCATGCAACTTTCTCATCTCCAGGCTGAACAATCCCAACTATTTCAGCCTGTCTTCATAGGGGAGGTGATTCAGTCCCCTTATCAACTCCATGTCCCTCCTCTGGACTTGCTCCAGCACTGTGTCCTGCCCTTCCAGAACTGCTTTCCATAAAGCCACAGTGGTTTGGTGGAGCTTCCTGGAGCCCCTGCAGGAGGGATCCTGCCCATGGGCTGAGCCTTCTCCTGCCTCCCCTTCCCAGAGAGCCGTGTGGTGCTGCTGGGCCCTTGCTGACCTTTGCTTTTGTCCCTGGCCTCAGTTCTACCACGCGTGTGACCAGCCGGGCGTGGCCGTGATGTGCATCATGGACTACGACACCCTGCAGTACTGCGACTTCCTGGGCTCCGTGGTGTCCATCTGGGTCACCATCCTCTGCATGGCCCGCCTGAAGAAGATCCTGAAATACGTGAGTGTCAGCCAGGCCAAGCCGTGAGTGGCCACTCTGAGCCCTCTCACCGCTGTATTTTAATGACACAGCTGGGTGACAACGCCTGTCTGTCACCCAAAACCCTGGGTTGTTTTGTCCCAGCAGTTTGGCTTGTGAACCTGCATGCTTGTAGGGGCTGGGCTTGAAGATTTCCTCTGAGATTTAGGGTAAAGGTTTGTGGGTTCTGTGGTTTCTCCTTCTTGAAGGTGTTTTTCCTGACTCCTGTGTGAATGCAGAGCTGGGTAGGCAGAAGAAGAGGCTCTCCTTGCCTCTGGCATAACTGGCTGTACTCTCCCCACAGATGGGCTCCTGACAGTAGTGGTGGTGTGTCTTTTCCAGGTCCTTTTCGTCTTGGGGACCCTGTTAATTGCCATGTCCCTGCAGCTGGACCGCAGAGGGGTGTGGAACATGATGGGTCCCTGCCTCTTCGCCCTTGTCATCATGGTCACTGCGTGGGTAAGTGAGGGCAGGCCCTGCTGCCCTTTGTTCCCCGTGGGGACTGGGGGTGGTAGAGCAGACCCAAGGCTCCTCCACAGGCATGGCTTGGTAACCCTGAAACACCCAGGTGGAGGGCAAAGGGCAAGGGGCTCATGTTCCAGCCCTGCAGCAGCTGAGAAATGCCCTGATTCCAGGGTTCAGACCTGGAGCTGCAGTGCTGTCCCAAAACATGTGCTGTGGCCTGGCCCTGGGCAGGAGCTGTGGCATCTTTGCTGGGCTCTGGTGCCACAGCTCTCGGGGGGTTTCGCACAGCAGAGATGGGCCCAAGAAGTGGGGGGCTGGATTCCTCAGGGACAGCAAGCAGCCTGGGAGGTTGGCAGATGCTCTGGGCTCCATTTCCCCCCTTTCCAAGCCTCTGCTGGGCTGCTTAACCCTCGTGTGCTCTGACCCCTCCCAGGTTCACCACGGAGCAAAGCGCAGGCACTGCTACCCCTCCTCGTGGAAGCGCTGGGTTTTCTACCTCCTCCCAGGGATCACCTTGGCTTTCATTGCCATCTCTGTGTACGCTTTCATGGAAACCAATGAGAACTATTACTACACCCACAGCATCTGGCACGTGCTGGTGGCCTGCAGCGTCGCTTTCCTGCTGCCCCCTCGGGACAAGCATAAGAAGCCCTGGGCCTGGTCCCAGAAGCTCACATGTCGCTATCAGATCTGCCAGAACGACCGTGAGGAGCTCTATGCTGTCACCTGAGCTGTCCTGGTGGCAGAGGTGGAGGGATGGGGAAGCTGCTCTTGGCCGGGGCTCCCCTCGCACGTGGTCACTCCTCTCACGTGCTCCTTCCCTGGACAGGAGGGCGCAGCGTGGGCCGGGTTTAAAGATGAAGATGGTCTAGGCTGGTCTTGTGGAGGCAAGTTTGAGGCCACCTCTGCTTTTCTGCTGGGGTGGGGCAGGCTCTTCATGGTTCCAAATCAAGGAATAGCCTGTCCCCCACCTCCCCATAGCCCTGGGGGAAATCGCCAACCCTTCTTCCCCCGCTGCTGCATCCATGAGGCTTGGGCTCAGCCCACACTGAGCTGGAGCCAAGGCTTTGGCTGCTGGACTCTTCTCTGCACCCCATCCTGGTGGAGGATGTGGGACAGGGACCTCCCCGGCCATCCTGCACTCAGCACTTGCACCCAACAGAAGAACACGTTTCTTCTGTTCTGGGGAGCAAATGCTGCCGAGTGCCCTTGGTGCTGATGGGGAGGGAGGGAGCTGATCCCAACACGTGCTGGGCCTTTGGCCGCCATCTCCTTGGGGGTCTGGAGCCTCTCTCCCTTTGAAACAGGTGCTGCTGCTCTTACCTGGTCCTGATTCTGTATGAGAAGAATGAGGCTGGGACCTGGGCCCTGGATTCAGGATCAGACCTGGCAGGAATGTGAAAAACCTCATGTGGGCACATGCAGGAGGCAGCAGCAGCACCTGGGCCAGAGCTGTGAAACCCACAGCAGTGCAGGGTTTAGTCTGAGTTTAACTTCAGCTCTGGAGCGAGCCAGGCTGATGGTGTTCAGGGATTCACTGTTTTCCTCCTTTTGGGGGTTTGGCAGGGGCAGGGCTCTGTCAGGGCAGCATGGTTGCTTCAGGGTGGTGCCTGAGCTGCTCCTCCAGCCTGCTGTGCCTCGGAGCCTGGCTGTGCTGCAGGGTCCTGAGGCCACAGCAGTGTCCCAGCCCAGCCAGGACATCTCCAGGGGCTCCTTGGTGGCCACGGTGTCCTTTGCAGTGTGTCTCACCTTAGCCTTACTCCAGGGCACGCAGAGAGCAAGGGCAGAACGTGGCAACCAGGGGAGCTGCCTTTGCCCATCCTTCTCCTACAGATAAGGGCTCAACCACACGGTTCCAGCTGTGCCAGCCTGGTGTGTGCTGCTGGGAGCCCTCCTCAGGTGGCTTTGGAGAGGAAAGAGCTTTTAATGAAGGATTTGCCTCCTCGGGGTTCTTTCTTTGCTTTGGAGAGCACTCAGCTCAGCTCTGCACTTTATCCCTCTGCCTCCCCTTCCTCTGCAAAGTCCCCCTTTTTAAGCAGGCACGGGACATTTGTCCCCACCCAGCAGTGTCATCCCCCCTCACCCGTGTCCCCTGCATTTCCTTGTGCTGCTGCCATCCTGGACAGCACGGTGGGAAGGGGGACACGGGGCCCTCAGGGCTTCCCCCAACTTTTACCCCTTTCAGGCACTTTTTTCCCCCTCTCTCAGTTTGCACAGCGGCGCTGAGGGCCCAGCACCGAGGCAGGAACCCGCCGCTCCCTCACAGCCGTGCCGTCCATGCCAGGCCAGGCGGGACCCAGGGGCCACCACACTGCTCTGGGTGCTGCCAGGGTGACCCAGGTGCCACCAGTGTGACCTGGGTGCTGCCAGTGTGACCTGAGTGCCACTGGTGTATCCTGGGTACTGCCAAGGTGACCTGAGTGCTTCCAGGGTGACCCAGGTGCCATTGGTGTGACCCAGGTGCCACCAGTGTGACCCAGGAGCTACCAGGGTGGCCGAGGTGCCACCAGTGGGACCTGGGTGCTGCCAGTGTGACCTGATGCCACTGATACGGCTGGGTATTGCTGGTTATCATAGAAAGCAATAATTCCTCATCGGGCCTTTCCCTTCAGGGATTTCCATGCTTGAAGCAGGAGAAGCTTTGGGGCAAGAAATCCCGCTGACATGATTGTTTATTTTGTGTTTGATCGTTAATTTTTGCTTTGCCCCCTCCTTGCTGACCTGGCCTTGGTGCCTGCAGGAGGGAGGGGTAATTATTTTGGGTAAAATCTGAGCAAATTCCTGTGTCTGGTGGGGAAAAAAATGGTGATTTGGTTATTTTCTTTTCTTTGCTGTTAATACCTGTGATTATTTTATACGGCAAATTTTAAAGCTTTACGGTTTTATAATTTAATAAAGGTGACGGTATTTGCGGGCAGACGCCTGGTGGCTGCAGTCACACAATCACAGGGCTCGAAGGCGCCCCTGGAGATCACCTCGACCGCTGCCCTCGGCCAGGCAGGGTCACCCGGAGCAGGTGCCCCGGGAACGCGGCCAGGTGGGGTTTGGGTGTCCCCAAAAGGGAGATCCCCCCTTCCCTGCAGCTGTTCCAGGGCTCTGCCTCCCTCCGTGGGCAGAAATTCCGCTCAGAACGACAGAAGGGGGAAGGGACACACAGGGATCATCCACTCCAGTGCACAGACCCCCCAACAATCCCACCCTGTGCCCGAGCATTTTCCAGACGCTCCTGGAGCTCTGGCAGCCTCGGGGCCGTGCCCATTCCCTGGGCAGTGCCCAGCACCTCGGGGGAAGAGCCTTTCCCTATCTCCGGACTGAACCCCCGCTGGAACAGCTGCAGCCGCTCCCTCGAGGGGAGGAACTGCAGAGGTTCGGTTCGTGTCCATCCCTGCTCCTGCTCTGGCCCCGCCGGGAGGAGCCGGAGCCACCTTCCCACCTGCC
>JAHLSL010000037.1:11895648-11919353 GCA_025920805.1 Petroica traversi
CCCTCACCCACGGGCTGGCAGGCAGGGAGCCCTGGAATCCCTCACCCACGGGCTGGCAGGCAGGGAGCCCTGGAATCCCTCACCCACGGGCTGGCAGGCAGGGAGCCCTGGAATCCCTCACCCACGGGCTGGCAGGCAGGGAGCCCTGGAATCCCTCACCCACGGGCTGGCAGGCAGGGAGCCCTGGAATCCCTCACCCACGGGCTGGCAGGCAGGGAGCCCTGGAATCCCTCACCCACGGGCTGGCAGGCAAGGAGCCCTGGGATTCAGACACAGAAAATCCTAAATTGGAATCGATTCGCAAGGATCATCCAGCCCAGCTCCTGTCCCTGCTCAGACACTCCAACAATCCCACCCTGTCCCTGGGCCATGTCCAAACGCTCCTGGACCATTCCCTGGGGAGCCTGGGCAGTGCCCAGCACCCTCTGGGGGAAGAACCTTTCCCTAATCTCCACCCTGAGCCTGCCCTGGCCCAGCTCCACCATTCCCTCAGGTCCTGTCCCTGTCACATAGATCGGAGCTGCCCCTCGGGAGGAGCTGCAGCCCTGCTGAGCTCTGCCCTCAGTGTCCTCTCCTCCAGGCTGAACAGCTGCTGCTGTTCATATTTTAGCACAGGTCTAACGCTCCCAGCCTTTAATGCCTTCTTGATTCGATAGTAAAGCTCAGACCTGTAATTAAATTATCTCCAGAGCAAATCTGACAGATCTCTCCCCTTTCACAACACGTCCTGAGAGCTTGTGCTGTGTATGGATAAACCCACAGTGCTGTCAGTGTGCTGGGACACCCCTGTGCCCCCTGGCAGCTGCTCCCTGCAGTGGTGCAGCCTAACTGCAGGCTCCCTCCTGCAGACTCCCAAAGTTGACATGTGCTCCAAGCTGGGGATGGATCTGAAGCGGACGATGCTGCTGCGCCTGGCCCGGCGGGACCCTCAGCTGCACCCCAACGACCCAGCCAGGAGAGAGGCCATCTATGACAAGTACAAGGTGGGTTCCTGCCCTGCAGACCAAAAATCCCCTGCTGCAGATAAATTTGGGTTCAGGGGCTCTGCTGCCTGAGCCATGCTGGTGGGGAAGGGGCCACGTGAAAACCTCGTTTCTGGAGTGTCATGACAGTCTAAATTCAGTGAGGACCTGCTCCTGTGTCCTGGTGTTTGCTGCTTGGGTGGCACCTGTCACCAGTGTTGGTGCTCCTGTGCTGATGGATAAGAAAATATAAATATAATCAGGTTTTTACTGTCTCTCTGTGGATTCCTAATTTTTGTGCTCATCATTCAGGGACACAAAATGCAGTATTTTTGCTGTGATTGAGATCAGTGAGAAGTCTGCAATAAGAAACAGTAAGAATTTGTGCTACCCCTGGAGGGAGGAGTCCCAAGTGCCCATGTGCTGTTCAGTTTGTGCAGCTGGGGGTGGTTGCCAGCATGGAAACACCACCAGCACCCACAGTTCATGAAGTTGTGCTGAGAAACAGCCCCAGAACTACATAAAAGAATTGGAGGAGCAGACATAGCTGGTCAGAGAGCCCGACCCCTGCTAGGTAGAAAGGAAAGAAGGCAAGTGGACCTTGGTTGTTAGAAATGAGGGAACAGGGCTTTGAGATTTGTCCACAGTAATGTTCCCACTGGATCCCATGTTTGTGTCCTGTGCATAGAGAGGATTTGCATCTTGGTCACCTCAAAGACTGTGCTGCCTTCTCCTTTTATCACAGGAATTTGTGATCCCAGAAGAAGAAGCTGAATGGGTTGGCTTGAGTTTGGAAGAAGCCATAGAAAAACAGAGGCTCCTGGAGAAAAAGGTGAGTTCCTGAGGCACTGCTCAGCACTGAGGGGTTGTGGCTGCACATCCAGCTTCTTCAGGGGATGTGTTCACCATTGTGCTGCAGTACAGCTCTGATGGCAGGCAGTGTGAGGAGGGAGGGAAAGGAGGGAGCTACTGATGATTCTCATCTGCTCTCAGATCTGAGGAAGCTGCTGAATGTCCCCCACAGGTGCCTGCCCTCTCTGAGCTGAGCAGCAGCTATAGCACAACAGGTTGCCTTGTTGGGCCTCTGAATAAAACCCAGTCACCACTTCCTCTGGTTTTAGCTGCCAGCACTCCCTGGGCTCTCCATTGCACTTCCCCTTGCTGCTGCTCAGGTTCTCTCCTTTGAAGTGGTCTGTCCTCTGCTTTGTTGCAGGACCCCGTCCCCCTGTTCAAGGTGTATGCTGAGAAGCTCGTCAGCAAGCTGAAGGAACAGCAGCAGGCAGTGCAGAAGCAGTAGGAGAGAAACCTTGGCAGCAAAACCCCTGCTGCAGATAAAGCAGTGTGGCTCAGGCAGCAGAGCCCCTGACCCCCACTGCTTTATCTGCAGCAGGGGTTTTGCTGCCTGAGCCACACTGGTGGAGAAGGGCCACATGAAAACCACCTTCCTGAATTGTCATGACAGCCTGGATTCATTAAGGACCTGTTCCTGTGGGCTGAGGAGAGAGTTTCTGTGGCTCTGAGGGTTCTTGGCAGACTGACTCAGTGTGGTTCTGCTGTAGAAGCAGTTGCTGTTGAGAGCCCACTTGTATACAAAATACACATTTTGGTAATTAGTAACAGTAGACTTCTCTGATTCTTGTGAGACACAATGTAACTTAGATCAATCCCAAATTTCATCCAACAGAGCTGGTTGTGCCCCAAAGGTGTGACCCTGAATCCCTCAGCAGGTGGGGCTGAGCTCCCCAGCACAGCTCACTAACCCCTGGGTTACAACCCTGTTTCTGTTGTAAGCTGGTGACTTTTGAATCTTTTATTTTGTAAAAATGTAGTTGAAGTGGGTGTTGAAGCCTTTGCTGCTGTCTGGCAAAGCACTTGCCATAATTACAGGCTGCTGAACAGCACTGGGTGTCCCTGGTGTTGTCTGGAAGCTTTGTGGTGGTGCAGTGAGTTTCTGGGTGGATCAAAATCAGCCTCTCCCCTTTTCCCCTCAGCTCTGAGGTGAGGGACAAACACAGAACTTGCAGGCTGAACCTTGGATCATTGCTTGCACCTGTCATTGCTGCACTTGTCTGCCTCAGCAAATGCCTTGGGTTTCTCCCTCTCTGGCACATCAGGGCAAGTGCACTGCCTTGGTTTGTAGCCACAGGGCTGATGAGAGAGAAACTGGGCTTGTAGAGCAGAGTGTGGCTGGGCCTCTCTGCACTGGAATGGAGTAGGACCACAGGGGAGTGGAGATGGTCAGTGTCTGGAGGGTTTGGGGGAGAAGTGCAGGGCAGTCACAGGGTGAGCACAGAGCCTCTGCAGGGCTGTGCTGAGGGTGGCTGAGGGAGGTGATAGAGTTGAATGGGATCTAAACAGCAGCATTTCATACAAACCAGACTTCTCTGCTGCTCTTCTGGACAGAGAAGGGGCTGGAGTCCTCATAAGGGGTATTTGAGCCCTGGCACAGGCTGGCTGAGGCTGCCAGATGGGGCTGTGCTGTTCTTGCAGGGGCACAGGAGGAGCAGGCTGGGTGGCAGGAGCTGGGATGTTTCCAGCCTGCCTGTGTGTTCCGTCCCCAGCAAGTCCGGGTTCTCAAGAGCAAACTGGCACAGAAGGTCATATTTGCCTAATTAATGATTGTGCAGCTAGGCCAGCACAATGACATTTGCTTATCTTCTCTCTCTGCTGCAACTGAGCTGAGTGGGAAGCTGCTGCCCAGCTCCTCGGGGACCCTGACACTCTGCCCTCGTTAAAGATAATTAGCTGGGACAAGCTCCTTGTTTGACAGCTCTGCTCATCATTAGGGCCAGCACAGCTCATGCATTTTAATGCAGCTCCCAGCAAAGCTCCAGCCCGTGGCTCTGTCCTGGCCCCCCTCCACAGCTCTGCTGGAACGTGCCTGGCCTCCAGAGCCCGGCTGGCGCCTGCTGGATCCTGCCTGGATCCCGCCTGGGTCCTGCCTGGATCCCACCTGGGTCCTGCCATGGATCCTGCCATGGATCCTGCCTGGGTCCTGCCTGGGTCCTGCCTGGGTCCTGCCTGGGTCCTGCCTGGGTCCTGCCTGGGTCCTGCCTGGGTCCTGCCTGGATCCTGCCATGGATCCTGCCAGGATCCTGCCTGGGTCCTGCCTGGATCCTGCCTGGGTCCTGCCATGGATCCCGCCTGGGTCCTGCCTGGGTTCTGCCATGGATCCTGCCTGAGTCCTGCCTGGTCCTGCCATGGATCCCGCCTGGGTCCTGCCTGGGTTCTGCCATGGATCCTGCCTGAGTCCTGCCCGGATCCTGCCCGGATCCTGCCCGGATCCTGCCTGGATCCTGCCCAGTCCTGTGGGGTCCCCGGCTGCCCCAGAGCTCCTCAGAACTGAGGGAGCAGTTGGAGGTGGCCGAGGGGACAAGGAGCAGCTGCTGCTCTGTGCCAGGGGTGGGAGGTGTTGGTCCTGTGGAGCTGAGGCTCTGTTGTGTGTCCTCCCACGGCCTGGACCCCAAGCTTCTCCAGAGCTGCTCACTGGGCAGCTGCAGGACCTTGCTGGGTGACAAGGGCAGTAGCAGGAGCTTTTTGGGGAGAGCTCTTGTCCCGCTGGGGTGAGGGTTCTGAGGGAGGCACTGCATGAGCACAGCTGGAGCTGCAGGAGGATCTCTGGGGGAATCTATATGGGATATGGTGAATCCTGACTTTCTCTCATCCTGCCTTTGCAGAGAAACCTTCCCCTGGCTCCTTTCCTTACCCCCGTGTTGGATGTGGCCCAAAGATGTACTCTCATGGATTACTCTGCTGCCTTGGGGAAGCTGGAAACTGGACCAGGGGTGCTGCAGCCTCAGGGGAAGCAGAGTTGGATCACACTGGGCTGCTGGGGACAGCAGATGTGGGGAGGGAGCCCCTGTGCAGCATTTGGGGTAGTTTTGGCTACAACCCCCCAGCCAGCTAACCTTGAGGAGGTGGAGGAATAGCTTAGGGCCCAGTGTTAGACCTGTCCTGCTTTTACAGTGCTGGCTGCAGCTGCAGAGCTTGGTGCTGCTGAGGATTGGTTTTTCCCTGTCTGGGTGGGCTCAGTCTGGCAAATAATGGTTCCTTTGCTGCCTTGACAGGGGGATCAGAGGAACTGGTAGTTTGCCATGACAGGGTGTTCCCAGGAAGCCACAGATGCCACAAACCCATGGTGCAAGTGAGGGGCTGTCAGCTTGAAGTTGAAAATCCCCCCCCTGGACAGGGGAAGTGCCTGGCTGCCCAGCACAGCTCAGATCCAGCACTGCCTCAGGCTCCTGCAAAGGTCACCAGCCTCCTGCTCCTGGCCCAGAGCCAGCACAGGCACGTGGAGTGTCCTGAGGATCCAACACCAGGCTGGCAGCTGGCAAGGACCTGACAGCCCCCAACAAACTGCCAGAGAGCCCTGCCAGGGTCACCTTGGACCTGGCAGCGTCAGACCAGGCTGGGAGAGCAGTGCTTGGAGTGGGGGATGGGGAAAAATTATCAAGAGAGCAGCGAGAGGAGGATGAATGAGAGGCTGGGAAAGGCACGTGTGCTGGATCAGCCACCAGCGCTGGGAAGTGACATGGTCAGTCCAGGACTGAGGGATTCCTGCTCAATTCATTCCTCAGGTAACAATAACATGCCACTCTCTTAAAAATTCCAGCAAGCCACAAATATGAAACTGCCTCTTGGAACATGAAATTTGGGGCCATGTGCCAGTTTGTGGAGGGAGTGTGGTAGGGAATCATCCCCAAACCCAACACTTCAAAACAATAAAGCACAGAAAAACATTAACTGGGGAAAGCATCCAAGCAGGAAAGGCCTTGGGTGGAATGGCTGGACTAATCCTGCTGTTTGGGACTTGGTGATTTGAATTCTGGTGTTTGCTGGTACCTTGAAGCAGTGTTTGAATTTTTCCTGTCTCACTTGTGATTCCCAGCAAGTCACAGTTACTGATCCAAAAACCAGCTCAAGATTAAGGCTCTGCTTCTCAACAAACATTTTCTTACCCATTTACTTTCATGAATCAAACAGCATTTTCCTTGTAAATTCCCAGCAAGCCCCTGTGTATTCAAACAAAAGGGATATTTGGGGAGCAATAGCAGAAGCGGCGTGTCCTTTCCTGCTGGTCTCAGCTAAGCCTGCCTTTCTCTCCTGGCTTGAAGGCTCTTGGTTTGCAATCCCTGTTGCAAAGGGGTGTGACTTTTAGGACTGCTGTGAATCAGCCCAAACTTGGTGTCAGCACAGGTCAAAATGTAGCCTGAAAGTCATCCCCCATCCTACAGCATTAATCAAGAAGATGTGAGATTTAGAAACTCACTTGGGCAATTCCAGCAAGTCCTTTCAAGTATCCCTGCAGTGTTTGTTTTCAGATCCACAGGACTCAATTCCTTCCAGACAGCTGGTCTGGGATGCTCAGGCTGTTGGGGCTGGGAGTATGTGCTGTGCTCACCCCCACAGCTTTCTGTCTCCCTGGAATTTGCTCTGGGGATGAGGAAATGGCAGCAAATATCCTGGTGGCCTGGCTGTGAGTGACAAATCATTCTGGATTTTGGGAATCAAGATGAAGTTCGTTGCAGAGGGAGGAACGGGAGACCATGGGCAGTGATGGGGGAAACACTGGTTGGACTTAAGGAAAGACTTCGACAGGAGGGTGGTGCTGTCCTGGGACAGGGTTTGGAGAGGTGGAAGTTGTCAGAAAGACAGAGGCTCTGAGTGACCCACTGGAGCCTTGCAGCCAGCCCTGCTCGGAGCAGGAGCCTGGGCTGAGACCTCCAGAGGTCCTCCCAAGCTCACTGTTTGTGCTGCAGTTCCTCCCTGCCGAGCAGCCGGTGAGGAGGGGCTGAGTCGTGGTCTGGGGGAGAGCAGCTCCCAGTGCTGGCTGGAGGGGAAGGGCAGGAGGGGAGTGAGCTCTGATCCCTCCCCTGGGGTGTGGTCAGTCACCCTCCTTCCTGCCTGACTCCTTCTGCAGCCGTGTGCTCTGCTCTCTCTTCTCCCTTTCACCCAAGGAATTGTCTCCTGTGCCAAAACATCCCCTCCAGGACAGGTGGCTGCAGGCAGGGATGGCAGGATGGAGTCACTGGCCACCTGCTGGATCACTTAGAGCCCAGTGAAGTGGAGCAGCAGACCACAAACCTGGTTCTGTGTGAGCATCCCTGGGGCTGTCAGCCTCGGGTGCTGCCTGGCCATGGCCAGCGGAAGGCCCTGGTGGCTCTCCATGAGTGACCTCTGGCTTTTCCAGCCCTGCTGGTTCCTGACACACTGCTCGTCCTGGCCAGCTGCCCCAGCCCTGGAGGGGACGAGATGGGACGTGGCATGGCCAGCTGTGTCAGGGCAGAGCTGGTGGCAGAGCTGCTGGTGGCCAGGGTCTTGGGGACAGCCAGGTGAGACCAGTCTGCAGGCAGGCACGGTCTGATTGACCTGAGAGGAGAGGGGGAGAGGGACATGGAGGCTTAGGTTTAATAGTAAGGAGTCATAAGAAAGAAAATAACCCCAACTAATAAAATCTACATATGCAAATGAAGTGCCAAAAGCTCCCTGCCATGTTCCTGCTGCCATCCCTCCTGCAGCTGTGGGCTGCGCTGGGCTGGGGACACTGGACATGGGGAGATGCACACAGGAAGCAGGGGCAGAGGCAGGTGGAGTTCCCTCCATTCCCTACTCTTGCCACACTCTGTGGGCTCAGTTTGGGCTCCTTGGCTGTGGGAGGAAGAGCTGAGAGGGGTGGCCAGGCCAGCTCTGGACTGGCCTCTGCTGCTCTGTGCATCCATTGCACACATTTTCCAGGCAGCTATTGCCATGGTAACCCTGGGAATGGTGCTGGTTCAGGCCAGCCAGAGCACTCAAACACAGAAAATGGCATTTCTGAGATGGGAGCAGGGCTCTGCTCACAGGGCCTCTGGGTACCCAGGGATGTGGCTCTCCTTGTGCCCTGGTGCCCCCAGGGATGTGTCCATTTCACCCAGCAGAGGTGAAATGAGGTGGAGGGAGAAAACAGGATGGAACATGCTGGGAAAAGGGAGCAGTGGGAAGGGGATTTCTGTGGCAGTGCTCCAGGCATGGATGGGGCCAGGATTTTTGTATTTCAGCCAGGTATTTATTCTCATGGAGACTGCTCACACATTCCTAGGCATTTTAATTTCCTTGGCAGCCTTTTAAATTCCTTGAATGACCCCTCCTGCATGTGTTGTGAGACCCAGGTGGACTTTCCCAGCTGTGTCTCACCTGCCCAGCAGGATGTGAGGTGACTCTGCCCTCACAGCCCACCACTGTCTGTGTCTGCTCATTTTATTCCTTAGGATGCTGACCCTTGACTTTTGAGACTGGTCGAGGACCCGAGTTTGGTTAAATCCTTCCCCCTAAAAGCCATGTACAGATTTGGAAGGTTTCAAGGAGTGGAAAGTATTTCCTCCTAACTTTAAGCTGCCTTGCTCCAGCTCTGGGAATGGACCTCATCATGCTCTGCTCCCAGTGTGGGACTTTGCCATTCGTGGGATTTTCTTCTCTTTCTCACACTTTATCCTCTCAGTCTATTGAGCTTCAAGTCTTGCTGCAAGGCTTTTCCTCTAGAAATCATTAGCTGTTGCTTTTTCTTTTCACAGCAGTTCTCTACCACTGTTTTAAAGTGTGAGACCTGTGTGCCAGCACCAAAAAAGGAGGGAAATCTCCTTGGATGCAGGCACTATAGGCTAGAGGGTTTCCATCTGGCCCTGGCATGTGCAGAGTTCAAAGTGTTGTGGAAATCATTCATACCCAGACCCACTTGTCCTGCTGAGCTCCCTTCTTTGAATGCTATGTCGCCTTTTATTGAGTTTTTTTCCCATCTCCTGCATCATATGCTGAGGACCAGAGCTGTAGGGCTCTGGGAAAGGCAGTGTTGGAGGGGCTTGTGGAGGTGCCTCTCTGCAGTGAGGAGCAAGGCAGTGGCTCCTCTGTGGAGGGACCAGCAGGTCCCAGTGGCAGAAGAGGCTGGAAGGTGACAAGCCCTGCAGGAGAGCTGGCAGTGGGTGTGTGTGGCTGAAGCCGCGATGGCGCGTGGCTAAAACTGCTGGCTCAGAGCGGCGAGCCGGGAGTTTCCATGGGAACTGCTGGGGGATGCTCGGAGGGCAGCGCGGCCGCCGCCTCGGCCCGAGCGCAGGTGGGAGCTCCGGTGCCGGGAACCTGCAGGTACCCGGGAGGTACCGACTCGTCCTCAGCGCAAAGGGAGCGATCCCCGCTAGGCCAAACCCCAGGGCGCTTCACAGAGACGCTGCCTTTACCCGACAGAGAAAACACAAGCAGGAGAGCAGCCCCAGGCAGGACCAGAGCACGGCGGGACCTGCAACAGCCCCCGCGCTGTGCTGAGTCCCATTCCCGAGTGCCAGTCCTGTCCCCTGTGCCCAGCAGAGCCCGGAGCAGCCAGCTCCTGCCCCAGAGCACGGCTGGGGCTGGGACACCGTCCTTAGTGCTGCACGGCCGGACTCAATCGCTGCTCTGGGGGATGCAGTGCTCGGCTGGATCGGGGCTGGAATGTTTGAGCTGAGCCTTCCCGGCCACCCTGAGCCGGCTGCTGACGAGCGTCGGTGGGGAGAGCCCACCCTGGGTGCCTCCCTTTGCTTGCCCTGGCCCCAGGTGGGCTCTTTGCCCAGCACTGGGATCGGCTGTGTCAGCAGCAGCTGCTCCAGGCACCAGCCAGCCCCTTCCCCAGGCTGCTCCTGTTCTCTGGAAGCCTTTGGCGACCACACTGTCACCAAATCTTTGCAAACCCGTGGGCATCGTTCATTGCTGCTGCTGCCCCCAGGAGATGGGCTTCCCTTTTCAATCACCACAGTTTCCCAGATGGAAGGTATTTACTCAGGTGCCCACAAAGCCCATTTTCAGGAGTGTCTCTGCCAACTCACTGCTGCTGCTGTCAGCGTCAGTGACCTGCCCTTTCCAGGCCCTCCCTGTGATGTGTGAAAAGGAAATTTATTATCACATCTGCCAGGTTCCAGAGTGGGTAGGTAGGATATGTCTGAGGATCAGCTGGTTCACCCCCAGTTCCTTCAGAAGCCTTGAACATGCCTGGTGCCCCAAGGCTCCTTTCTGCTCTCTTCTCAGCTGGATTCACGTTGACATCTGTGGTCAACTTTGTCTCCTCCCTGCTCCCCAGGGTGGGATCCCCCAGTTCTCCCAACTAAAATATGAGCTTGGGCAGAGTCTCCTAGTGCTCCTCCTGCAGCTGCCCTGAAGGACTCCACTCTCTGGATGACTTTGAGGAGGAAATGGGAAAATTACCTTTGAGGCTTCCTTTCCCTCAAGTCCACCCTGTTTATATCTTGCTTTGCTGTCTGTTTTTTTCAGATCTCTTCATCCTTTAGACTCTCCCTAAGACCCTTTCCCCCACCATTTTCCTGGAATTACTGTTTGGTGCCAGTAATGACCCACAGGAGCAGAAGCACATTGCAGGTCCCACGCCAGTGTTCCAGCCAGCAGGGCTGGGCTGGGCTGTTTGCTGTTCTCTGGCTGCCACATCCATCCCTGGACCATGAGGATGGGCCCAGGACCACATTCCCACCTGCAGGACCCACTCAACCATGAGCATGACCCTATGTCCACACCAGAGGTCTGGTGTCCAGCCCTGTGCTCTGTCCATCACTGTTAACACCCTCCGGAGGAGTGGGGGGATCTGGGCCTTGCAGAGCTGGCTCAGAGCAGCTGGTAGGAAGGCAGGAAGTATCCTGGGCATCCAGGTACCACTTCTCCATTCCAGCCAGCACCACAAAGCCAGGGGAAGGGATGGCTGATCCAGGCAGTGTCAATTCCCTGGTAGAAAATCCCAATGCTGTGAACAGGACTCACGAATGGCAGCAGTGGAGAAGGAGGGAAGAGGCCATGGAGGATGAATTGGCCCCATCCTGGCTCTTGGGATGTTTCCCATGGGAATCCCCATGGGAAACAGAAGAAATGGCTGGTTGGCCATCGTGCATCTGCACCCAGCACCGCTCCTTGGAGCAGGAGGATGGTGAGGGTTGACGGTGATGAGCCATGTGGTGCAGGAAAGCCTTGGCACCGAGGCATTGTGCAGCGGGAGCGATGGGAAAGGCTGGCCAGGGGAGGCACCGCTTTCTGCAACAGCCTTCAAAGAGTTTCCTTAAGTGTTGCTGCTCTTCAGGGCTTCCTCCTCCAAGGGGAAAAAAAAAGTAGGGAAAAAAGGAGATGAGGAAGAGCAATCTCTGGGTGCGGGATGAAAGCGGCCTGTCTTGACTATTTACCCAGCAATTATAAGTAAATCGGTGGTGCCTAACGGGGCCGGTTGCCATAGTGACGATGGGATGGAAGGACCAGCATTTGGTCCTGGCTGCAGCCAATCAGGCTGGGAAGCCCAAGCTGCAATATAAAGTAAAGATTCCCATCTTCCAGCCATGCACTTGCCAAGAAAGGGAAATAGGTTCAAGAGTCTGGGGAAAAAAGTGCTGCGGCCGGCGGCAAGCAGGGCGGCTGCTCCCGTCATGGCGGACTGCGAACGCCCGGGCAGGTGAGAATCCCAACTCTCCCCATCTCCCGCTCATTGTTCTCCCGCGCCGCGGTCCCTCCGCCGCCCCACCCCACCCACGCCGCCGCCCCGACCCCCGAGCCCCGGCACCCACAATGGAACCCCCCTTCGGGTGGGAGACAAAGAGAGGCGGGTGGAGAAAGGCTCCACCATTCTCCCCAAATTGCCATCGTAGGCCTTTCAAATCAAATTTCGCAAAGCAGCTTCATCAAAGGCCCCCGGCTGAGAGGCACGAGCCCCATATTGCTGCCCCCCCGGCAGGTCTGGGGTGGTGCAGTGATCCCATACAAAGTCGGCATCGCTCCAGAAGTGTCTTTGCAAAAAAAAAAAAAAAAAGAAGAAGAAAAAAGGGGGGAAAAAAAAGGGGGGGGATATGGAGATAAAAAACGCAAGCGAGAAAGAACGGCGCCTAAATTGCTCATCGTCTCCCCATCTCATTACTGGCGACTTCTGAGGACGGATATTTCCAAAGGCTGCAATGAAAGACTTGTGAATGGAGCCCCCCCGGATGAGATCAAAGCCCGAGGCTGGGACGCCAGGGTGTGCCGGAGGAGGGGGCGAGGGCCGGCGGCGCCGCAGGATGCTGGGGGGGAGCCTTCCTCCCCTGCTGCCGCTGCCCTCCATGTTTCCCGGTGTCGCTGCCGCCGCTGCCTGACCCATCTTGCAATGGAGACCAGGGGCAGTGGACAGATCCCAACGGCTGGAACCGAGACGAGCAAACTCCGTTGGCTCGCAGTTCGGCAACTCTCCCAAAATTCGTGGTTAGTAAAGGAGCTTATTCCGTGCGGGACCTCTCCAGACACCTCGAATTGCAGATGAGCGGGTGGCTTCCCCACTGCTGGAGCCCACTCCTTGGGTCTCTTCTCACGTCGCGGCATCGCCAGCCTGGTGAGCCACCAGCAGAAGGGCCGAGGACAAAGGCAGGAGGACAGAAGTTGTGCCACTTTCCCTTCCCGCCGCCTCCCTTCAAACATGGGCTGCTTTCTTCTGCTCAGCGATGGATTTGGCTCCGGGCGGCGTTCCCACCACCGGCACCACCGGCAGCCGGGCGCCCCATCAGCGGCACGGAGAGCAAACTCACAGATGGTAAAATAAGAGAGTCGTGTAGGGTTCAAAGAGACCTTCTATGTCAATTGTTATATTATTAGGTAAACTCCAAGAAGAAAATCTTTTAATCCACTGTGGCTAATCCAGTCCACTTTTGTTGGCCAGGACATATTCAGCATCAACAAAAGGCTCTGGCCGACGGACACCGGCATACATAATGTATTGATAACTGCGGGAGCCGGCTCGGCGGCAGAAAGAGCCACTGCTCGGGCCGGCAGTGGGGGCCGCCAGAAGGATTTGCCCGACTTTTATCAGTTTTATTTTCATTTCAAAGAACGCAGCTGATATTTGCACTGCGCTGCTTACCAGGGGAGCACAAAGAGGGCAGGGATGTTCCCAGCTCCAGCCAGCCCTGAAACCTCACCGGGATCCTGCCAGGACGTCGGTGCGACCCTCACCCCTCACCGCCTCCCCAGGGCAGTGGTGGCACAGAGGACTGCAAGGCCAGGTTGGTTCTGGGCCTGGTTTTGGGGTGGTTTCCACGGAGAGTTGGCAGCTGGGGTGACTCCCCTTAAATTAGCCATGCCCTGGGATTTATCCTGGGAAGGTGCTGTTGCCGTGGGACAGGGGAATCACCTTCTTCTAAGGACATGGGATACAACTGATGTGGGAATAGACATGTCCATGCTGTGAAGAGCCAGCACCGCTGGGGAGGAGAAGTGGAGATCACACCTGGACTCACCTTGTCTTCCCAACATGGCACAGCAGAGACCAGAGCTGAGGAACCTGGAAAGGAAATAAAACCAGCAGCAGCAAAGGGCAGGTGGGACATGAGTGGGGACCACATGGCCACAGCCTGGCTGATGTGGGTGTTCGGGCAGGAGGAGGTGGGAGCTGGTGGGAATGAGCTGAGAGCAGCTGAGGAGGCAGCTGTGGGTGCTGGAGGTGAGCAGGGCACACCAGCCACCCACCCCCTCCAGGCACTGGCCATGGCCCATCCTGAGCAATGGGCTCCCCTGGGGCAGTTCTGGGTGAGGGTCCACACCCAGTCGACAGCAGGGCAAGGAAAGGATGGCCCAGACTGGGTCCTCAGTGACTGAAAACAGCTGGACAGGGACTGGTGGCCATGGGATGAGGATGGGGCTGAGCCAACAGGGAACTCTGCACAGCAAGGAACTGGGGTCTCCAGTTGGTGTGACCTCACTCAGGAGCCCATGACTCTCCCAGGATGCCACTGAGTCCAAAATGTCCTTATTCCTGCTGCAGGGAGCTCAGTGCCATCCAAGGCCAGTGGCTCAGGTGTAGCCGTGAGGATCTTCAGTAAGAGCATGGAAAGGAAACCAATGGAGACCAAAAGGATTCACTTCAAAGAGCCCAGAGGCCTTGCCAGTGTTTGTCCTCATGACAAGGGACAGCAGAGGAGTCGCTCTCCTGAGAGTGGGGGCTCACTGCACCCCCAGATGCTCTCTGAGGTGGGCACAGGCATTCATCTATTGGGATATGGCTTACAAGGCACTGACAGGCACAAGTGACCCAGGCAGGAAACAGGTAGGATTTGGTTGTTACTGCAAGCCCTGGGTCGAGCTGTTCTGCTCTGCTGCACTCACAGATACAGGGAATCCTCCAGAACCACAATCCCCCATCAGGGATTTTAAATGGCCAGTGCCAGAAGCTTCTGTAGGGAATGGATGCACACAGAGTGGTCAAGCAGAGAGCTGTGAGTCCCCAGCCCTGGACATTCCATCCTGAGATCCAGCAAGGGATCCAAGGGACAGAATGTGGATGCCACCCTGGAGCAGAGGCTATTTGCAAGGCTGAAGCACAGTGGGGGCTCAGACTGAGACTGAGTCTCAGACAGTTGCTCTGATCATCACCAAGGCATTCCCAAAACTCCTGACTGCTCTGCATGGTCCATCCAGAGATCTGCCCAGCACAAAAGCTGCCAGTCCAGACTGACACATGAGGAGCACAAACCACCTGGGAGACAGGCTACGAGAATTGAGGCTGAATCATTCATTTCCATCAGGCAGAATTTTCATGGCAGGGGTCTCTGGGCAGCTGCTGAATGCAAGACTAAGCTAAAAAGGCTGAGCTAAAGATGTTCAGTGCTGGAGACCTGAAAATACCTCTCTATTGGGAAGAGGGAGACATGGACCTCTCTGGCAGACACCGCTGCTCCATGTCCCACTGCAGGACAAAGCTCATGTGGGCTGGGATGACTTCTGGCATTGACTGGCATCTGTGGGACATTGCCCACAAGGTGGTGGGGCACCCACCTCACAGCCCTGGGAGAGTCACAGAAGTGTGGGAAGAGGAACCAAAGTCCATGTGAAGTTCCTCTGTGACACACGTTCTCCATGACATGGCCTTGGCACCCTGGGGAAGATGCTGCCAACAGGAAGAGTCTAAGTCCAAGGTCTGGACAAGATTTGGAATTGTACATTTGCTGCCAGATGTGTTTTCTCCTGTTTTGAGCCACTGGAACTATAAAGGATCAGGATGAAAGACAATCCGAGGCTGGACTTGCTGACATTTGCCAGCCGTGGGTTCTCTGGAGGCTGGACACTGTGCCAGTCAGATGTGTCTGTGGAAGGACTTCTGACAGGAGGTGCACTGGTAGGAGAATGCCCAGCAGGACATAAAAGTGGGAATCCACTCTCTGGGAGAACACCAGGAGGCCCTGAGGTGAGATGGCCAAGGCTGCAGGGTCTGGCTGCTGTCAGAGAGGAGCTGCACAGGCTGAAGGACACAGCGTGAGCACAAGGGGTGTGAGATGGTTGGACACAACATGGTTGGACACCAGACGGTGTCTCCAGCCCTGCAGAGCAGGGGAGTGGCAGGAGCCTTCCATTCCTGATGGGGACAGGGGACAAAGGGCTGGGAAGCTGCTCCTATGGAAGACAGCCCAAGGCTTGGTGTCTGGAGGAGATGGGGCACTCAAAGCTGCCTGGCCTGATGCTCGCTTCTCCAAGGAGCAGTTCTTGTAATCTCTTCCCCAGGGGTGCCATGGGATGCTCATGATCACAATCCCACAACTCCCCCTCCTCCCAGGCATTCTGTCCTGGCGAGAACTTGGCTCTGCTGTGATTCACCTGCCTGGCACAGGAAGGGGAGGTTTTAGAGAGAGGCAGCCAGGCAGAGTTGCCAAGTGGTGAGCATGGGTGACAGGCCCAGAAGCACTGGCAGAAGGGGACAGGGAATCCCATGGCTGACATTCAGTGACAGATCAGGTTTGCCTTGCTGTGGAGCAAGTCTTGGATCCCTCCAAATACAGAGACCCCCCACTTCTCTGAGTGTCCTCCCCCAGTGAATGATTTTGTGAGCAACTTCTCCAGTTTTCTGTCAGGATGAGACCACCACTCTCCATATCTGTTCACCTCATGCTGGAAATCCTTGAGATGAGTCAATGCCAAGACAACTCCTGGGCTGGGCTTGTGCTACAGCAGCTAAAGCAGCAGAAGAGTTTGGAGACTCTCCCCTAAGTGTGTGGATAAAAGGCTCCCACTGAGCACCCCCCCGCTCAGCCAGGACTGTTCCCTGCAGGAGGAAGCGGGTCAGCCCCAGGCACTGCTGGGCTGAGTTCAGCATTTTGGCTGGCCAGGACCTCATCAATGCTGAGCCTTTCCTGGGACTGTCCCACTCGCTCCCACTATGGAGGAGGAACCCTGCAGGGAAACCTGCAGTGACCCTCAGGCTCCAGGACATGCCCATGCTGAGCCCTGGCCACCTTCACTGGGTGCTGGTGACACATCAGTGCAGGGGTCTCACCCCCCCAGCTCAGCCAGGAGGGGTGGCCCTTGCTGGGGAGGTGGCCCAAGACGGTTGCTCCAAGGAAAGGAGATGGCAAAGAGGGCAGCCCCACCCGCAGCTGGGGATTTTCAAGGTGCTGCTGGGAAGTGGGAGTTGGGAAAGGGGTGATGGATGCTCATTGTGGGTAGAGAGAGATCCTAGAGGCCTGTGACTCTCCTACCAGAGAGCTGAAAGAGCAGAGGCTCCCAAAATTGTCCCGCCAGGCCTGGGGTTGCCCCAGCTGGAGCTGGCCAGTCCCCTGGCCTGGAATACAGCTGGTCCTGCAGCACACACAGCGTGCTGAGCCACAGAAGGGCCAGCGAGGGCTCTGGCTGGCAGACTGTGCCCTCCTGCCAGCACAGCTGCCCTGCCTGACACGGGCAGCACCAGGAGCCTGCTGCTGGCAATTGGCTGTCAGTGCCATCAGCTTCTGGCTGCTGGGCTGCCTGGCACACAGAGCCAACGCTGCCCCAGGGCACTCAGAGGAGCATTTGGGACATCTAATGCCCTGTCTGAGGAGCTCGAGGCTGAGAAAATCATTCTGCAGGAGAATTAAGGGGTGGAGCTTCCCTCAGCAGTGCACGATGTGATCACAGGCACCCTTTGCCCACGACTGGCTCGGGTTTGAACCTCAACAAAGCAGCCACAACTTCAGCTGATGTTGCCACTTCCTAAGCTCAGAGCTCTCCTGGTGAAGGACAACACCCATTTGGGACCTAAACTGCACCTGTCAGGCACAGTGCAGAGGTAAAATGATTTCTAGAGCTCGCCCTAGATGCATGAGTGTTCCTGAGATGTCCTCACAAGCTTCCTGGCACCCAGCAAAGCCGGCCATAAACCCATGGGCCACTAGGTGGACTCACAATAAACCAAAATTGCGGGATAGAGAGCTCCCTGACCGTCTCCCTCATCTCCGGGGAAAGCCTCGTCAAAGCAGAGGCACCGTCAGCGAGCCTCGTCCCAGGAGAGAAGAGAAACAGCAGCATGTGTCCAACCAGCAGCTGCCTGCTCACCAGAGGTGGAAAATTAGCCAAAACACAGTCAACATGCCTTATTTGTCACAAAATGTTTGCCAGCTCCCTGGGAGAGTTGACCCTCCAGGAGAAGTGAGACAGGAAGGTGGGGACCAGCTCTCCAAGCTGGTGGAGATCATACCCAAAGGTCACACTGGAAATCTGGGGGCTGCAGGACAGACACTGAGGCACCACTGAGCACTGAGGGGGTTCTCTCCAGCTGAACTGGTGATCACTGTTAAGCCAGAAGATCTTGCCCAGCATTAGAAAACAGATCAGTGAGAATGGAGCAGCCAATATTTCTGCACTGCACCAGCCTTCCCCCTCCTTCCAGCAGCCCAGGTCGTGGTCACGGATGGCTGGGTGAAAGAGATCTGTCCTTCCCAGCAGAATCAAGCAGGCTGAATTACCCCAGGCTGCTCTGGGATAACCCTGCTGCAGGAACCAGCTGTTTCCATGCGGTTCCTGATGTTCTTCTCATCCCATCCCACCATGGGGACACTGGAGAAGAGGGTGAGCAATGGCCTGGGCAGGTGGGTGGACCCTGGCTCTGCACTGGGGCTTGGGAACCAGGGACATGGCTGTCCCCTGACACTGCTATTCCCTCCTGCCCCAGCTCTGTAAGCTGGGACCGTTCCAGCAGGGATAACCACTCCAGAGGCCCTGTGCCCAAGACAGAGCACACCCTGCTCCAGACACCTCCCTCTCATGGATAGGCAAGATGTGAAGTGTGTCCTTCATGACCATGGGAACAGGTTCCACTCCTGGGAGTGGGGAGCACAGGGTGTCCCTGCCTGCCCCAGCTCCCCTGGAAACACCTCCTGGATGCAGAGGTCCCAGCAGGGATGAGCTGAGCTGACATCTCTTCTCTCTGCAGAGTGGCACTCCTGGGATGTGTGTGGACGGCGTCCCACCCCTGGCACCCCGAGAGGAGCAGCGAGCCTGGTGGTCTGGAGCATGGAGAGGCAGGAGAGCAGGGCACAGGCCCGGGCTGGACCCCAAAGGTGGGTGAGAAAGGTGTGTGGGGTGTCACCGAGGGGTGCTCACCTTCACCAGCTGGGGGTGAAGAACACTGGGCATTGGTGGTGCTGGCTGAGCTCCTGGGCCGTTGCTTTTGGCAGAGAAGGTTGATCAAAACCAGGGGGGTTGTAGGGTCTGGGATCTGCCAGGACCTTGGACGTGGCAGGGTCTCAGATCTAGCAGGGGTCTGTGAGGGTCTCTTTGCTCTTCCAGATACGGGAACCTTTCCCCAAAGCAGCACAGAGGTGAGATGGGGGAGGGTTGGGGCACACACTGAGCCTTGGCTCCCCTATCAGCTCATACACTTCTGTGCCACAGCCCTGGGATGGGAGCCAGGGCTTATCTGGGGTGCACAGGAGTGAGAAGAGAAGCCCATGTGAACAAACGGGGCTTTGCCCAGCCAGGGCAGAGGAACTTGAGCTGATAAGGTCATTGGCTGCTCCTGGGGTTATGGACAGTGCAAACCAAGCAGAGGAGTGGCCATGAGCTGCTGTGACTCTGCCTGGACTGGCTGGAATGGAGGAGAGGAGTATGGGGAAAGCTTTGACCAAAACTCCAGTCCTGAGCCCAAAACAAGAGGCTAGAGGTGGCCGACAGTCAGAAAGGAGCTCAGGATGGTCTGAGAGATGGTGATAGGAGGGTCACACAAGTGTGGGAAGACAACAAAAAGCCCATGCCAAGCTCTGTGAGGGGGGTGCTGAGTGAGCAGTGCAACCAGAGCAGCCTCCCAAGGCATAGCATGAGCTTGTTCATCATTTTTTTTGGGGGGAAACATCAGGTTTGGAGGCTCTGTAATCCAGCAGGAAGGGCAAAGCAAAGCTGGGGAAAGGGGCTGTACCAGGGCAGGCACAAAGAGATGAAGGCAGAACAAACCCCTGGAAGAACAGACCAAGGTGCTGGGACACTGCAGGGGCTCAGGGTTACGTTCTGGGGCTGCCATCTGCCATTTGGGCATCTGCACCACCATGGGCAAACACTGGCAGTTGCAAACCCCAGTTCAGACAGCTGCCTTAGCTGGTTCAGGCCTCCTCCCCTTACATTTCTGGAAGAAGGTGAACCCCAGCTACAGTTTTTGTTCTTTTTGATGCCAGCAGTAAAGCTTTTGCCCCATCCAGCCGCTCCAGGCCTGTACCCCAGCATAATCAGGGGATTTGCAAGCAAGCACCCATGTGGGAACAGGAGTGAACTGGGAAACTGGAATGATTTTTCTGGAGTGAGAGGAAGGATCTGAATGCCCAGAGCAGGCAAACTCTGTAACTTTCCCACTGCCTGGAACAGGCTCCATCATGGGCTTTATGAAAGAGCAGGATCTGAGCAAAAAGGCATAAACTTGGTGTCCAAGCAGTGCTTCATCCTTTTTACCCAGCATTAGAAGCAATGTGTTTGCCTCTTTGAGCTGGGGAATCCAAAGAAGGAGGCACACCCAGGCTGCCTGTGGGACCTGCACCCACAGCTCCATGGAGCTTTGGCAGGCTGGCATGGCCAGGGTGGGCAGGTATCTTTAGGCCCTGCAAGAAGGGACACTGTGACGGTTGAAATCAGCATCACACACTTCCACTCTTGCTCCCAGCCCTGGCACAGCTCTCTGTGGGCATCCTCACTGCCCACACTGAGATCTGCTCCATCCAACCCTCCCAGTGAGGCAGGAGCTCTCATCCAGTCCCCAGCCCTCTCCATGGCCACTTCTCTGCTTTGTTCTCCTGCCAGCCGTATCTTGTGGCTCTGCTTGCTTGTCCCCTCAGTGGCAGGGCCACTGGGCTGTTGGTGCCTCATCCCAGCCAGGCTCTTGGGATGCCCTGTGTTCCTGGTGCCTCAACACCAATACTTTTATCTTGAATGCTAATGCATTTTCTTCTTCCTGCTCTGCAAACATCATCTTGCCAGCGGTCCAAGAGAGAGCTGCCAGCCCCCTCTTGTACCCCATTATTTTCTTGGCAGTCCCTTTGGCCTGCCATGGTCATGTAGTCAAACCCCAGGTCCTGCCTCAGCACTGAGGGTGCTGGCAACACATCCCTGTGACTGAGCTGCCCTTTGCCTCTGCCGGTGATCGGTGTAGCACCTCATATTTCAGAGTATTTCTATTTATCCCCCAGTCCCAAAACGGTTTTTGAATAAAACCACTGAATTTCAGCATCGCTTATGACCTTGCAGGAGCCTTTTAAATGGCAGCCAAAGGTTGAACAGCACCATCTAGTGCGCTCTCTCCCGAATCCGCCCGCGCCGGAGGGACACCGGTCCCACCCCCGGAATCCCTGCCGCTGGAAGGGAGCGCTGCACGCTGACAGCCCACCCGCACCTCCCCTCACACCGGGACAGGCCCTCCTCGCTCCGGGGACTCAGTGAGTGGCTGCTGAGAGGGGAATTCATTTGGGAGGACTCTTCGTGCTGAAGCTGATCCAGTCGGTTTTGGGCTCTGCAAGAGGGATGTTGGAGAGCTTGCAGTCCCAAGCCACCTTGGCAGGAGGGGAGGGTGCTACAAAAACATCACTTTGCAAGGAGGCTCTGGAATTGCACTGTACCACTGCTGCCTGGGTGCAGCACAGACTCCTCAGACCAAAGGCTGAGAGCGATTCCTTTTCTCCAGTGTTTGCTGTTTGTTTCTTCCAGGCAGGAAGGACTGTGTGCATTGGGAGCTGGGAAGTGTCCAGCATCTCAGGTTCGTATGAGCCAGCCCCAGTGGCAGGGTGACATCAGGGGTGCACAAAATACCACTGCCATCTCGGTGTAAGGTGTAAAGGTGATATTTGGGGTAAAAGGCTGATTAGCTGATGAAGAAGGGAGAAATAACCAAGTCTGGTTCATTGGCCTCAGAGACCTACCATCTGATTCCTCCCACACTCAGCCAGGAATGCTCAGTGGGGTTTATCACCTGTTTGATGTCCTCAGATAAATCTGGAAGTAAGTGATTTTGGCCCCTCGTAGAGTGCAGGGATCAGTTTCCTTGTCTTGAGCCACCTGAGGGGTAAAAGGCAGGGAAGGGGCTTCAGAGGGGGCCCATGGCTCTCTCAGTCCCAAGCATCCCTGCTAGAGGCCCAGAAAATAATGGGGCACCATGAGGGCTTGGCATCAACCTGCCCTGGGGTAATTTGCTTCTTCTGGCCTACAAAGGGGCCTTTGCTGGGGCAGGGCAGGGCTGGCTCTGCCATCCCTGGGAGCATGCACTGAGTGATCCTGCTGCTCTGGAGGCTCCTCTGTGTGCCTGAGGGTGGGATGGAGGCTGCTCCTCACTCCAGCCTGTGTCCCCTGAGCTGGGAATGTGCCAGGAGCTGGAGGGAGCAAGATGAGCCCCCAGTACTTGTCCCACCTCCCCAGGTGCAGCCCAACCCGAGGAGCAGCAAGGAAAGGTCAGGGAAGAACGGCAGCATGAGGGAGAGTATGACAAACCCCAGCACTTGAACCAGCTGCATCCTGCTGCACCCAAACTCTCACCCTCCACCTCGGGCTCTCCCTTGCCATGGAGAAATCTTGCTCTGGTATCTCAAACGAACTCAGTTCAAGCCATGAATCTTGCTGGGCCTTTCTCTGGGAGATGAAAAGCTCTCTAATATCTGATCGTCTCTCACCCATGAAGTGCTATAATGAAGGCATCCCTGGGGCTCCTTTGAACTTGCTGGGGAGGCTGCAGGCCTTGGCTACCCCCCTGAAAAGCGGGGCTCACTTTTAACTCTCCTCCACCTTCTCCTGATTCCTCTGCATCCTTTCCAAAACACAGATGCTGGAAGCCTCCTGCTTTAGCACCCAGCCCTATCCCAGCTGGACATCCCCACGTTGTCCCTGCTGCCTCCTAAACTCCAGTGATCTGTCCCTGCCAGATCCCGGGTTTCCAGCCGAAGGGCCCTGTGTTCAGTGGACAGACCCTTTCACAGCTGCTCGCATTCAAGCACGTTTTATTTGCCAGGGACTCGGCTTGTGAAGTTTTCTACAGCTGTCTTGACCTCGTCCATGTCTCCTGCCCCTCTCATTTCCCTCGCCCCGGCATTTTTCTCAGCAGGGCTTTTTAATCTATTTCTAGACCATTGATGGAAATAGTGAATAGCACAGGGCTTCCCATCCAAGCCCGGACACCCACTGAGCGCGCTCCCATTCTGCAGGGATTCCCCATTGATGGCTGTCGGTTTGCCAGCTCCCAGCCCCTTTAAGGTGTCCCTCTTGATGTTGTATTGTGCTAATTTTTAATCAGAATAGTATATGGATTAAGTCACATGCCTGAACAGAGCCCAGGTCTATTATTTCTATGCCATAACCTTTATCAGCCAAACTTGTAATCTCTTCAAAGGATGACATCAGAGTTTGACAAGAGCTATTTTCTGGAAACTAGGCTGATTGCATTAATTATATTCCCATCCTTTAATTCTTTACCAGCTGAATCCCACATCAGCTTTTCTATTATTACGCCTGAGATCAGTATTGCACTGCTACATGTAAATCAGCTCCAAGCATCGTTCACATGAGAGAGTGCAAGGAGCCACATCATCCTGCCAGGCTCTGTGCTGGGGTGGGATGGGGAGTGTCACTGCCCAGAGTGGAAGTTTGGGAGTTTCACAAAGCTGGAAAAAATGTTACGTTTCCAAAAGTGTTCCCTGAATGCATTGAGACAGGCAATGCGGTAGCATAATCGCATAAGAAAGCAGAAACAATCCCTATTGGAAAGCATTCTGAGCTATTTCTGATTTTTTGAGGATTGTCTAGTGGCTTGTTTGCATGTTCAGCTTTTGGGATGGTACCTAGGGTCTGCCTGGCTCGGAGTCCATCACTGCTTTCCAATGAAGGAGCAAGTTTTGCACCTCCCAGTCATGCTACTCTCATCTGATCTCTGCTTTTGGAATCCAATTCTTCTCCCTTCAGTGTCCCACATCACTGCAGCCTCTAAGCTGGCGCTCCCATAACCAAACTCCCTCGATCTGGGGAGGCTCCACGTGGTGTGACGCAGTCCAGTCCATGCAGTGCCACCTCTTGGACAGTCCCTGATTTCTCCCCGCGGCAGCTGCCCAGCTCATAGAAGCCCGACACACATTGCAGGCTCCAAACCAGCTCTAGCTGTTGTTGGAGGCAAGAGCAGCTGGTGGACCGGTGCCCCTACATCCCCAAGCCTATGGTGCATGGTCCAAACTGGACAAAGCTCAGGTGTGCCACGGTGTTCAACACGGACAAAGCAGTGGAGGCTGGTGGTATTTGAGGGTTGATTACTTTCCAGGGCAGAGCCCTTCGACGAGACCCTGGAGGTCTCCGAATTCTCTCTGAGGCCGTCTCTGCCCGATGCTCACGGGAGCTCTGCGGGCTCCCCTCGCCCAGGGCCGGACGGAGCCCTGGAGCCGCTCAGCCCTTGAGGTGCCCACGCAGCCGGGGCTCTGCGGGAAGCGCAGCCCGAAGCCCGGGCCATGTGCCGGAGCTGTCCGGGGAGCCCAGCCGTAC
>JAHLSL010000037.1:11924353-11980700 GCA_025920805.1 Petroica traversi
GTGTGAGCGCGGCGCTGGCTCCTGCCGCGCTCCTCACGGGGCCCAGCCGCCCTCGCTGGCTGCTGCTGGGCTCGCTGGGTTGTTTCACGATGGACAGGTGGGCTGTAAGGACAGGCACGGCATCGGCGGCGGTTCTTGGTTTAGCCAGGATTAGGAAATGGGGGGGGAAATGGTAAAGCATCCCAAAGATGTTCGTTGGTTTGGGGTTTGCTTTGAGAGGGAGCGCGGGCTAAAATGTGTCTTTCCTGGTGTGTTTTTACATGCAATTGAGTTAATCCAGTGCAAGGAGTAATTTGTCAGGCTGCTTGTGCTCTGCAGTACTTGAGGCTTAGATGCTGAGGCTGTTCTGTAACACAAGGCTTTTTCTACTTGCTTTAAACGATGAGGTTAATTTGCTGAGCAGCAGAAGTAGCAACCCAGGGATTGCCCTTTTCTTTCTTCCCTGCCTTCCCCATACCTTCCATCCTCCATATTGACTCGTTGCTCTTCTTTAAAAACATCGTACTTGATCAGGTTTCCTTGTCAAGGTGGTTTTCTCATCTCCCTTTGATGACCTGAAATTTTCCCAGGCTCGTAGCATGCAATTTTGTTAGCGTAAATGAACCTTTTCTCGATGGCTTGCCTACAAAAAGCAGTGCCAGAACCGAGCTCCTGTACTAACATGCCCATCTGAAGCAAGAATGCAGTCCAGATGCCCAAAATATTAGGGTCAACGATGCATCTGGATTCCCCTAGAGCTAGACGAGGCGACGCTGCGTGTTTCTGAAACGCAGAGATTTGTGAGGAATGTGGCGCTGGTATGTCACTTGAGCGCACCAAAGCCACCTGTGTTTGATTAAGGTGCAGCCCTGCTTTCAGGGCTAACTGGATATTCTTTAAAAATAATTTTCACAAGCCTTAAATTCCTGTTTGAGGATAAGAATTTCCTAGATCCGTAGCCAGATATGTTGCCTTGGTATGACCTGGTATATGTCCTGTGTAGATAGGCAGTGCAGAGGAGTTGGTGGCAGTGCAGAGGATGGCGTGTGTCCTGTGATACCTGAGAATGGATCTCTTGGATGTGGGCTGCCACATGCCAGGGTCATGTAAAACCTCCGCTGCTGAGAAATTGGCTGGTGTTTTAGCATAGTGTTAGCTATATCAGTGATGCCAAATTTTGGATGTAAAGTTCTGGGATATTCTGCAACTGTCATTTTTACCTTGTGCCTGGTTTGAGCTGGTTTTGAAGTTACAAAGCCATTGATTCTGCTGAAAAAGAGGTCTTAGTACAGTGAAGGTGCAGAGCATAATCAGTAGTTTGACATGTTAGAATGTTTATTTCCCGTGATACTCGCTTATTTTTTCCTCATCTGTTTCAGCCGAACAAACTTGTTCACCTTGGAGCTACAAATATTGGTGATTTGAGATTGGCGCTCATCCCCCACTGTTCCCACGCAAGCAAGGACAAGAAAAATGAATATCCAGGGGAAAGGCTTCCCCTTGGACCTGGGAGGAAGCTTCACTGAAGATGCTCCAAGGCCACCAGTTCCTGGTGAGGAGGGGGAGCTCGTGTCCACAGACCCAAGGCCTGTCAGCCATGGTTTCTACTCCGGTAAAGGTGATGTGGTCAGAAATGAGACGTCCACGGCAACACCGAGGCGCTCCGATTTGGATTTGGGGTATGAGCCCGAGGGCAGCGCTTCGCCGACTCCACCCTACCTGAAGTGGGCCGAGTCACTGCACTCCTTGCTGGATGATCAAGATGGCATCAACCTCTTCAGGACTTTCCTGAAACAGGAGGATTGTGCGGATCTGCTGGACTTTTGGTTTGCCTGCAGTGGCTTCAGGAAGCTGGAGCCGTGTGTGTCTAATGAGGAAAAAAGACTCAAGCTGGCAAAAGCCATTTACAAAAAATACATCCTCGACAACAATGGCATTGTGTCCCGGCAGATCAAACCAGCCACAAAAAGCTTCATCAAAGACTGTGTCATGAAACTGCAGATTGACCCTGACATGTTTGACCAGGCCCAAACAGAGATTCAGTGCATGATAGAAGACAATACCTACCCTTTGTTCCTTAAGTCAGATATTTATTTGGAATACACAAGGACAGGTGGGGAAAGTCCAAAAATTTATAGCGATCCAAGCTCGGGGTCTGGGACAGGTAAAGGGCTGCCTGGTTATCTGCCGACTCTGAACGAGGATGAGGAGTGGAAGTGTGACCAAGAGGCCGAGCCCGAGGCCAACAGGGACGCAGCACCTTCCAGCAGGCTCACGCAGAAGCTGCTTCTGGAGACGGCCACGCACCGCGCGGCCTCTGCCCGGCGCTACAGCGAGGGCAGGGAGTTCAGGTAGGTGGGCAGGGGGCTGGAGCTGCCTGGGCATGGGGGAGATGGGAAACCTTGGAGGACCATCCGTGGTGGGGAGCATCCATGTTGGTACAGGATGCCATTCCCAAGTGGTTTGATGGAGTGCAAAGCTTTGTTTGAAAGTAATCACAGGTTATTTTAAAGGTGTCTTTGGCTGTTTCTGTCTGATAGTGCCAACTCATCCCTGCAGCAAGTTCCTCACCTGGAGAAACTGCTGCTGGAGGTGTTCTGAAGGCAGGTAGGGCTTGGTGTGCTGTGCAGAGCCACGGGCAATCCTCATGCACGTGGAGGTACTGCTGGTGGTGACACTTCCTGTGTAGAAATTGTCATGAGCCAAAATAGGGAGCTCACAGGAGATAGATACCCTCACCTTGGTGATGTGGTAGCAGTGAAGCAGCATTGATGGTGCTCCCTGGTAATGGCACTGCTTTGCACATGAGATTCCCTGCACAGAATTCTAGCGGTGTCAAAGTCAGAATCCCCAAATCCAGTTAAAACCATGCACTGCTGAAGCTCTTCCCTTCATGAAAATATTTGCTGGTTTTTTTTAGCTGTAGGACTTGCACAGTTCTGCAGCCTGTTTTTTTTCTGGGTCCCCCACCCACTTCCAGCCAACATGGATTTTGAAACTTGCTGAGAGCTCAGTTAAAATTCCAGACAATTAACTTAGCAGGGAGCTCTCTGGGATCAATAAGCATGTGTGTGTCTAACCCTTGCTGAATCAACAGAACCCGGCCAGAACACATTCCTACTTTTCCCCCCCCCCGCTTTTAAAATAAAATCTCCTTGTTTTAAGACCTGCTTAGGCTAAAATCTGACGCTTTGTGAAGATTACGAAATGAAGTAGCTGAACTGTCCTCTTCAAAGCCTCCTGCCTTATGAAAAGCATTTCTGTGTTTAATCTCCCTCGGCCGTCCCTTTAGGCTGGCAGCTGGAAGCGCATCCCGCCCCACGCAAGGTCTCGGCGCCTTTCAGCTGGCAAAATGTTCTCTTGTTTTCCTACAGATTTTGAAGAGGGGATGTTACATGTGAAACTCTTGGGGAGGGGGGAGAAAAGGGGAATTCATGTGGGCTCCTGCTGTTTTAATCGGGAGTCAGAAAAAAACCATTCCAGTGTCTTGGGACTTTCCCATGGAGTTAATAAAAACCTTGAATGTGTCTTGAAGTGCATTTCACTGAGCAGTTGGGTGTTCACCATAAATGAAGGATTAGAAAAGTCCACAATTTAAGTATCTTTTTATTTAAGCAATAATGGTGTTAAGATTGAAAATAACTGACTTGAGGGTCAGCTGTGTTTAGTTTCCTTACTAGGTAGCATATCTTGTGTGTGACACTGAGCTTTTTAGCTACAGCCTCAAGAAAAAAATGCACTTTACCCTTTATCTGAATGTATCTCTGCTGGGTTGCAAAATGGTTTAAGAAAGGTACTGTGAAGAAAAAGTGTTTTGAAGTAGAATTCATTGGTCCTGGGCATTTTCATAGGAGATTGGAACAACGTGGAGTAAATCTTTACCTGTAGGATGGAGATCAGAGAAAATGTGTGGCTATTAATTTGTAGTGTCCAGCAGCCTGTCATTGTGGCTACTGACATTCTGTTGACCTGTGGGAGGCAAGGAAATGTTTGCCATGCTCACCAGGACAGGAGTCACTTCTCAGCCTGGAGTAGCTGAGGATAAGGGATTTATTTTAATTTTTAAATGTTGGTCTGTCAGCTTCTGTGGCATCCAGAGCATTGCCATGGAAGATGCTGCTGGACTGCATAATCTCTGCATTTTTTTTCTAAAAGCTGCTGAGATACTAATTTATGAGGTGATTGTTCCTCTTTGTGCAAGACCTTGTGGTTGAATTAACCTTCTTCCTGGATGTTGTATGGCAATAGCTGTCTTGAATAAGCTGGTTTTTAAGCTGTAGCATTTTTATTCTGCAGACTTCTTGTTCATTTACTTTCTCACCTGAGGAAGTGCTGGAAGCTGGGGGAGCTGCTTGCAGCAGGAAGCCATGGCTGCATGCAGCATTTGAGAAGCTGGCTCCCAATTTATTTTGAACATTTCCACAAACCTCCTTTTTTTGGTGCATGTGTGGAAGAAGTTCTCATTTCTGTTCTTTGGGGAATGTTGAAATAAGCTGTTTTGCATTATATCTCAGGGTCTGTTTAATCTTCCCAAGATTGAACTTCTCTTCCTTGGCTTCCATGGAAACCCTAAATAAAGAGGAATCTAAGCAAATGCAATAGAAGTATTTCTCTGTTAGCAAATGAGCATCTTGAATCAGCTCCAGTTTTTTTTTTGCAGCAGAAAGTTCATAAATCTTGATGCAGTAGCTCTGCTCTCGGGAGAACAAATGTAAAAAATTCCTCAAATGGCAGAAGACAACCCGTTACTAGCGCTGGATATTTTTGAAGGTGTGCAAATGCGCAGGCAGATTTGAGAATACCCTGAAGCCAAAAGCATCACTGTTACCCACTGTGTTTTTGTATGCGTCGGAAAAGGCCAATAGTCATTATCGTTAGGCTCCTGCAAATTAATTGGACATTGGTTATGGATCAGTGAACTTCAAAGAGGGTAACCCCCGAAGATCTCGGGCATTAACTCGCAGCTTCCGAAAGTGACACTAACGTGGTTGTGAGCGCGGCTAAATCGTTCATTAACCTTCTTCCGACACGCCAGGACAGCGTTCCTGGGAGCTGGAGAGCAGAAATTAAACCTGTGCCTGAGAACCGCCTGCAGCCTGCTTTTCGAGCGCTCCGGGAAAACGCAGCCTCTGAAAAAGTTGGGAATTTGGTGCTTGGTGGTTTGGTTGTGCCTTTTGCTGGGGTGGGTTTCTCGTGCTCTCTCTTTAGCTCTGTGTGGGAAGGGGCTCCTGTCCCATTCCCAAAGCATCGGAGAGCAGCGCTCTCCCAGCCTTTGCTCTCTTCCGTGGTGGGAAGTGAGAAGAGCATATGGTGTTACCTGCCTTCATCTCTCCTGAAAACCAGGCAAACTGAGAGATTTATGTTAGTTCTACCAATTGTTTTGGGTTTTGACCCATTCCATGAAGTGTACAGTATGGAAAAGGAATCCTGGGTGATGGTGATTAGAGGACACATGGTGGTGGGTGAAGTCTCCCGTTGCTGGATTTTGAGGAGTGTTGGTGGTGGAGCTGCTGGGCATGGATGGAGAAATTTCTCAGCATGGGCTTTGATATACACAAGGGGTTGTTTTTTTTCTAAAGAAGCTGGCTCCAAGCTTTAATTTCCACAGTGCTGAGCTGACTAAGCTCACCGCGTTTCACAAGTGTTGGTGGTTCAAATGAAAAGGGTGGGTGATGTGGTTCTCCACCAGGCTGGTAGGAATCACCAGGAGAGTCCTGTGCCTGTGCCCACGCACTGGCAGCCTCTCCGGACACGTGGGAGGGCAGCTCTCCCCAAAACACACAGCCAGCACTTCATCATGGGCTGTGCAGGGGAGGCAAGTGGAGAAAAGCTGAAGAAGCTTTAGAGGGATGTGACAACCTCTAGTCTGGGACAATGCAGTGACAAACTAATGTAGAGAAGCTGGTTCAGGGAAGGCACAAGATCTCTCCATGGCTTGGGGAGCATAAACGGTCCAGCGGTCAGAAGCTGGGGCTGCATCAGGAAGGAGCTGCTGAAGTTTAGCTGGCAGCCCTAATTTTGAGGTTGGTTGCTTCGTTCATAATTAAATATTAAATTGCACACCTCTGACTCAAGACTGTGTGGTGCTGAAGGAATTGATGTTAATTGTACTGACCGGTTGGAAAACAGGAGATGCAAAATCACAAATGCTGGTGCAGGAGCAGTCATGTTTAGAAAATTTAAAGATGTGTTACCCTCTTACTGATGCTTCTTTTAGCTGGAGAGGCAGCACATGCATCTTGGAGTTTCTTGGGAGCTTGTTTGCAGGAAAAATCAGCTACTGGATGGTAGACCAATACATAAAGTTGGGAATGCTTATCTTGAATTAAAATTGCTGGGCCCACAGTAGCATTTGTAATCAGTACAACCCTGTTTGGAATCCTTTTAGAGCAGTGGCTATTTCCAGTTTTAAAGAAAGTAAGTTGCAGAAGAATAGTTTTACATTGTTCTTGAGAGAAATCAGTGAATCCAGCAGGGAGGGGGTCTGGTGCTAATAGCTCTAAGTAGTAATTTAGTGGCTGGAGCACTGTAAGATATACAGGACAGAGACTGATGGTGTTTTTGCACAGAAGTTAACGCCAGCTTTTTAAAATATATTGTTAAGCTGATGAAACTTCTGCATGGAAATGCTTACATTACATTAACAGTGTAAAGTATTTATGCTAGCGGTTGCCAAGTTTTAAAATAGATTTTATTTGAAGAATACCTTTTGTGCCCATAGCTTTGCCTCCACACAAATCAAGATGAAGAAGTGGTGTGTTTGTGTTTGGTTATGGATCAGTGCTTTGGCTTCTTTTTAAAGACAGGTAGTTAAGCTTTTAACACTCTAATTTGAGAAATGAATAGTGTTTTCTCCCCTCCTCCAGCAAACAAAGCCTTGTTTTGTTAGGGCTGAGTTTTATTTGGGTTACAGAATATTTTCTCTTAAAAGCCTGAGAGGGAAGTTATGTTCCCCTTTTTGATGCTGGGGAGATCCAGGTTGGACGTGGTGAAAAAAAAAAAAAATCTTGGTATTATGAAGCAGCCTTAGAACAGAGCACGAGAGATGGGAATCTCTGTCCTTGGAGTGCTTCATAACTGGGTTAGACAGAGCTGTGGCCTGACTGGTCCAGTCCTGGTGATGGTCCTGTTTTGTTGTGTGCTTACAATGATGGCACAGATCATGAAATACTATATTTGATTTAGTATCTGAGTTTCGAGTTCTGTCTGGTTTCAGAAGGAATGGGGTGCTAAAAGGCTGAGTGGGAGCTGAACCAATGCCAGGACACTGGGAAGTGCACCCAGGAGGTGGCCACGGGGTGGGAACACCTTGGTTTTGATCGGCCATTCAACTTGGCTTTATGTTTTAAGAGTTTCTTTGTTGTTACTATAATGGACTAATCCCTTGAATAATTAGTTGCCATTGGACATTTTAAAAATTACTGCCTCTTGGATGTTTTCCTTTAATAGTCTGTTAGATTCTGGATTTATTAACTATTGAGACAGACTGTGAAATCCTGTTAGGGCAGACTTTCTTGGTGAAAAAATGATTGAGAGTGGTGAGGGGGCGCTGGGGAAACACACACTGGCCCCATTTTGAGCTACTGACTTCCCACCTTCCCAAGAAGTCCTGGCTGCCTGCTGGTCTTGGGTCACCCTTAGACCCAAGACCAGCAGGCAGCTGGTCTCAGAAGGTGCTCCAAGAAGTTACAGCACTGTGGCTGCCTGGTGAAAGGCCAGTCAGACAGTCACCACCTATTTAAAATAAATCATGGACCTGAATTTATTACAATTGGTGAAAAAATCTGGTTTCAGAAGTGACTATGTGTAATACAGAAAATTGCTATGTTTAAAAAGAAATCAGAACAGAGGTGCTGATATCCTAAATCGGTTCTTGGATATATCATTGGATTATTAGGCTCATCCTTAAATCCATTAAGCAAATTACAGTTAATCAGTCAAATAAAAGAAGAAAGATCTTTTGCTAGGCCCTGTCTTTTGAGCCATGCAGAAGCTGTAGTAATATTTTAATTTTCCATCTGTCAGTGAATGTATTCAGTCACTTTGCTTCCTTATGTGGAGGATTTGAAGTTAGAAACTGAGGTTAATTATCTGCATTAAATGAAATATGTGAAGACCGCAAAAGCAAAAACCTTCACAATTTGGTATGGTCTGTTAAGCCAGGCAGGCTGCTTCAGAAGGAGAGGGGTTATTTTTCCCCGGTTTTGTTCCGATTGAAGGGTTTTAGTCACAGTAATTGAAATGATTAAAAAGTCAAATTGCTGGTGAATATAATTCTGAGCATCTCTCTGAAAAGATTTGACACTTGGTTGAGAGCAGGGGTTTGCTCAGCCTGGCCTGGCAGCGTGCAACAGCCTGTGTTGTGCCACCCCTGGCAGTGTGGGTGAGGCTGGGTGTCCTTGATGCCACTTCATCCACCTCTTCCATGGCAATGGGGTGTTGGAGCTCTGCTGCAGGGTTAGTAGAGATGATTTGGAAGTAGAACAATGCCAGATGAAAGCTACACTTTTGAACTTACCAAATACAAAGTATGTCTGACACCATCTATCCTAATACTCTAAATTAGTTAATTAATGCCTGATGCACTTGGAAGTGCAGCTTTGTACTCTACAAAGACCATGCTCTTGGAAATACACATTCCCACAGCAGTCAGCTGGGTTTGAGGCGATTTGTATGTGAAAAGGCTCATTTTATTCCTAGTTTGCAGTACACACATGGCTCATGCGAGTTTGTCTGGGGGCTGCAGCATCCCTCTCCATTGATCAGGTGCAAAGCTGCCCCTTCCTTCACTAGTGCAGCCCTGGACACCCAGCTCAGGAACTTCAGGAAAGGTCTGTCTCTCTGGAGACACACATCTTGTTTCCCTCCTGTGTGCCAGAGCGAGCTGCTTTGCTTGAAGTCACACTCAGAAATTAAATTGTCGCAGGTCATACTGGTGTGTAAAAGCAAAACCATCATTCCTCACAGCCCTGGTCTGGGATCCCTCACTGTTGTAAGGCAGTAATGAATTTAAGTAGAAACGTTGCAGTTTTAAGTCAGATTATCTGAATTCTATAAAACCCACATGGAAATTGGATTTTACCTTTGAAGACTCTAGAGTACACTTTTGTGGTAAGACCTGGAATTTCTTGGTCTCGTGGCTCCCAAGATACAACCTCAAAGTACCATTTTTTTGAAGGTCTTCATCTGATCTAAATAGCTAATAGATGAAGAGCTTTTATCTATCCTGATGATAAGCAGTGGAGGGAGGTAAAGCTATAGCTAGAGGGAAAAAAACTGTTTGAAAAACCCGAGTGAGACCTACTGGTTAGCAGCACAGCCTCATGTTAGTCCCTGGATCTACTTCCAAAGCTAATGACCAGAAACTATTGGGTTTTATCCTTCAGCCCTCTGACCCCCACATATTCCCTGCCCCGTTGTAGACTGGAGAGTCAGTCCTCTTCCCATCTTCATTTTCCTTCTTTTCTGGAGGCTTAGTTTTCTGTTCTTTATCTCCAGCATGTGTTTAAAGGAATGCTGGTGCCAGAAAGAGAAAAGCAGTATGACTGGGCAGGTGGAATTGCTTTTTTTCCTTTGTTTAGGTTGGGTTAGGTCTGCTGGAAAGCCATGTCTTTATGTTTAACAGATTTGCCCTCTTTGGTCATAATTTTTGGTCATTTTCTTGTCTGGCAGTCAGCCTCTTGGTGAGGTTTATTTGGAAGCGGAGCTTCCTTGTTCTGCCATTGCTGCCAGCCTGGTCCAGGCTGTTGTTTTTGGACCTCTGTGAGATTGATTGCTTGGGTAGCCAAGGACCAGAGAAGCTGTGGCTGCCCCATCCCTGAGAGGCTGGACAGGGCTGGGAGCAACCTGGGATTAGTGGAAGGTATCCCTGCCCATGGCAGGGGATGGAACGAGATGGGCTTTAAGGTTCTTTCCAACCCAAATCGTTCCATGATTCTATCGCCTCTCCAAGGTTTCACAAGCAAAGTATGAATCAGAGCCAAGTCACTGGAGAACTCCTGGGACTTACAGGTAGGATCCATGGAGACACGTGTGGGCACTCAGGAACCAGCTGTAGATACTGCATTTGATCAGTTTTGTCCTGGCTCTGCTCCACAGAAGCAAGAGCTGTAAAACCATTTGGCACCAGACATGCAAATGAGAGCTGGGATGAAGCTGCTGTTACCCTCGAGGATCCCAAAAGAGGAATCAACAAATAGAAATTATTCTATTAGCAGGGGCAAAGTTCACAGGTTAACCATCGTGTCAAATCAATGAAATACAGCCTTGATCTTCTGCACAAGGCCTTTATTGTGTATAAATAAAGAGTGCCTGAGCAAAGACAGCAAGTTCTTGCACTGTAACATTTGCAATGTGTTGGAGAAAGGGAAGCTCTGTACAGATGGCAGCACAAAATGTCTCCATCGGACATCAGCTTCATTCCTGCTTCAAAAGATCGTAAAACATGACCTTGGAACCTTCTTACTCTCCTTATGGCCCTGCTCAGATAGGATTTCCAAGGGCATGTACTTTTTAATTTTTTTCATAAAATTTGGGGTCTCTGGCTAAGGAGTCTGGTCTTTGTACATTTAATTTAGTCCATGTGACTGTCGTAACCTTTATTTCTTAGGAAATGAAAAGTGTTCCTTCTTGAGCAAAGCCGCAGGCAGGAGCTGTTGGGTAGGCTGGCTGAGGTAGCCTCAGGTGTGTGCAGCATGTCTTCTGCTCATCTAGAGCTGAACCAAGACCATCACCACAAATCCTTTGTGCTTGGTCCATGGCTCTACCAGGAAAGGCAATGACAGAAAAGCCGCCTTCTTTGTTGTAGAAATACTGAAATTTCGTGTGTGTCTGAACATCTGTGGATTCACTGGACCTTGGCTTTCTTCTCTTGGGAAAAGCTGTTTCGAAAAGGCTCCTTGAACTTCTTAAGGCAGACCAGTGCTGGCAAAACGAGATGGAAATGGGCAGCAAAGGATGTCTGGATGTGTCACTGCAGCTTAGGATTTGTCAAGTTGTAAAACTGGGTGCTGGTTTTCCCCTCTGGATGGATACAGTGAAGTGTGTGACCTGGGGACTTTGAGTGCTGAGGGCTAGGGAAATTAGCCCAACTGGAGAATTTAAGAAGGCAGAATATCTCACTGTCCTCAAGCAGTGGCTTCAGGCCTTCCCCAGCCAGGGCTAGCAGAGCCTGCAGAACTGATCCATATAAACCTTCCTCTTTCCGAAGAGAGGAAACTTTCAAAATGGGCATGGGAAAAACTTTCCTTTGGTAATCCTGGAGATAACAGGTCATCCAGCTTCACCCAGTGATCCTTGCACAATAACTTGTGGTCAGGCTGAAGTGTCTATTTTAGAAAGGCATCCAACTGATGGGAGGGAGGTCATGCAGCATTTTTGTTATCTCTTTCCGTGGTTAGTTACTCACTGTTCCCAGTGTGTTCCTTATTGCTCACTTCAGTTGTTTCCATCTTCAGTTTCTAGCTGTTGTGTTTTGGTGTCCTTTACTTGCTTTGGAGGCTCCAAAAACCTCTGCATGTTTGTAAAAAGCCCTGCTGAATGGGTGTGAATGTTCTCCTTAAGTGGCAGCAGCTTTGTTATGGAAGGACTTTTGGTTTTATTAGACTTTTCAACCCTCCGGTTGACTGTTAAACAAGCCAGAGCTTGTCATGGTTGACAAACCTTCGCTCTGGTCTCAGACCTAACCTACCAGTTTAAAGGCAGTATTCTTTTGTGTGCAGGTTTCTGGGTGGGGACCATCGGGCTTCTAAAGGAAATCAACTTGCCGCCCCTCTTTCCCCGCCTCCCACCTCAAATAAATTAAGTTTTGTGCTAACTGTTCTGTCACTTCCAAATGCCAGAAGGAAATGTCAGCCTTTACATTTTCTGCTACCTGAGGTACTCTGCTGCACACTGAGAGTGCAAGTAGGTGGGAATGTGTAATTACATTATAAACAAAACAGCTGCACGATCAGTGTCAGCAGCTCAAGATAAAATGTAGGAAGTTTTTTCAAGTGATTCATCCATAATTATTTAAAAACATGTTGAATTTATTCTTAAGCTTTGGAGGAGAATTCTTGCAAGGCTGGCGTTTGCTGCCCGTGATGTTTATACACCTGAATAAATGCCTGTCTCAGCAGTTTGTCCATGTTGAGTGTTCCAGATCTAAATCCCTTCAAAGGTAAACCCAGCACACCTTTGTCTCTGCTGGCCTTACTGTCTCCAGACTTTTCAGTGGTGAGGTGGAATCTGTTGTAGCAGTGGCTGGCACTAGGATGGGCAGAGAGACAAGGCTCACACCATTTAAATGTGTTTGTGTAATGTTTGTTGTAGATTTGTTCCCTGTAGGTTTAGGCGATGGCAAAAGCTGGATGGCACAAACACGCTTTGTGTGCCCACAGCCATGACAGCCAAGCTGTGGCTTGCATCTGCTTTCCTCTTTCTGCATCCTTCCAGCACCATCTGTGGACTGTAGGGGTCTGGAGAAGAAGGGAGGGAAGTTCTTTCGGATGATCCCTCTTAGATGCAGCAGTCTGGTTTTAGAGGTGTTGGAAGTCACGGTGCTTTTCCTCTGGTTGTGTCATTGCAGGTGCTGGTGTTTTCTGCCCAGCTGAGCAAAACTGAGTGTCTTATTTTTCAGCCCGGTGCTATCAAGGAGAGGGGCATTTGTCACATGCTTCTCTCGCCCTGATTACCGAGAAGTCGTAAATGTGCCACGCCGAACTGAAAGCAGCTGGGGGTTGTTGTTGTTGTTTTTGTGCTAAGCCAGCACTCTGCCCGACTCAGCGGCCCAGATAACATCCACCAGGGCAGGGCCCGTGCCCGCGTGGCCGGGAGGGCAGCTGGCACCGCAGTGGGTGGCACTGCCGAGCAACCAACGCCTTGCAGTTTCATCAGGTTCAGGGTGCGCTTTCCTCCAGCCAGAGGCGCGGCACGGGCACTGCTCCACTGCAGCAGGGCTGGGACAGCGTCTCCAGGGTGGGCATCTCCAGTTGTGCTTCTGCTCCAGACAGCAGGGCACCCCTGGTCCCTGGGACACTTCCCCAGTACCTCAGACAGGTCTCCTGTCAAGCTCCACTGCTCCATCACACTGCGTGGCTGGAATAGATTAGCAAATTTGAGGAAGGCAGAAACTCCAGTGCTTGTTTGGTCTCTCCTGCCAAACCCTGCTGCCAGCAGCTTCAGCTTTAGTCAAGAGCTCAAGGAGGCTTTTCTGCTTCTGCAGCCACCTAGGCAGAAAGGTCAGCTGGCCCCACCTTGGTCTGTATTCACTTCTAGATGCAGTCCTGGAGTCCCTTTCCTCAAGACCTTGGACTATCCTTTCCAAACATCATTGACTTGGGTACTCCCCACCAGGGAGAGGTGGCTTGTTGGTGCTCTGGAGAGTGAGTTGATGTCCCACTGGCTTTATAGTGAGGGTGCTGGCCCTGCAGTGCTCCAGTGCCTGCCCTCAGCTATTCCACATGCTAAGAGGGGGAGATACACCCTGCAGCTCCCTGGATTTGCCTCCCCAGCGGTAGGATATGCTTGAGAGGCAGCAGTTGCTTGGCCTCAGCAAGGTCACTTGGGTTTTGGTCGCTGGTGGTGACGCCCTGAGTCAGCTCCGCATGGATTGCTGTGTTTCTCACCTCATGTAGGTTCTTCTGTCCAGAGCCATCAACCACACTGCCAGCAGTCAAGCTAAGAGCAGCTCTTTTCTTTTGTTAATTGCTGCCTGTGGCTTGGCACCAGCAGTGTCAGAAACCCTCCCAGGTAGCCCATCTTGGGCTGTGGACTTGGGTGTAGTATGTTGCCTCGGGTGGTATGGAGTGGCATCATCCTCTCACGTCCCGGCTTTGGAAATCATCCTGGAAGCCTGAGCTAAAGAAAGAGGGTGGGACTGAAGCCAAACCTCTCGTTCCAGATGGGACAGTGGTGGCAGGAACACCTATTGTCCACAGAAATGTTGCCAAGCCACAGAAGGCAGTTAGCAGGGAAGAAAAGCATAGTTCCTATAAAATTTGAATTTTAAAAATAGTTATTCTTTTTAAATTGAATGAGCGCACATTGATATGCCAGGTTGACAAAATTGGAGTTGTAGGAGCAAGCATCTGAAATTATCTAACCAGTGTGGTTACCTACTTAATAAAACAGGCAGGTTTGTCAAACAGGAGTATATTCAGTCCTGAGCAATAACTGAGTGTGAACAGGGTGTAGAACATCAGGTTACTCTGCCTTTGGCACAGAGGATGAGGAAAACAGTCCTGCAGAGGGATCTCTTTGTAATCACATTATTACCAATGCAGTTATGGTGGAGATAGAGTTTGAAAGTAACTTCTTCCTTCTTGTAGGGTCTCCTGTTAGTGTTGAAGATCTAAACATTGTATTAAGCAGTCAGCCCCTCCATGACTTCACAAGGTGTTCATGAGGTCTCCCTTTGATACAGGGAACCCTTCTGCACCAAGCCCCTCTCCAGCTGACATTGCAGCTGTGGTTTATATTCGTGTCAGGATGCTGCCTGGTCCAGTCTCTTTCAAACACATTGATGGCTCTCCTTGAGTTAATCCTTCTTCCTTGCTCTTCCTGTGGTCTGTATGATGCAAGATCACAAAAGGCTGTTTCAGTATCTGGCCATAGCTAATCAGGATTTTACCTCTATCACCAGATCTGTTGAAATATTAATCTTCTCAGTAAGGGCACCAGCAGTGGTCACCTTACCTGGTATTGGCAGTAGTCCCACTTCAGGCTGGAGGTTAGACTGCTCTGCGCCTCCAAAGGTCCTTTCCAATGAATACCACTGTGATTTTAGTCCTGACTACCAAGAAATCCTGAGAGGCTTCATCAGTTTGTATGCAGCAGAGAGCCCTGCAGAAATTCATATGCTCCTTTGGTTACATAATGGCAGTAACAGCTGCATTGGTGGCCAGGAGACAGGGAGCCATCACTACAGAGAATCTTGAAATACAATATGAAAGCCTTGTTCTGAGGTAAAACTTCAGTTCTAGTAACCAATATGAGCAAGGAAAACCATATTTCCCAAAAAAATTATGCACTGAAAGTGAGGGATGAAATTGCTGTACTGTATCAACCTATCTACATTAGGTTGCATCCTTATCTGTCTCTCCTCCTCTTTTCCTCTTGGGATGCTTTTAGATCTCCTGTCTAAGAAGTTAAAAATGAAAAAGGCATGTTTCCTTCCCTCTCTATCATTTAATGATTTTTAATTTGCTGTTTGATCCTGATTCTCCTGTCTTGACTACATGCAAGCCACAGTACTAGGTCACAAATGAAGGATGCGACAGTTCCTTTAAAAACTATAAGGCTTAAATCAAATTATACACTATTAAAATCAAACATATTTTTTAAATAACATAGATAGAAGGCATAGATATTTGTTGTTGTTGTTTAGACTTGGTATGCATGTTATGATCCTCCCATTCTTTAAATACCTGAGCTAAAATGTGTTTTGGTATTTAATTGCTTTTTGTACGTGGTAACCAGAATCCTACATCTCACCTTCGAGGCCAGTGAAGGTGGAAATAGGTAATGAACTATTTTTAGAAATCAGCAGTGCTGTGTACTGGGAATTCCTGCAGTATCTTTCGGAACTAAGTTTGAAGGTTTTGAGCAGAGATAGGGAATATATGTCATCTGTGTAAATTGCACTAAATTACCTGCAATTTGTTGGGAGTTGCCATTTCTAAGTACTTATTGCAGCTCTAGATATTTGAGGAAGCTTTTGATTATCCTGCGCTTGTAAAATGTAATTGGCTATTTCTTAATTGTTGTCCTCTGTGAAGTGTAATTACCTGTAATGTAGAGCTTTTTATTTGTCAATGCCGCAAACAGGAAATCAAGAGTGTCTGATTGAGATAAGTTTGGGGACTCCACCACGACTTGGAATTGCATCAGATGACCTGTTTGTGATGGGACTGATCTCTCCTGTAAAGTCCTGGAGGTCTTCAAAGAATCCAGAAACCTTAAATACTATCTTCTGTATTGTTGTGCAGAAGTTTGGCTTGTACTTTCCTAAAACTGCCTTCAGAGAGCTGCTGTCTTCTTAGCAAGGTAGTGGCATCTCTTTTTCAGTCATATTGCTTTTCAGGAGAAATACGCTGATTTAGAATTAATTGCTTAAATGCAGTTAATCAGAAGATGTTTGTAGAGCTTGCTAATGTTCATGAATACCTTAGAGAAGTCAGTTAATTAAAGCTCAGCAACCTGAAGGAAGCTGATAGAGACAGAGAATCCCAATCCTCGTTGGTGTGTGATGGTACTGGCTGTAGAGAATAGGGTTGTACTGAACCTTGATCTGCTGCAGACTAAAAGCATGTCTGATCCCAGTCAGACACTTCTGCCTAGAGAGTTTGTCCTCATGTCCCATCTGCTGCTTGGCTGCTCTTGGCCCAACTGTGCCAGCATTTCTCTAGGACCAGGACATGTGTGGGAATGTCTTGGGTCCTGGGGTGACCTGGTTGGGGTAAGTTTTGTGATCAGTGTCTAAACTCTTGTCTCACTGGATCTGTGTCATGCACAGTCATGCTGAAGCTTTTATGTCGTCATCTTCCCAAGCTGCATCTGTTCTGGTGGGGACATTAAATGTTATTACTTAATTGATCTTAAATGAGCCTGGGAACTTACTGGGAAATTCTTTGAAGTTCCGAATGGGATTTGAGTTTTGCAGCAGGAATAGAACCGTCAGCTCAGGTATGTTCACCCCTCCTTTCTCTCCACCCAGGCTTGGCTGTGTTGACCCAGTGCAGCGCTGGGGAGCGGTGCAGGAAGAGGTAACAGAGACTGACATATTCAGTCTGTGGCTCTACATTCTGTGTAAGGGGTTGCAGAGACACCAAGGGAAACTAAAAGCCCTCTCATTGCTCACTGCAGGCCTGGGAGTTGCTGTGCCAGGGCAGGCTGGTTTATGAACAGCTCTGCTTCTCTACCTGGGGTTCCCAGAGCTTTTGTGTACTTGTTTTCCTTACATGTGGATTTCAGAATCCTCCTCACTGTGCCTTTAGAGCATGACTGAGAAGTGAAAGCCACTTGAGTGTGTCCTCCAGGAGCTCCTGGCCAATTTTACCATGGAAAAGCAGCAACACAAGCTTTCTTTGGAGGAACCTCCTAAAAACAAAACCTTAAAATAAAACCCATCTTCTTGCTAAATGAACTGTCTGCAAACATAGAATTATTTAATTTTAGTTTTGCTCTTTTGATGGCGACCCGGTGCCGAGCAGTTCTCAGGGAAAGCAGTGAGTCAGCTTGCCCAACAGTGACTCTATTGATAGATGGAAGGAGTGGCCCTCAAGTTTGTCTAGTCATTGTTGGTGCTTGGCTGGAGCTCCAGGGGCTCTGAGGGCAGGCTCAAACACCTCTCGCCAGCCTTGGGAGATCAAACGCTGTGAGTCAGGCCATACAAAATCATGATAGGGCCCAAACTAATTAAACCTCTTTTTTTTTTTCCTTTTTTTTTTTTTCCTACCCTGTTTTGGGAGCGAGAAGGAAAGGGGACACACACACTGGGGTGTGTGGGATCTGCCAGCTCGTGTGTCCTTGCAAGTTGATTTTTGTTGTGCCTCCCAAGATGTTCTAATGGAAACTCTGCCTAGTCCCTTCTCTGGTCTGGAGTGATGGGATCTACCGACTTTCTCCTCTGTTGATAACCTCTCATTTCTCACCTCTCTTTGTAAGGGCATGAGGCAGACCTGGAAAATAAACACTTAGCACCAACACACCACTCCTATGTATCCCTGCTTCTGGTTATTTTTCAATTAAAAATACACATGAACCAGAAAATGTTTTAAGAGAGGCTTCAATTATTTCTAATTTTTGGTGTGATTTTGATCGAGGTGGGAGAGGCAGGGGGCAGCCATATGGTGAGAAGTGCAGCTGTGCTTCAGCCCCACCAACACCTTTCCCTTGGGTTTTCCCATCTCCTTTCCCAAGGCATGTCTTGCTGTCAAATGTGAGGACCCACATGCATGAAGCCCACAGCTTCCAACAGATGTCTGACTATAAACCAAACCTTAAAGGTTATGGATGTGAAGGACCATATCCTATTAATGTCCTAGCTCTTCATCTAGCACTGCTGTCCCCTGAGCAAGAGAGGATTACAACGGGCACCAAGAGCCTCAGACTTCACTTTGGGCTATAAATGCAAGTGCCACACACTTCAGTACCTCAGGCCATACTGCCCCAAGCTTTCTTCAGGTGCTGTGAGCATGTGTTTGCCTCCCATCTCCCAGGCACCAGGAGCAGGCCAATTTTCAGCATAACGCACAATCTCAACTATTTTATTGCTTAATTTAGGCCATAAAGTCCCTTTGATGTGTTGTGTAATGCAACGTTCATTCTGAAAAAGTGGGTGGAGTAGCTTTATGGTATTATAAAAATAAATAAAATGCCTGGCAGGATTTTGAAACCACATGGTCATTCCTCCTCTCTCTGCAGATAAGTTGATTGTTGAGAGAGAAATCTTGCTTAATATCTAACTTTGGGTGATTTATTTCTCCAGAGTCCTTTCATCTCCAGCATGTATTGGGTTATCTGTGCCTTCTAATCTGATTGTTTTAAGTGTGATCAAAGAAACCAAGAGAATGCACTTTATTTTCCCACTGTATGAGCAGAATGCTGTTTGTACAGTGCATTACATCACCTGTTCCTGCTGCTCCTGAGTCCTGCACCAAATGGCTGCAGTATAAATAGAAAACAGAATGGACTTGTAGGGGGTGATGAAATTTGTTCCACTTGCCGAGTAAAACAGAGTTAACTCAATGAATGCTTTCTTCACGCCCAGCTCTACCTCAGCACACAACAACACGGGCTGAAAATGTTTGGAATAACTCACTTGTGCAGTGTATGGAGCTGGCATTTGGCAGCCTCAAGGAGCTGTGCTGAAAATTCACTGGAGATGGCAGGCAGGGAGACCGACCTGTCACTGAAATTGCTGGGATTCTTTCCAGGCTATGCAAAGAAAGAGTTTGGCTTTGCATCAGCACCATGGTCTTGTAGCTGTGATGGTCCACAGGCAGGGTCTGTGGGCAGAGGTGATTGCCATCCTTGCCCAGGCTTGGTGCTGCAGGATCCCTGCACACGTGGAGGGCTTTGCTATCCCAAACAAACCCCTCTGTCAAAAGCAGCTCACTTTTGGAAGGCCTGGAGGAAGCAGAGCATGGGGACCCACCTGGCTGTTGCAAACTGTGCATTTCTGAGGGATAAGCACCAGGGAGCATCCCTGATACACATGGAGGCGCAGGAGGTGCCTGTGATGTTAAGCCTGGAAGCTGCATTTCTCTGCTTGATTGTAAAAATGCCAAACTGAAGAAAGATTTTTTATTTTCTGACATGTCTTAGTGCTTCACCACCACATAGCCTCAGTGCTCCATGGAGGACAGCAGTCCTCTCTGCAGTTTTGCCATGTCTACCCTCACTTATGTCTCCTGGCCTTTTCAGAGGCACTGAGCAGCATTTTCACTCCAATTATCTAATTGATTAATGTATTTAACTTGGAACATTTACTCTAAGCCTGTGTTTGACTTTCAGTTTCTTACTTCTCTTGTAGACCAGGAGGGTAATCTGATGGCCTGGAGTTTCCTTGCTACCTTTTCCAAGGAGTAGCTGTTGGCCTTAAAAAAAATTAAAATTAAAAAAAAATCTTCTCTCCTTACTGACCTTGCCTTGACACACCTACAGGCCCTCATGGAAATCCCACCCTGGGTAAATAGTTCACATTTTTATTCAGAGGAGAACTGCCATGCATCAAAAGGTCAGGGAAATCATTTGGGAGATAAGGTGTTTTTATCTTAAGCAATTAGTCCTTAGTGTTTTGTTGGTTTTTTTCATTTTCTGATTGGACTGGAAGTTGTTCTCATGCAGCATGTGGTCACTGTAGGAATAGTGAACTAAAATAATGCCTAAAACCCATGTTCCCCTACCCCATCCTACCCCTGCCACCCTGTCTGCTGGGAAGCAAAAGCCACAGGCATTTCTGACCTGCCATTCCAGCAGGATGAGCTTGGGGCCTCTATCTCCCCATCAGCCTCCGGGTGCTGATCATCTGATACATCAAAGTTCTGCCCATCCATCACTGAGCTGCTGGGTTTTCTCTGTCTGTAGTCCCCAGGTTGGATGAGCAGGAAGGAATTGGGAAGAGGACAGAAGAATGGAGTTTTCCCTTTGGTTGTTGTCACAGTGTTGGTTAGCCAGGACTAACTTGGACTGCTCAGGCATGGCTGGGTCTCCTCCTTGCTCAGCCATCACCCTGTCCTATGGGGAATTCTCTTTCTCTGAGCAAACCAAGCCACTCTGCAGTTTGTTTTTAGTGAATTATAGGAAAATTACATTGTCCTTACACCAGCATAAGATTGACCAAGTCTTTTCCAGTGTCCTGCCTTGCCTTGCACACAGGTCTGTCTCCTCTGGGTGCAGTGGGACACTGAGCTGGCTCTCCACAGAATCACCAGCAGCCCTGTGTCCCTCACCTCAAGGTCATACTGCAAAGGTTGCCACAGCCAAAACACTTCTCCTGTGCTGTTTGCACAGTGCTGGTGTTTGGAGGCCCCTGCTCGCTCAGCTGAGGAGGGGAGATGATAGGACTTGTGTTAGTGTGGGGGATTTTCCAGCTCCTGAGGAACAGCATCTTCCTTTGTGATATTTCAGCTTTCCTTTGGTGTGATTGGAGGGTGGGTGGGGATATCCCTCAGCAGTGCCTGGGAAGTCCTTGTCTCTCTGAGCCCTTGTGCCTGATGGAGGCCGACTGATGATGATGAGCTGAACTCTCTTTTTGGCCGTTTTATTGCTGCTGGTGCAGATCTTAGAGGTGTCTGGTTGGATTCTGCAAGCTGATGGACCCAGTCCTGCACTGAATTGCTTGAATTCACCTTTTGGGGTATAAAGCCTAACCCTAACCCATGTAGTGCTCCTTCCACAACAGAAATCTGTAGTTCAGTGTGATACACTACTAGATTTTTTCCCCCAGCTGCCTTATGTAAAAGCACTTAACAGACACATCCACAGTGTGAATTACAGCTGATGTAATTAATTTGTGTTTGTGGGCCAGGCCCCCTTCAGTCTAGCTGGCTGTTAAGAAGAACAAAAATCTAATCTTGGAGAAGATTAGGAATTCTTTGACAAAGGTTAAGCCAGGGCAATGCTGCCTTATCATTTGAACTGGTGTCCTGTGGCAAATCTGTAATTTAGGTAGGCTGTTCCTAAACCAGCAGCATCTCTAGTCACCTACCTCATTTTTCTGCAAAACACGAGTCTTAAAAATGGGTAGGCTTAAAACAAGATTGAGGCAACTATAGATGCTTGTCACTGCAGGAGTGCCCATCACAGCCAGAGCCTGCTGTCATTTCTGAAGTCTCTCCTTCCCAAGCCCATCGCCAGGCTTGTCCCAGCCCTTCTGATCCCTCCCACCCTGGGGTGAGTGAGCAGGACAAATAATGTGCACTGGAGGACAGCTGGAGAGGAAGCAGGGAGGGAGGCAGATGGGCCAGCAGGCAGCTCTGAGCAGGGAAGCTGGACTTGCCTTCCCTGAGGGCTGCCTTGGTGTGCTCAGCCCCAGCCCGGCTGCAGCAGGATTTGGTCCCAGCACACTTCCAGCCAGCATGTCATGGCAGGCTTCCCCAAGCAGCAGTTTCAACTTTTCCTCTTTGGTGTCTATTGTTTTGTTATTTGGGGAACTGGAATCCATGATCAGATTGGAAATGTGTTTAGCATCAGCCTCTGACGCAATGGGATGGGTTTTTTTCCTTTCAGATTGGTCTGAGCCTGAGCTCAGACATCTTTCCCTGGACAACTCAAGGGCTGCACAGCTCTCCTGTGATCCACACATTGGGGCAGTATGCAACACTCACTGTCTTCACTGCTGAACGACCATCCCATTTAGCCTCAAGAGTGCTGCAAAGTGCTGCCTTGGGCTAAATCAGGCAAACAGTCCCTTGATCGCAAAGTGAGTTTCCAAAAGGAGGAGGTTGCCTGAGTGCTGATGGTTTACATTTAGTCATTTAATGCATCAGGAATAAGTTGCATTCTCAATTATTTTGATTTCAATCTAATGTATTAATACTGTGAGTCTCGTTGAATGAAAATGTATTTCCAAGTCACTTTAAGTATTTGCTAGCGCAGTAAGTTGAAGACATATGTGAAAGAAAGGGCCATCTGATGAACTGCTATTGTTCCCTTAATTCAACCCACCCCATTTAGGCCACTCGGCATGAATGGCTTTGTGTTTGCTAATAAAATCATGCTATGTTCTCTGCAACACATGTTCTGCATGTCCCAGCTAGTCAGCCGCAGTAAAACCTTATTTTTATAGGTTTATAATGTTACCTTCTCAACTGTGGCTTCTTTTAGCTACAGCAATGCTTCCAGGTTTGGCCTTGGCACACTGGAGCACACAGGGTGGCCACAAGCCCCTGTTTCTGCCTCATGTCCCCCCTTTCCCCTGGCCTCTCAGAGCTCCCTGTGGCTCATCAGTGAGCGTGTGTACCTCCTCACCTAAAGGGTGCTATGTGCAGCCCCTGGAAGAGAAATAGGAGTGTTCTCCTTGGACTGCCATCTTCCTCTCCCCAAAATGTTTGGATGATCCCAGATTGCTTCTTGGACTGTCTCAGAGAGTGGCTCTGGGCTCCACAGCCCTTTACCTGCTCGGCTTAGGAGACACAAAGACAATGTGGGGAGTGCTCTGCTGTTGCATGATCCCAGGAGAGCTGCAGCCATCCCAGCAGTTTCCTTGGGCAGGCCCTAAAACAGAGGGATGAAAAGCAACCTCTGCCTTAGCACAGCATCTCAGAGGGGGCTGCTCTCAGCAGTTGGCTGGCAGTGGGCCTCGACAAGCTATGTCCAAGCTGCAGGGAATCAGTATGCAGAGCAGTTACTCCCTTCCCTTGGCACATTGTTTTTTAAGGACTCTAGGGTAGAGGGGATTAGACCAAGTTCTTAGGGGAGGAGAATAGCCAGCAGGGGATGGCTGGTCATTTTTGTTCCTTTTGTAGCACAAACAATCTCTCCCTTACTACTCATAGGGCTCGTGAGCCTTTGTGATGTTTATTTGCCTGGAAGATTTGGAGACCTCTGGTCTAGATAGCTCTCCAACTGAGAAGGGGAATTTAGGCACTTGTGATAGTGTGGCCAAAGAAATTACAATAAATATTTGGGAGATTTTAGTGTTTGGCATTCGTCAAGAGTGGTTTAGCAGAATGAAATCTTTAGTGGAAAGGATGGAAGTCCAGCTGAAATGACAAAGATGTGCCTGGGCTGGCGTTGGCACATCTTCCACACTTCAGGGATTAGAAGGAATTGTGTAATAGCAACATAATGATCTGCAGAATTGGCTCATTTAAACTTCAGCTGCTTTTGTTTAGGAGATGGACTTAATATCTGAAACTGGGTCAAAATCTCTTCTTGCTCTAGAACTAAAAGTTCTGCACGTTTCAGACTTCTGTTTGAAGAGCCTTCTGTCTCACTGCTGTTCAGCCTGTCCTCCTGGGCTAAGTTTCAGCCAGGCAGGTGACCTTGGCCTGCTAGTTCTTGTCACTTGTGAAAGTGCTGTTGATCAGGATGAGATTTTCTAGGGTCTGATGATCTCCAACGCATCCTCTCCTGCTGATGGAATCATGGTGCTTGGTTCCTCTTTAGGGCTGATAGAAATGTCTCTTCTCTAAGAGGAGCTGAGCAGGCACCGTTCTGGGGCTATATTCAGTCTCCTGGATTCTTACCACATTTTTATTGAAGGTCAGGGTCAGAGTTTTGTCACTTAATGAACTTGCCCTAAACTACTGATGGGAGAGAAGTCTTCTCAGCAATAGCATTCTCCCAAAAAATGAAGCTCAAGTCTTTGAAGCTGTTGTGGCCCAGTGTCTCCTCCGTTTGCAGCAGAAAACATTTCTTTGGGGGTGCAGCTGCATTTCCAACAGTAGAAGAGGGTTATTCTTGCAGGTTCCAGGGTGAGCTGCTTGCAGACATTCATGGCCTTCTCATCTCCTGGGGTTGGCCCCAGTCAAGGACTTGTGCACATTTTTCTTCACCCCAAAGTTGCCTAACTTTTCCCAGATAGTACAGCCTGCAGGAGCGGGGAGGGTTTGCAAGGTTAGTGTCAGGAAACAGCTGCTCAAGAAAAGTCTTCCTTACTTCTGGATAAAGCAGTGTGATTAATTACTCTGATGGCTCACCTGGACTGAGGCAGGCAATCCCACCAGGCAGTCACCCTACTGCTCTCAGGAAGGGAACGAAGTGATCCTGCACATGGAGAATCTGTGTCACCAACAGTGGGATTCATAAATTCCTTTATTATTTGCTAAAAGCTGCAAACACATCTGCAGAATACACAGACATTTGTTATCATCTCAAGCGAGGAGATGATGCCATTGAGTGTCAGCAACACACACAAACAGAGGAGTCTCTTCACTGCCTTATTCCAGTGTGAGTTTTATTTCCACTCTGTGGATGTACACGTAGCCCAGGAAGGTCACTCCTAGAATAAAAACCACTGGCAAATACTGACCTCTTTTCCCTGGATGTGACAAGTGTCCAGCTGCAAAGGTTGGCAGCAGTGTCACTTTGCTGTCACATCGTGTCACACAGGAGTCCCACCACTCAGGCTCACACAGACATTGGTGTCACAAGCTCCTGTGTGTTTTGATTAATTCATCTACAGTTTTCATTGATGGGTTCAGGGACGGGTGCTTTCATCAACGTTTCGATCAAAATGTGTGCCAAGGATATTATGAGTCATATTCCAAACTCACTCTTAGTTTTGGAGAGGGGATTAATGGGGATGTTAAAATATTGCTCATTTATGCTATAGGCAGAGCTGGCAGCAGTGGCTGTAGTCATGGTTGCCCAACATTCCCCATTATATAAAACTTTGTTGGAGTTGCTCATATCTTTATCAGACTGTGTTGTTTGGTGTTCTTCCATGCTGAAATTCTGCCTCAGGCTGAATTATTTTGGCAAATTTTAGTAAAAACAGAGGGGGAGGAAATTACATTGTTTTGTTCATGTCAGAGTCTTACAATTTACTTTACATTGATAACCTTCCAGTTTTCCCACTTTGAAGCAGGGGTTTGGCAAGTGGATTGCTGGAGGTGGGAGAGATGCTGGCAGCTTGAACATATATTTTGCCATCCATGTAAAAATCCATTCAATATGACTGAATTATAAGCTCGTGAAATGGCACAAGTTCTGTAGAAGATGGTTTAAAACGTTGGCAGTCAGAGTATCTGAAAAGTGTGACGGTGCTCATGGCTAAGACTTCAGAGGTAGGAAACTGCAATTCCTGCAGCTGCTGATCATGGAGCCTTCAGCACTGTTGTTGAGTGAGCCAGCTCTCTTCTCACATCCTCCAGAAAAGACACTCACAAATAAAAAAGCTTTTTGTGCAGTAACAGGGAGGAGGTGAAGAGGGGAAGTTCCTCCAGCAGTGAGCAGCTGGTGTTGGGAGCTAGCAAGAGACAAACTCTACAGGATATTCTGGAAAGGGATTTTCCAGTGCCTCCCATAGTTTTTGGGTGCTGTAGCCAAAATTGCCTGTACTTCAGCCTTTTTGCTTTTTCTGTTTGTGGGGTGGGTTGAGCCAGAGGAGCCATCAGAGGTGGTAGGAAGAAAAGTGCACAGGGCATCTGCATTGCCTCTTGTGTCATAGAAACGCCCTGTAGTAGAAGAGACAGAGATGCAAGCAGGAAAACAGAGGTCCTTCTGTGCTGGGTTTTGCCAGGACAATGCTGGAAGACAGCTTTTCTCCCTGGGAGGGAGGCACTGTGTGTGCCTCAGCTTTCTGTCAGCTGCCTGAGACCCAGATCAGGCTTGCTGATGTGCTGAGCATGCATCAAGGCAGAAGTCTTAAAAAACACTGAGTAGTATTAGGCCCAGAGCATTTCAAATTGAGCACCCACATCTTGAGAAAGTTGTGACAATTTCAGCATAGCAGTTGGCTTTTTGTGCATAAGAGGATAATGGCTTTTACTTCCTCCAGAACAGCAGCACAAATAAGTACAAGATACGCTTGTGGAAATTGCCAAGAGGAATCTCCAGCAAAGTGAGTAATGCTGCATTCAACATGGGATTTGGGTGATGTTAAAGTACAAAGAGAGAGAAAAATAAGGATTTGAATCCATTTATCCTGTGCCCTGAGCAGGTGAAGTTCTGCAGAGAGGAGTAAAAGATAGTAAGTGATACATGAGCAAAAGAAATACTTTTTGAGTAGAAGATACTTTTTTTTTTCCTACTTACGCTTTTTCCTGCTGTCTTAAGGAGAAAACATCTAGAGCAATGAAGCATTCCTGTAGTACCTACCTGGTCAGTGAAATGCTGTCTGTGTGGTGTGGCCCACATGCACTCAGTAACAGATGGCGGGTTTGTGTCACACAGATGGGCTCCAGTGTTCCACAGCCTTGTGCTCCAGGCCATACACAGAAAACAGCCTTTCCCTTCATCTGTGGAATTTCATTTCTGGTTGTGGCACATGGGATGATTGCAGTGTGGTACTGGGTCTGATGAGCTCTAGTGCTCTGCTCCTGCTATGGAAAAAGGAAATGGTGGCAGCAACACATCATGTCAGCTGGAGTGATTGTGGGCCCAACCATGCAAAATGCAGAATTAACCAGGTCTCTCCTCTTTGGCTACAAAAATGTGGCTTTTGCAAGGTCCTTTGCTATATTCAGTGTCTGGGGAGTTGTCAGCTGGAGCATTTGAAGTGGTTGTAAGACCTTCTCTCCACGTAGGTTTTCTGCTGAGATCAGATATTCAGAGCACTTAAAAGTCTCTCCGCACTTCCCCATTTTCACTAATTATCACAGTGTCCCTGGGGCTTCCCTCCCCTGTTGAATTTGGTTGGGTGTCAGCAAGTACCTTGTACTCAGAATTTCTGGAGGGATTAAAAAGACATCGATGGAACACAGAGAGTTTGCTCATCTAACCTTGGGTCTTTAAGAAACTGATGTAAAAAACCAAATACAGTCGTCTTTTATCTGAACAGTGGTTAATTTGTTTAGAACAAAAAGCACATTGCTTGCATTGTCACTTATTCTTCCTATATGGAGCTGTCAACTGGTTTTAATTGTATAAAGATAAATAGGAATGGAACAAGGCTTCAAACAGCTCTTTTATAGCACTTGGAGTGGCCATGGTACTTCATATATATACCACAATAATGCATACCAGATGAAAAGATACTGTGGAATTTGTGCAATAAAGGTACAGGCGCATATATCTTCCTGTTCCAATGGTTGAAAACCAAAACAGAAAAAATCTTGAAGGCAAAAGTAACAGCTCCAGCACAGTTCTTGAAGTCAAGTTTCCCTTGCTGTGAAGTGCCCCCAGGAAAAAACAAAAACAGGATTTGCCCGAGCAGTGGCCAAACCTCATAAGGTGATGGACCACATGTATAAAACTCCCAAAGAGTTAAAGGTGTTTCACCTCCCCCCAGCTCTGGAGTTTAAGTGGACCCTTTGGTGTTCCATGTCCCAAGAGTGACCCTGTGAGCTCCTGTGCAATTTGTCTGTGAACAGCTCTTTATTTTTAATTTCTTTTCCCCCTCCCTGTCTCCTTCAGCTTTTTTTCTCTACATTTTAATGCATGTTTCAATGAGGTGAACTGGTTCTTGCACCTTGGATGATTTAGGATGCCTCTGGAGATGTGTCGCTCTCAGGAGCAGAGCATGCCCAACACATCAATCTTGGAGTTACAGCCAAGGAATTCCCAGTAAAGAGGGATCACTGACACACCTGCCCTGGCTCCTTTGGGATGCTGATCTTCATCTTTCTCACTGCTCTGAAATTCTTTGCTCTTGGTTTGCCAGTCAGACACCAAATTTAGATTTGTAAAAGAACAGCCATGAGAAATGGGAAACTGAATCCACTGATTTCATTCTTCCTTTTTAAATATGACTTTGAGTGGCCTCGATGCAGCGATTGATGGTTTGGCTTCCAGGTCTGGCTGGAGATGCAAGGTTTGGTGACTGTCCCAAAACTTGGACTGTGAAAGAATACTTCAGGCTCGCCATCTAAGGAAAAGTTACTTTAATCTTTGTTTAAAAGGAGGGCTGTTTGTAGCAGCTTCACAAGATCATCTTCCCTCTGTATGCCTATTTTCCAGGGACAACAGCAAGTTGTTTGCTGTTAGTCTGCTAAACTCTTAAAAAAGAAATAAAATAAGCATCTCTAGAAAAGGAAATACTCTTTTCTGTCTCCCTTAGACACAGTTTCTGCATTTTACGTTCCTTCTGGTGGCTGTTATTACAGTTCTTCTGAGGATTTGTCATTGCTGTCAACCTCTAACAGACCTTGTCAGAAAGACAACATGACTCAGTCCACCCTCCTCTTGCCCCAGCCCCTGCATTATATTGGCTGGGTCGGCTTGAGCTGTGAAGGGAAAATCAGATTACGAGCTCCCAGTAGAGACCAGGAGACTGAGTTAGGATTTATACTGTGATGCTGACATCTCCTCGGAGCTGAACAATAAATAATAGAGCAAGTTTAAAAGCTTTTTGCAGCTTGCCAGTGTGTTGTTGTTGATACAGCCTGCCGTTTGTTAACACGATCCAACAAGTATCCTTTTATGACCCCGTCTGGGGATCCTGTGAGACTCCAGAGCACTGCTAGAGAAACTCTGTTTCATGGTACTGTACTTCTGAGACCTACTTATCTGTCATGGTTGCAGTCAGCTGATGCTTATGAACTCTTGCTCATTATAAAGTACTGATTGGAGGCAGAAGTCTTCTGCAGGGGTACTTCTTTTCTGTCCCAATCTAATGGTCTCTTGACTTTAAACTTGAATGTGTTCCCTAGAGGAAGTAACGTTAAATAAGACTTTGCAGGAATTTTTAATGTGAAGACCGTCTTTGTGAAGGTCTTTTGCTCAACTGAGTTGTTTTTTCATGTGCTGCCAATATCTGATCCCACTTCTTGACCTTTAATATACACTGAAAGAGAAGATTAGGATGTTTCTAATCAGCTGAATCTCCCCTCTGGGAACACTATTAAATCTTGACTCTTAGCTTTATCTCTGCCAGGTCTTGCCAGCCCTCCATGGTTTTGGTTTTGTTACCAGCTGAGGTCAGAGTTCATTCACCTCAAAGGTTCTTGTTCAATGGGGGAAGTTTCTTGGATCATTTCTGTAGGAGTTAAGACACCGACGAGCAACTCTGCTTGGAGGCAGACCTCTTCTCTTCATGTGCCTTGTGAGACAGACCTTGATCGGTGAAATAAAGTCTTCTGTTTTGTGCAGGATTACTGCTAATTCTGCCCACCTCATCATTAGTAGGGCTTCGTCAAAGGTCTTCATGAGCAAACCTGAGTGCTTTTGAGGCGCTAAGTCAGGTGCCTCATAGGCATTCAAAATATTGCCTCAGCTGGTTTCTTCTGCCTTCCAAATTTGTAATTTCATTAAAATTCCAAGTTTGTTGGCAGTAAATCGGTTACGAGTATTGAGTTTCATGCCATTGTTTTGAGGGGAATTCAAGTGAGGCTAGCAAGTCTGTGGTTGTGCAGCTCAGCTTATGTTACACAGCCCAGTGGTACAGGCAAGCAGTTTAATGTCAAAGCTGCAAGTAGTCTTTGTAAAACAGAGCCCCCCCTGAACTGCGTATCGTCCCCTTTCATTTCAGCCATCTGCAATACCCCTGTTGGGATTGAAGTATTGGGAAATTGATCCCTGAAAGCAATACAACAATGGATTGCAGTGCTGGGTTTGATGCCCTCCTGAAAAGCTTTGGTGGTCCATGCAAGGATTGAGCACCCATGGTCTTACTTAGCCCTTAGGGATTCTGGTGGTTCCCATTTTCCAGCGTGGTCCATGTACCTGTAGATGTCCCTGCCCTGTCCCACGTTTTTGAACACTCCAGAGGCTCTGTAGGTATGCAGGAAGGCAGGGAATGATCTGAAGTCGTTGGCCAAAGCTGGATGCTTTGTTTCCGTCCAAAAACTTACTCATTCTACAGACCCTGGTCTTAAGTTACAGAACTTACAGAGAAATCTGCTCGTAATTTCTTTCTTGTAAGCTCTTTCTTGTTGAGCAGAAATTCTGGCAAAGAAGAGTCAAGTCACTGGAGAATCCCCAGTTCTGCCTGGTTATACCAGGCCTCCTCAGATCTTTCCTTGGAACGAGTAGTCAAGAGGAAATACTTTCCATTTCAGAGAAGCATGGACAAACAACGTTGCTTCAGACAGAGAAGAAAAGCGGCAGACGGAGTTACAGTGCTGAATCCTGCTGGCCAAAAGCATGCTCTTGCTTTTATTCAGTCATTCCTGGAACACAGTGTTCTTATTGTATTCCTCCTCACCCCGCTCAGTGCCTCTCCTCAGGCTCAGCACTCGGAGATGCCCCAACCACGGTGCTGGCAGGTTTGGAGGAGTTAAAAAAAGCATCAAACGCATCTCGGCAGTGGAACCTCTCCCTCCTTGCCTGACGTTGGGTAAACGTGTGTTCTGAAAACCTGGATCCCGTTAGAAACGTTCCTGCTGTCTGGAAAACAAAGTACTCGCTCGCCTGGTTTAGTCATTAAGTAAATTTGTGGTTTGGTTGAGACAAAAAATAATGAAGAAAAGCTGTTGAAATCCTGGGATTAATTTGATAGTTTGCAGGCAGTGGTGTTTTTAAGTGGAGCTGCTGCCTTCTTTATGTTGTGAGCAGACCCAGGTACAAACCTGGGCTTCCCTCTTTCCCTGTGCCTCAGAGCCAGGCATTTGGAAGTAATTTGTTCCACGAAGGCTGTGTGGGTGCGGGAGGGGGCTGCTCCGGGCTGGGAGCCGGTGCGTGGGTGTCGGCATGGCCGGCCCGCGGCTGGAATGCCGGGACACGCTGTGGGCTGCTGCTCCATCTGCCCGGGGAACAGCACCCCGGCTGCGGGCAGGGACGGGTGGCGCTGCCTTGGCATGACATGGAAGGCTCTGATCCATCGGGAGTTGTTCCATCCGTGACATGGTGGCCCCTTCTGGGAAGAGCTGTTTCCTCTGGATCTCCTTTATGTCTCCCGGCTGCTCTGCCTGCCTTCTCAGGGAAGTGAAACCTTGGGGCAGAAAGCAGAGAGGCCCGTGCAAAAACCCCCACAGCACTTTGCAAAGTGTTTTCCCTCTCCACCAGCCCCAGTTTACCTGGGACGGTCACCAAGGAAAGCAGAGAGCAGGGAGCTGGCACTGAAGTGCTGTCTGAAATGCCTGCTCTGTGTGTTCATCCACTTAACCACACATATATATGTGTATATATGTGAAATTACTTGTATTAAACATAGATGTCATTTCAGTCTGGAGTGGAGAGCTTTTGCCAATCAGCCTCTGGCTGCATTTTCCCCAGCTCTCAGTTTAAGCATGGGAAAGAAGACTGCATTATCAGCCCTCTTTACCTGTGTCCCTGCTAGTGATCCTGGTGCCCCAGGGAGAGCACTTTTGGAGGGTCAAAAAATTAAAGATGAGGACTCAGGTCCTACTCAGAGGTTATTTCAGAGGTTAACATGTGTGGATGTTCAGCACATCCCTGCATGAGCTTGATTCTGTCCCTTCCAATAAAATATTAAAAACAGTTCTCCTGTGATATGTTGTCTGACAGAGGCCAGAACATGGAGGTGAGGGGGCTCATGGGTGGCAGCAGTGTACCCTGGATATCCAAAATCACACACATTGCTGGGTTTGCCATTCTTTTGTAGCTTCTTAAGTCTCTCAGCAGCTTTTAGATGGATGCAGCCTGGCTGCTCCAAAGCAGTGAGGCTCTTGTTCAGTTGCAGTTAATGCAGACAAATATCCTGTATGTTTTACGGAAAATGTCCCTAATGTTGTCAGCCTCTCATGATGGATAAGGATTCATATGAATCATACCATCATTTTAAAAACCAAACAAAACTACTTTGTTATGGTATAAACTCAGACTAATATACAGAAATTAATCTAGGCAGATACCTGTTATTGTTAGATATGGAACAGAATGTTCTGCAACATTCAGTTTATTTCAGGAAGATGATCCAATTGTCCTGGTAATTGTTATGCAGACATTGCATTACCCATTTTTTTTTTTATTTTATTTTAATGACTATCTTCTGCTTTGAGCTGTTAAGTAAATGAGGTTTGTGGTCTTATTCTAGGGAAGACATGCATTGTTTTTAGGAAGGACTTGCATTTATTGTTTGTCAGGCTCAGATTTTTGCAGTTTTGATTTTAAATCTGTTACTGGTGGACAAAATCCAGTATTACACTGGGGTGATGAGTGAGCACAGCCTCGCCTCCATTGGGAAGGAGGAGCTGGGAGGGCTGGTTTAGAGGTGCACAGTCAGATGAAATCTTGAGGGACTTGTTCTGCAGTTTCCTTGGAACACAGTGGTTTCATCCTGTTGTCTGAAAGCCTTTCCTAAGAAGGTTAGTGTGGCGATAGGGCAGTACAGCCACAATATTTTGCCTATCTAGTCCTTATTTGCCTCCTAAGGCAAACATTTTATTTCCTGTATTTCAACTTCCTTCCTGGATTCTCTCCCCCACCTTGCTGTATCCTATGATCTAAATTACTGGTTGCAATTAATGCACCCTATGTACATTAGTCCTGCCTGAGAAGTAGCATGTCCTTAGTAAATGCAAAGGAGTTAGAAACTGGAAACTCAGACTGGTAAATGTTTGATTTAGCTTTTTTAACTGTGTTTTAATACTTCACAATAATTGCTGAAGCTCCCCATAATATAATCTCCATGTAGTCCTAAAATGGAATTGAATGCCTTAGAAGAAAAGAGAAGAAGAGCCCTTATCTGTACTTCTAGTTACATTTTTATTTATTTCCCTTCTTCCTGTGGTGTGGGAGGATGAATAGGCAGGGAAGAAGATACAGATTTGCAAAGGCAAGGAGTGCCTAAAGAGCGTCATTTTTTTCATCAGCTTTTAAAAGCCAGACTGTAATCATAAATTCCTTGATAGCTGAAGCATGCAGAAGTCGTCTTTAAGCCTACAAGTGACAGGCTGCTGTTGCTTTTCAAACTTCAGATTTCATTTTTTTGTAAGACACAACTTTGATCTGGTTCCTTTGTAATGCTCTGCAGAGCGCCGGGGCCGCTGCGCTCGCCGGCTGCAGAGCTGGAAGTGAACTTTCTTGGCAAGAGCCATCTGGAGACCTCAAAGAACAGATTAACTTGTCCAGAATTGATGTGATCTTTGAAGAAGCTGCCCTTGCCTGGAACACATGTGATTAGCCTGACATTGGCAGTGATAAAGTTGAGATGCACAGCAGCGTCTGAGTACCCAGAGTAATTGGGAAGAGTTTTAAGTGGAGCAGCCCCAACAATCTGCAATCAGATTATCGGGTAAATCCCTAATTTTAACCTCTTGAGCCGACTTTGCGTCTTTAGCACAGATCAAATCCAGTCAGGAGTGAAAGTTTTCTGCTTTGCATCTTCATAGACTTTTTTGTTCTCAGCTCCAAAACATTCCCATGATGATGGCTTGGGAAAAGCTGTATGGTGCAGCTTCTGTGATAGCTGTTGGTACCACGGATTGCAAGCAGACTTTTCTGTTCAGGTGGTGGATTAATGTAATCTTGTAAGTCAGACTTTGTGGTGGTTGCTGTTGTAATCCCTTGTTTAAAGGTGACCCTGCTGCTGGGACACTCTTGTCAGCACGTGCTGTTTAGACATGCTGAAGGGATTTGCTTCGGCTCGTACATCGTAAGCCAACATGTGCAGCTTTTAATTTGATTGACTGGCTGTGATAATGAAATGTGGAACTGCATGAAGGATGTGACGGTCACCTGCTTTTTGGTAGGTGTAAGTTTTGGAATTAAGTGGCCAGCTGGAGACTCAGCGACCTGTCATTCTGGAAGGTCTTTTTGTTTCTTGGATGGAAATAAGTAACTTTTTAATTTTTTTTTTTCCACACTGGCTAAATGGAACATGTCAAAATAATGAGCTGGAAGGATGTCTCAGCCACCAAATAAGAGTAATGCTTAGTGCTGGTTTCCTAGAAATAGTCATCTTCAGAAACACAGGATGCAAACATTCTAACTGATTTTTCAGAAGTTGGTGTGAAAAAGCGGGGTGTGAGCACAGAATGAGTAGTTGTGGCCCACTGAGTTGCATCACTGATCTGTGGTCTCAGGGCACCATCCCTCAGCCCAAACACCACCTCCCAGAAGAGGAAAGGAAGAATTGTGTCCTGCTGCAAGGTTGTTCACTCCAGGGCAGGAAGGAGGGCATCTCAACTCCTCCCCTGCGACCAGCTGTGATGAGACACCTGAAGTTTCTGTAGAGCCCATTTTGGGGTGTCCTTCTGTGGGACTTGCCAACATCACCAGAACTGCAGCACAGAACTTTCCAAGGTGACTCATGAAGTTCAGATGGTTATCAGCTGCCTCATGGCTCAAGGTGTCTGGAAAATGGGATTTCTCCCATGTTAAAAATTAGCTGCTCACCAAAACTGTGGTGACCAAAGGTTCAGACTGTGGCATGGGAGGAAAACTTCTGCAAGAGCTGTTTTGGGAGAATGCATTGGACTTTTGTGCTTGTCAGCTTCATGAGTCTTTTATCTCTTGGATTTGCTAATGCTGTTCTTGCTGCTTCCTTGGTAGTGCAGGGGTTTGGACGAGCTTCCCCCATGCCACCAGGGAGTTTGGAGTAGCATCCCATGCCACCAGGGAGTTTGGAGTAGCATCCCATGCCACCAGGGAGTTCGGAGTTTCCGGGTCAGGGAAGTGGGGCACCCTTGCAAGAGGAGGCCTGCCTGGATTCTATCACAGCTTCAATTCTTTTGAGGAAAAATTTCCTTCCAGAAAATGTCAGTGTCATAAAAATTTAGTGCTGAAGCTGGAGAAGGTGGTAGCAATGAAAACTGATGGATTGATCAGTTTTGCTGCTAAACTGGGAGCTGTTCCAGCCATGCTGGAACTTCTAGCAGGCTTGGGAAGACTATGTCTCTCAAAGTTGCCAGTAGAGTGTTGTGCAACTTATTCCCTCCAGTGGAAATTCAAATTCTACAGAAATTAGTTGCCTAGAGGCCTTTCATCTACAAGGAAGTTTTCTTCTTGCCTTAGTGGTTTTTTTCCCATGCTTGATGAAGAACATCAGTGAAGGAAGTACATTACTGGTGAGAACCAAAGGGAGTGCCACACAGATTTGGCTTTGGAGGCGGGATCAGTGAGCTCTTCCTCCCACTGTGGATGATGAAGGTGATGCAATTCTTCCCCAGAGCACACCAACCCTGGGACTTTTGCATAGAGCAGAGGAGCATGTTTGGCAAAGGTTGGGGACTTTGCATATTTGATTTAAAATTGAAATAGCCATCGGGGGAAGTTGTGTGAGGGAGACTGGGGTTCCCAGGCTGGAAGGAAAAGGATGCCCTTGGGGACTCAGGATACAGTGGGAACTCCACATAGAGCAAGAGGATTGAAGAGGATCTCACCTCTCTGCTGGCTTACATTGAGACTAAGATCTGATGGTGCTGAGTCCCAGGTGCTGGGTGTTTGGTCAGAGGAGTGAGAGGTCTGGGGATGGCTGGGGTCCTGCCAAGACAACGTGCAAAATAAACCCAGAACAGGCAGAAGGAAGCCTTAAGGGAATTCTTGCTGTTTTTCTACAGCAGTTTAGGCCCTTGCCAGCATTACCAAAATGTGCAGTGATCAGTGGAGGGCTTTATGCAAAGAAAAGGCAGCTGGTCAGGCTGACTTACTCGGGTCGCTGTGATCTCTGTTATAATTGTTCCCTGTGTGATTATTTTGAGGGTTGAACAACTGAGAGCTGCAGAAGAGACATGCAGCTTTATTTCTGCAATGTATTAAATGTTCTGTGTTCGTTTCAAAAACGCTCATTGCTCTTTCTGTCTTAAAAAATGAAATGAAATTCTGGAAGGCTGCAGGAATTTTTGTGAAGTCTAACTTTAAATGCTCACCTTTCCTTTTATCGCCCTTATCAGTGCATAGAGCTCGGTATGTGAGGTTTTTAGCTGACATTTCAAATCGCTCCGAGGGTGCCTGAATCCCTTTTAAAGCAGCCTCCCCTCCCAGATCAGAAGTGACCAGTTTTTTTTGTTAGACTCCATGTTCCTTTAATGTTTTCCTCCTAATAGATGTTGAAAGCGTTCTTCAGAGGCACGGCACAAAACATTCAAATAGTGATACGAGCCAGCTGAAGAGAGTTGTCAGGGAGAGAGAACATTAGGAGAAGGATTGAATACAGATGGATTCCTCAAAAGTAATGTAACCTGTTATGATTGCTTTGAAATCCTATACCCTTTCCATCTCCTTACGCTTACCAAAAGTTTACATTTGCATTGATGTATTAGAGGCAGAGCTAAAATGGAAGTAATCCCTGTTGTATACATGCTTAAGTGTGTAATTTTAGCTAAATACAACAGTTGTGACCAAACCTGCATCCTCAGTGGGAAGACCACAGCCAGAGAGTGTTGTGGAAGAGCCCAGCCATCCCAACTCCTCTGGAGGTGCCAGGGACCTCTCAGGACCTGCTCACTTTTAGTTCCTTCAGCCATCACAGTTCCACACTCACCAACCTCTTCAGGTGCTCTCTGCTCCTCTGTCTTTATATCAGCAGATACAAAGGAGAATTGGATTGCCCTGTGCATTTTATTCTGTATACCTGACTGCTTTCTTAATATACTGCTGTAGTAATCCATTGCCTCTTCCAGAGAGTACTGGCAAAAGGTCCACTGGAAGTTGGTGCTGTATTTTAATTGGGTTGTCCAAAAATCATCCTTCTCTGCCCTCAGGGAAGGCCTGAGCTATCCATCATTCCTGCCTCAATTTAAGAGGTTGTCTCAGCCTCCATCATACCTCTGTCGTGCTGGATTTGACAGGAAGGTTGCACTGCACAGCACTCCTTTAATGTTCAGAACTGACCGTTCTGCGCGGGGAGAATGGCTGAAGGGGGCTGCTAAGGTTTTCACTTATTATCCCTTGCTTTTTAGGATGAACTTGTTCAAATTAATTCCAGTACCTGCCCTAGAAAGCTGCTCTGAAATCTGATGGAATAGAGAAATGAGTTTGCTCCAGTGCACATCTGCAATGACTGACAGAAAGTTTGCATGCAAGAAGGTGTCTGTGGTGGCTCACCATCCCAAGGCACCCCTGTGCTCATCCCTAGCTGACTGTAGTGTACCCAAGTGTGGAGAAACCCCAGAAGGCTCCCTTCTGCAAAACAACCATAAAAAGCCTCAGCTGGCTCAGTTTTGAATGCTCTTTGCACCATTCTACAATTATCCTGAGCTTCATCATCCAAGGAGAAATAGCTTGGAGTTTTGGTTGGTTGTGGCACACAAAATAATAGTTTTCTCTTTGTGAAATTAGGAGAATAATATGTTTCTAACTGACCCCATAATGGCCCTGAAACAATATGATTTTTCTTAGTGACCAGTGAATATCCATGACCCCTTGAAATACAAGGGAAATAGGTTGTGTGCTGAGGACCTAAAGGGCAGGTGAATAGGAGCTGGGTGAGCAGTGCATTAGCTGAAGGCTGTACTCCTGTCCAATTCAGGTTTTAAAATACTTTGGTAATACTGCCATCCTGGTACACCATGTGCCATATTTTACATAACAGCATCCAAAACCCTTTGCCTTAAATGGGCTCTGTGCCAGTCCCAGTTCCTGTAGTGCATGTCCTGCGTTTATACTCCATACAAATACACACAAACTGCCAGCTTTTCCCTTTGCTGGTGTCTTCCTCACCTCTGGTCCCTCCATCTGTGTGTTTCTCGTGAGTTTTCTTGTCTTCCATCTAAATGTAAACTCACTGGGGCATGGGCTGTTTTCTGTGGCCTGTAGGACTTTAACCACTGCAGTGGAACCAGAATCACTTTTCTTGGCGGAACAGGGAAGCACACGTTGCATGATGTGCCCTCCATGGACATGTTTGCTCAGGGCCCCTTGCCAACCACATCAACCAGGTGCTGATTACTGAGTTACTAAATAAAGGATGATACTGATGAGCTTTGTGATCTGAACTGAAACAGGACTCTGATATTCAGAGCTTGGAAAACCCAGGAATTCATCAACTTCAAGATACCTTAAAAATGCTGCTCTTCATGCAGAGGGACAAGCAGGGATTACGTGCTGTTTGGTTATTGTGAACATTTCAGTTTGTCCCTTCTTCTGGCACATTACAAAATGACGTGCAGGAGAACAAGATGCCTGTATGGCCTGTGTGTCCTGCAGGGTGGCAGAGCTGGAGGCACACTGGCAGCAGTGGCTTTTCTATGCTGGTGGCAGTCAGCATGAAGGAATTTATGCCTGCTTGGTTCACAGGCTGCTTCAACATCAGGTCTCCTCCTGAGCAAGGAGCTCAGTTCCCAGGTTAGCTCATGCAGGCAGCCTCCCTTCCTAATGTTTTGCTGAGAGAAGGAGGCTGGCCTGCATGTGTACTTGAATAACAAGGCATGGGTTGTGTACAAAGCAGCTTTCATAGATCCCTGAGCAGATTGTCCACTGGAAAAGCCGGTGTGGTTAGGTGGTCCTTCCTGGTGGAATTTGCAAGTGTCCAGTGTGCCTCAGTGCAACACTGGAGGTTGATTTTGGGTACTGTGCTATGAGCAACAGCTGTTTCTTGCTTCACCTCCTTCCCTCTACAAACATGTTGAAGTAAAGAGGGATGTTAAAGTAAGCATAGAATGGGTGAGCTGTGCTACACATCCCTCCCTGTTGGAAGAGCAGAAGCCTATTTTGATTAAGAAAAATGCTGTCTTACTATCTAGGTATTGTTTTAGATGCTCATAGAATGACGGTGCTAAGCAGTCAGCCCATGGACTCCATAAATCCTCATGGAAACAAGGCTTCTTCCATACAGTCTCATTCCCTCCTTTATCTCTAACAGTATCATCTTCATTACTCCTTGAATTCCCTTTTTCTTCCACTTATGAGTCAAATTGTTTGTGGCTCTCTCAGTGCAACTTTGTGTGGACGCAGCTTGTTCTGTATCCTGCTGTTGAGGTTGGGGTTCCAGGCAGAGTCCTTCTGCCTGGTGATGCAGAGCATGGTCTAGGCCATGTCCTTCTAACTTGACTGTCATTTTTCTCTCACAGGCATGGGTCATGGAGAGAGCCTGTTAACCCCTACTATGTCAACACGGGCTATGCTTTGGCACCAGCCACCAGTGCCAACGACAGCGAGCAGCAGAGCATGTCCAGCGACGCCGACACCATGTCCCTGACAGACAGCAGTGTGTAAGTAGCTCCAGCCTGGGGACAGCCACGTGTGTCTTCAGCAGCGCTGCTCTTGGGTAGTGCTGGGACAGAGGCTTTGTCACAGCTGTGGTTGGGGGGAATGTCTGAACAGGCCACAGTCATGATCATTCTCACTTTCTTTTCAGTTAGTTACTGTGCAGGCTACTCAGCCTTGCCAGTCTTGGGAACATTTGCAGCATAAAATACTTAGAGTGATCCAAAATAAATGCTGTTTGGTCAGAGTTTCTGCAATGTTTCTTAAGCCAGCTGAAAGAATTGGTAATGCTGGATGACTTTGTAGTAACTGATTTGAGATGCATATCTTCTGAATGTTAGACAGTGCCTTCTACTTATCTGGGTGTTTTTCTTGAGGTTTTAAGCTGCCAAACTCACAGAATCACAGAATGTGTCAGGTTAGAAGAGACCATCTGGTTCAACCTCTCTGCTCAAGCAGGGTCATACTAGAGCAGATTTCACAGAATTGTTTCCAGATGGTTCTGAAATATCTCCAGTGAGGAAGACTCCGCAGCCTCTGGACAATTGTTCCAGTGCTCTGTCACTACACAGGGAAGAAGTTCTTCCTCATGTTCAGGTGGAACTTCCTGGGCATCCGTTTCTGCCCGTTGCCTCTTGTCCTGCTGCTGGGCAGCACAGAGCAGAGCCTGTCCATCCTCTGAAACCTCCCTGCAGATACTGATGGCCATTGATAAGATCCTTTCTCAGCCATCTCTTCTTTAGGCTAAACAGGCCCAGGTCCCTCAGCTTGTCCTCACAAGAGATGCTCCAGTCCCTTTGGTGCCCTCCACTGGACTCACTCCAGGAGTTCTGTGTCTCTCCTGTTCTGTGGAGCTCAGAACTGGACACAGCACACCAGATGGAGTAACAGCTCAGTCTGTGGTGGCTCTGCAGTAGGATTAGTGACTGACCAGTTCCAGTTTCTCTGGTGACCACTGCACTTTAACACAACTTGTGCTGATAAGCCCCAGCCAAATATATTCTCCCTTTCTGTCTCTCATGACAGCGCCCTGTATCTCACCCACGAGATGCCTTCCTTAAAGATGATCTACAAAGAAAGAAAAAGGGGGTTATGAGATATTGTGACTGCATCTCTGTGATAGGAAAAAAAGGGATTTGGGGGGGAAATATTCACTGTTTGGTCTGGTTTTTAGTAGTGCAAATGCAAAGTGTCTTCTGTAGAGTAGAAACCCTTTGATTCTTCAGGCAAGAGATGACAGGTTTACAGAATTAGGAGAGGATTTTATTAATGGCAGTGCTGTAAACACAGAGTCCTGCAAGAGGCTCGTTTAGTGTCACTGTGAGTGTCAGGAGCTGTCAGACCTTGTTGGAAAAACTTCCCAGCATGTGCCATGTATGCTGTTAATGGGTGCTGTCACAGTTCCCCACCTGCCCTCCGTTCATACAGTGACACAGGAGTGTGTACTGTGGGTATTGGTGTCTGTGGTGGTCACCCTGCCTGAGCCAGTGGATTCCTTGTCTCTGGCTCCACAGAGGCTTGGGGCCATGTAGGAGCAGCTGTGAGTCCATTTGCACCCTGACACCAGCTCCTCACACATTATCCACGTCAGGAGGAGGCAGACCTTGGCCAAAGGGGCTTGGGAAGAAGAGGATGCCCCCAGGACAGAACCCTGTAGACGACCGTTAATTAAAGGCTCCATTTGATACAAATCCAGCTGCTCTGCCACATCCTTCTGCAATTCTTCATATTCATCAATTTATATGGAGGAGTGCTCTGAAGCTAGCAGGAGCCGTATAACTTCTTGTTATCAGGAGAGACAGATGTAAGAACTCTTCAAAATTAATTAGCTTTTAGCACTTCCTTTCCCACTGGTCCAGCGGGCTCATGGGGCTGCACTGATGGTTATACCTGTGATAAGTTGTGATCATTTATGCCAGACTTCTTCACCCTCCTAATTTTTATTTCACTAGCCACAGTTTGTTTCTTTCACAGGCAGAATAATTTCTTATTGGCCATCCTATGCTCCTTTTTCCTTTAGGCATTTTATCCTTTAGGCTGCTTTAGGACTTTAATTACCACCAATATGTGCACTGCCTTCTGCTAATAACTAACCCAATCCTAGTGGTTCATTTTAAGTAAGTTTTGAACTTCTTAAGGGTGAACCTTTCTTTCTGTGCCTCTCAAACTGGATGCATGCAGAATCCCAAATTGGGATTCTGGATGTACAGCCTTGACCTTTGGCTTACACAGACTCTGTCTGTTTTCAGCACTTGCTCTTCATTACATGCTTTAAAACTCCAGCACCAGATTTTACTCGGTTTTTACATGGCACTGCTGAACCTATCTGCCTCCCGAGTTTCAAAGGAATTTTTGCAGAATTGCTCAAGGCAGCAAAAATGAAGAACAACCAGATGAAGTTAAAGAAGGGACTCCTGCTGCTTGACAAGACTTACATGTCTCAGTGCTTTGAATTTAGGCCTCCTCTGAGGAAAATGGCAATAAAAGCCTCGTTTGCTGATGAGCGAGGTTCTTCCCTCTGTGTGCTGTTTACACACAGCAGTCATGCTCAATAATGAAGAAATCTGGCTTCTGCTCCAAGGCAGCACATGAACGAGTTGTGATCCAAGGCACAAACCTCCATCAGACCCTCCATCAGAGGAAAATGTGTCTGGACAATTGAGATGCAAACGTTGGCTAATTGAGGAATGCTAATAAACCAGGAGAGCAAGACATGGTCTTCAGTTCTGGCCAGCTCAGGCCAGTGAAGAAGGCAGGCATGGAGCATTTGCTACACCAGTTCCCTTCCAAACTTTGATGCTGGATTGATCCCAGCAACATGGGGTTTGGAAGTGGCTGCATGCAAAGCCTCTAGCATAGACCTGAGCAATGCTCTGCCTGTCTCAGCCTCCTGAGATGGGGCGGCTTTTTGGGAGCAGCCAGCTCACCAAACAGATTGTAAAACTGTGACGTTACAAACACACTTACCTAGAAGGCCAGATTTCAACAGGATGTCTTTCCAAGCACTGGTAAATATTGTTGTAATGGGTTGAATTTATATAACGAGTATGTTATCAGTCCCTGTTGTTGGAGTGGTTTGCTTTTCGAGTGGCTTAAAAAACATTGCTCTTAAATGCCTGCACTCCACTGATTATTTTTCAGTCTTCCTGTGTCATAGGAATTCCTCTGCCCTTGTAGGCATAACATCTCTGGTCCTCTCTGCTGAAACCTGTTTTTATAATCAGCAGGGCAGCTGTGTTGTTTTAGCTGGTTTGTGTGGAGACAGGGTCTGGGGAGGACACGGTGCGAGGCTCCGGCCAGCGCTGGCCCGGCAGTGCCGTGGCCGAGTCTCTCACTGCTGGTGTTCCGTGGACGGTCAGCAGTAAGTCAGGGATCTGGGGCTCTGCCTGCCCCATGGGCTGCTCAGAGCCTGCCCCAGACTTGCAGCAGCATTTCCAGCACAGTGCTTAACTGCTCTTGCTGTCTCAGATAACCCTTCTTGGGGATAGCATTTTCCCAAGTGGAGAAGATGAGTCTGTGGGTGGGAGGGGTTGTCACACAGAGATGCTTGAAGCAAGTTAAGGCAACTGTAGGTAGGAAGGCAGCAGGCTGCAGCTGAAACCATTAAATCAGCACGTGATGTTCCAATTCAGATGCAGAAACATATTAGGTGCATATCTATCTTGATTTCTTCAAGAGCTTAGGTAGTAAACAAGAGGTAATGTCTCCTCTTTAGCTCAGTGTTGTGCTCCAGTTGAACAATACTCCTTCCTCTTCATCTTATCATGTGTCCTCTCTTATCTTAGTTGGGAGACAGCTTTGCCTTCCCCCAGGCGCTTGGAAAGCCCTGGGTGCCTGAGGGCTTGGCCAGAGGGATGCTCCTTCTTCCCCATTCCAGTCAAACCTGCTCCAGAGTAGTGATGGCCAATCCCCAGAACAAAGGGGTTTAGGACAGTGTTTATTCCCTAAAAAAAAAGTCTTACAGATTAAATGCTATTCCTTGGATGACTGGCCTTTAACCAAAATGTCTGGTGATTTTCCCATCATGCTTCTTTATGTGAGAAAAGCCTCTTGTGACAGAGGTCCTTTGATAAGAGTAATTGGTAGAAAATACCAGTTTGGCTGTGTATTTGTTTCCTGTCTTTCCTAAGGCTAATGATCCAGAATTACCCCTAGTTTTCCTATATTTAAACAAGTTTAGCAGCTTTTTAATTTAAAAGATCCCAAGTGATGATTTCTGATGTGTTAGGCCTAAAGCAAATACACCTCTGGTCAGAAGAGTCCAACTGCAAAGCAACAGCCAAACCACTGGTCACCAGAAGTTCTTGCAGGTCAGTTTGGAGAGGAGAGGAAGCCTCCACATTTCCCTCATTGCATTATCATTAAATAAATAGAAATACTCTTTTTCCCTCGTTGCATTTCAGTGCTGAGCTTTCTGGTGCTAAAGAAAATCACGTGATGAAACAAGGAAAAACAGTTTGGGAAACTTTTATTTTAAAAGTAGATATGCTGTAAAAAAAAGTTTAATTTTTTTCATATATATATATATATATATATATATATATATATATATATATAATTTCTCTATCTATTGAGAATATCTCAAAGCAAGCTACCTGACAAAAGGAAAACAAAAGTATGGTATTGGTTTTCCTTGCTTTCCCCCCATCTATTGAATAAGGTTTTGTTGGGATAAAATTAAAGTGCTTATCTTTGAATTTGCTTCCTCTGGTTGAGTTGGCACAGTACATTGAACGAAGGAATGTTCCAAGTTCAGAGGTGGCATTGGGGAATCTAGTTAAAATGACATCAAAGGCAGCACAGCGGGGCTGAACATGTGTTTGAAGCCGGATAGATTAGAGGCCATTATCAGCCTTTCGCTACTGTGCTGGGAACAAAAGTCGCTCTTTCCGCTGGGACTGCTGCTGGGGAGAATTAAAAAAAAAAGAGAGAGAGAGAGAAAGAAAGAAAAATTGCACTTTCTAACATAATGCAGCTTTCCCTTGGAATGGCCGTGTGGCTTTAGTGTGCGCGTTGTGTTCTGGCACCCGGGTTTTGTGCACTGCTTAAGCTGAAATGTTGACTATTGATGCCGACCAGCGATGGCTAAAATAATCCCCCAGGTTTTTTATTTTTCCCTCTGAAACTTGCAGTTGTTTTGTTGCTGTCCAGCCTAGAAAAGGCCACGTCACCATGCGGTGAAACTCTTTAACCGTTGTGATTCTCGTCATTAAAGAAAATTAAGCCACCTAATGAACACTGTCATGATCCCTGTACAGTAGCATGTGGGGAAGTTGTCCTGCCCCCAAGCCGTGTCACTGTATGAACAGGAGAGATGATGCTCCCAACACACTCTTCCTCCTCCTGCATTACCTGCAGACACTCAACAGAGCTGTAATTAGCCTGGCTCATTTTCTGTTCCCTCGTTTGTCTTCCTGCTAGAAAGCACTTGTTGTTAATCATGGGGTTTGCTTTATTTTATTTTAATGGTGTTTCATTTTGAATGCCTGGGTTGCTGCTTGAAATGAGGTTCCTCTGATGTAGGTTAGTGGCAATTCTGCCTGCACCCACATTTCCAGGGAGCCAGCAGAGCATCCAGCATGGTGGGAATGGGAATGAAAGCTGATGGTGGCCATCCTCACACAGGCTGTTGCTTGAAACTCAGGAAGTTTGCAGGCAGAGCACCACAGTAAATTGTGTTTCTCTTGCCAAATGGCAACTTGACTTTAAAAATCTGTGGGTGAAACTGGTTTATGTTCTGGAGAAGCAGCTGGGGAGGAGGGTAGGTGCTAAGGACATTTGGCCTGTGCAAACATCTCATGTTGTGAAATGTGTCAGGACTGGCTCGTTTTCACAGCTCAGAGGAGTGTGGGGATGGTAGAAGATGTGCCTGGAAGTTACGCGGTAGCTGGGACAAAACAAATCCCTCCATTCATTTCCACTCACTGTGTAGCATTGCATGGCTCTCCCAAGCAGTTCCTTCTGTTGAATCAGGGAAACGTGTAAAATGAAAAAGCTCCAAATTGCCAAGCTCCAGGCTGGCATTTGTGTCTGCATTCGTTGATTTTCCCCAAATAACACGAGGTCACCAGGACCTGGGTCTGTGTCGTTTCATAACTGGGCTCTGCTCACTCACCTTCTTCTGTTCCCTGGGTGTGAGCAGGGAGGTGGCACTGGTGAGAACAAAAATGCATTTCCTTTCTTTGCCTGAAGTCACACCTAGGCAGTGATGCTTTGCCATTTCGGGCGCTTAGCAAAGCCTGGTGCCTCTGACCCACTGACCCCTGTGTACCCAGGCTCATGGCAGAGCCCTGGACCCTGCTTATGGTCTGTCAGAAGCAAGGATTGTGGCCACCACTGTCTCCTTCCTCTGCAGAGACCTCTGTCACCACCTCTTTCAGCACAGGCACAAAGCCAAGCAGAGCTGGTTCACATGGTTGTGACTGCCCATGCCATCCCTTCCTAACCTTGTCCAGCCTTGTCCGGGGAGGAGGAGCCTGGGGAGCACTGGAGCCTGTAGCTCCTTGCTTTGATAATCCATTTGAGCAGCTATCACACTCTCTTAAAAATATATACCTTGTTCTCTGACCAAGTTCCCCTTGGAGTAGATACTCACTGAGTTCCCACTCCTCCTTCTCCCCCCCTCTCTTAGCCTGCCCTGTGGTTTAATGTGTACATTACAGGCTCTTTATAGAAAGCAACCAAGTATAAAAGGTACCAGGATGCAGTCCAAGTCCTTCTCCCTACCCGCTGCCTTGAGCAGCAGTTGCAGGAGCCCTGCCTCGCTCAGCTCCTGGTGGATGCTGTGTGAGTCCTCCTGGCCCCCCCATGCCAGAACTTTTTTGGTTTGGGGACCAGTGTGAGCATTGTTCCCCATGTGGTCCCTCTTACTCTGGGCATGCAAACACAGAGGGGTTTCCTACCGTCCACTCTGTGTCAGCAATACTAAAATGAGCATGATGTGTTAGAGAAGGGCACTAAAGCAGGATATTGTTGTTTTATTCCACAGAGATGGGATCCCACCATACAGACTCCGAAAGCAGCATCGCAGAGAGATGCAAGAAAGTGCCAAAGCAAATGGACGTGTGCCACTACCTCACATTCCTGTAAGTAGCACTATCTCCTTCCCAGGGGTAAATATGCAAAATATGTGAGATCTCTAGCAGACAGTTGATCTGCTTGTGCTCAAGTTTAATCCTTCTTAGTGCTGTATTCGCTTGGGGATGCTTTAAGATGACATACATTGTGCTAAGAAAAGGCTTGGAGCCTTCTGCTAAACTCACTATCCAGGGCTGGCCAAAACACAGAATATTTCTTAACCATTCAGTCAGTAGCTGATTGTTTCTCCTGGATGAGAATGGAAGCACTGGCTGGCATTTACCTGCAAGCAGTTCCATGCCCTCGGGTGAGCTGGAGGTGTTTGTGGAAGGTGTGGGAGGCTGTTGGACATGGAGGCTGATGTAGCTCTCAGCCAAGGTCAGCTGGGGAGAAGTGCAACAGTCCCCAGCAGTATTTCCAAAGGAAATACAGCCAAAGGAGCTGTAACCTGTTCTCAAGGACTCAGCAAAGCTTACTTGGGGACATGAGGCAGGAGAAAAAAAAAAGGAAGTAAGTATTTCATTTATCTGACACTGTCTCCTTGGTTGCTCCAGGTAAGCAAACAGCCTTTGGAAGATGAGCACAAGTGCTAGGGCTCTGAATCACCATCTGCAGCTCTGCTTATTATTGTTTTCTTTTTGTGAGAAGTTACAGGTGACATTTAATATCTAGTAGGGAACAAAGGTGCTTCTTTCCCCTTTGGACAGCTGGACTCCAGCACAAATCAAACAGGGAGAGAAAAAGCCTCCATCTGCTTTTTCCAGAAGTGCCTTCAAACTTGACGCAGCTGTTCCCATCCTGCCTCCTCAAAGCGGTACAATACCAGCAGAAATACACCCTTGTTTTAATCTGATTTAAAAGGAAAAAAAAAACCCACACCAAAACCACCACTCTTTGTTTTGCCTTTTAAATTAGATTATTTTCCTTAGATTTAAGAGGGTCTCCTGTGCTTTGATCACTGGGTTGACAATAAAAGCCCTGGCTGCGGACGCTCATAGCCATCCTTGCTCAGTCACCTCTCTTTTCACACAGTTGCTTTCACAGTGTGGTTGCTGTTGAAAAGGCTGGCTGGGTGCCTTTTTATTTCACTTGATGCCGTTTTTACTGTAAGCATGGCTTTGTTAGAGTTGAAGTTTGAAAGCTTGGCCTTTATTTTTTGTTGTTATTGTTGTTGCCATTCTCCAACAGTGGGAACTACTGACTGAATATTCTCTGACTTCAAAGCTTGTCAGTGGCTTTACCTTTTGGATAAAAATAATAGTGGTTTTCTGTTGTTGGTGTGCACTGGCAATGCCTCGATGAACTGTAGGTTATAAACTCAGAGTATGGAGCATTAAATATGTATAGTGAGCCCTACTTTAACGAACTTCCATCTGCCAAACATTCCTTTTGTTGAACTGAATAAGTGTCATTCCAGCAGCAGTTCCTTGCCGGCTAATTAGTTTTACTTTGCATTAAATTTTATCGACCTTTTTGGAAACCAGCTTAAAAAGTGGGGGTAAAAAACAAGATTTAAATTGCCCACCTGCTGCTTATAAATTTTTATATTATCCTACTTACCTACACAGTCTTTTAGAATTACATATTCCTCCTAAACTACACACAGACACTTCACAAGGATTTTTTTGTGAAACATTCACTGTTCCCATTAGGTTCTGCACTCTAATTTTAAGTCCCAGGGAAAAAGGCATCTTGACACGTATTTATATGGGAGCAGAGGACTAAGAAGTCGAGTAAGTTCTAGTCTTTCTCCAGGGAATAAAAGTTTAGTTCAGACACTCTGGCACCTCTAGCCAGCCAATTACTGACACAGAATTGGCATTGACTTCAGAGAGGCACTGCTCTGCCCTTGCTTATCAATCAGCCAAAAAAGGAGAAGGTAATTAGACAATGTGTTTTGACAACACCAGTGTGAACTGTTATAAAGTTACTCTTTAAAATTCAGCTCTAACTGCACACTCTTTGAATTAAACAGCCCAAATTAGCAAGGAGCCATGCAAATGTTTCTTCAAGTGTTGTTTTCCGAAGCCAGTGGTTGGGCTATCCCGCAGCCCATGGCTAAATCAGGCTGGACCTGGGGTTAGCTGCTTCCAAACATGTGGCAGTGATGAAATCACAACCTTTGAGTGAAGGTCTTTATGGACTCCTATCTGCAGCATAGCCAGAGTCCATGCTGATAGTGCCTGCAGAATGCACAGTATGTTTTCCTACTGATAATAGGGAACCTCCTACTTCCGAAAGTCATTTCAGAAGTCCTTTACAGAGCTTCCCGTTCCCTGACAAATGAGTTATGGGGCTATTATGCAAAATTCTGAAAGGACTTATATTGCTTTTAATAGCAGCACTTGTAGTTAAGTCCAGAAGCTATAAACTGCAGTGATTATATGTTCAGAGGAGGCTGCCCGCTAGTCCCAGCAGCCGTGCTGCCTCCAAGTAGTGACAGCATGTGCTGGCAATGTGGGACACCCTGCTCAGCAGCAGGATGTGTGTGGATAGCCCTGATCTGCATCTTCCACACTTAGCAGCTCACATCTTCCACGCTTACCCAGTCACCAGTGCTCTAAGTTTGGAAAAGTTGTGTTCTGTGAAGTGGCGCTCTGCCCAGGAATGCAGTGGGGGAGGATCTCCTGCAAGCAGTGAGACCTCTGGTTTGTGCCTCTGGCAGGAGCACATTACACAGAGAGTGAGTGTTGCTTTCATGTGGTTTTCCATCTCTCTCTTGGATTTGAGCAGAGTCTTGGAGCACCAAGGAAGGAAAGAGCAAGCAAGTTCCCAAAGGAAGGGAGAAAGCCCAGAGCATGCAGGGCTGTTCCTGGCTCTGGCATTCATCCATTCCCAGGAGAGGACAGGAGATCCTCGTTTCCCACAGGAAATTCAGAAAAATCCAACCTTGAGCATTAAGACCTGGTGTTGGTTGGTTTGTTTAACTGCATAAAGAAGCCATTTTGTGATGTTCTTGCTGTAGCTTGGTCGTCGGGCAGGAGCTCTCCTGTCCTGACCCACAGTCAAAGACGCTGTGAGGTGACTTCTGTGATGCTCCTGAGTGGAACAGAAGGTTGTGAGTGTCCACTGTGCTGTGTTGTGCAAGTGAGGAGTGCACAGGAGGAGCCTGGTCTCATGCTGCCAGGATAACTGCAGCTAAATGAGCTTTCTGCTCCTGGGAGTTGGGAACCTGCTTGGAATTCCCATCGGCTGTTTTCTGCCATCTTTCCTCAAATGCCTTGCTCCTTGCTAATCCCTGAATGCTGCTAAAGTGGATGCTGAAATCCAGCTATCCGTGAGCTCTGCCACAAGTGTTTCTGGTATGGAAACACCATTTATCTGTTAAAAATTTATGTCACAGAGGAATGCATTAATCTAAGAAACATGGAGGTTCAGAAGTTCTTTTCTCTTGGCTTCTCTAGCCTGTCATCTTCCTTTCATTTCCAAGGCTGACTTGTGATCTAACAACAGCCCCTCAGGCATCATGGAGGCATCAAACCTCTTGTAGAAGAGGGAGATTTACCAGCACAGAATTCTTTGGCCCAGTCACATCTGTCAGAAACAGTTCAGCTGAAACCACAGATCCCTGGAGCTGCTTAGGGGACCTCTACCCAATGTAATGTTGAAAAACTTCCTGTTTCATCTCAGAGCAGTTGAGGCTGATGCTTCTTCCCAAGGGGAACCTTCAAGCTGTAGTGAGATTCTTCCCTTTCAGCCTTTTCACATTTCAGATGCCAACGTGTTCTTATGTGCAGCTTTGTCCTTAAACCTCTGTTTCTCAGGGAAGATAAAATCTATCTAAACCCAAGAGCTGCGTCTGCCTCATGGAGCTAAATCCATGGAATTCCCACTCCATCAGCTCCAAGAAAAGAAGGGGAAAATGTCAGAGCAGTTGCCCAGTGGAACTGCTGGAGAGCTTGTGTGTCTCATGTTCTTAGCAGGCTGCTTCTTCACAAAGGTACCAGAGCTTCAGACTCTGTGTCAAGGACAGTGTTCTAGTGATAGGTGCCCAAGAAATCCTTCTTCAGAGCTGTCACAAGGAAAGATTGCTCCATCTAGACCAGTTCAAGCGATTTCTATTTTTCCCAATCCACCTGGCATTCAGCCTCCTGTTTGTTGTCCTCTGCAGCCTCCCCAGCTCAGCATTGTTTGGTTCTGGACAGACCTATCTAACTCGTGCCATTAAATAAAAGTACATAGGTAATTAAATAAAACATTAGATAGAACAGCTGCAGATAAACAGTTCTTTAAAAAGAAGCACTTCCTTTCTGGATTGTTGATGTAGGATGTCCAGAGAGCTCCTTCTGGTCCAGACTGAAGGGCTGGATCCTCAAAAACCAGGCAGCTCTTGGAGAGTGCTGCACCCTTTACCTGGAACAAAAGATTTGGAGCCCTTCTAATTTCAGAACAATAAGCAGCTTATTTGAACTCCCTTGGCAGGACTCTGTATGCCCCTGGGAAGCTGGGGGCAGGTTCAAATCCTGAAGCCCTGAAGGATCCTGCTCTGGGCACAGGCTCAGCCTGGCTGGTCTTTGATGGAGCATATTTCCCCTGCCTCCCTTCTGAAGTCAGGCCCAGCATTTGATAAAGGCTTCAAACACTTTGTTGTCTTAAGCCTTTTGAACCAGGTCAGTGCAATCCATGTTTGCTGTCTAGGGAGGCAAAGAGAGCCCTCAGCAGTTATCTGTATTGTTTCAGCACAGGGAATTTGCATTCATTATTCTGCAATACTGTTCATTTTGGGGAAGTCTGTGTAGCTCATCCTTTGAGCTAGTAATAAAGTCAGACCCATGGTGATGTTCTGATGTTCCCCAGCCCCGTGAGTTGGGGAGCCTTACAGGTATCCATCAGGACAGTATAGGGCATGTGCAACTGGTGTCCATGGGGTGAAGTGGTGTTTATTTCAGTTGCACTCATCTCAGATGCTCAGGGAGACCCTTGCAGAGGGGGCTGCATCTTGCACCCTCAGTCAGGCTGCTGAGGCCCTCTGCAAGCTGTTGTGCTGAGTGGGAAGCTCCAAGGACAGGGCAGTGGGTTTTGCAGATGCAACAGTTTTTCAAAGACAGAGGAAAACAAGTTCATCCTAAAGATTCTTTGGTTCAATTATTGTGATTTCTGTAGTTGAGCTTCAGTCACCTCCAGACTTTGAGAGATCATGGATAAACATACTGAGTTACTAGTTGTAAAAGACCCAGAATTATCTTACTTTGAGTTCCCTGGATACAGCAGTGATTCCAAATATCTTTAGATCCTTAGCATTGCTGGGCTTGCAGGAAACCACCTCATTGTGACAGGACTCGGACACTCAGATTAGCAAACTTCAGCCCTTGCATCCATTGCTGCCACAGGTCCAGGAGAGTCTTTGCTTTGGGATACTGTCTTGGCATCAAAAACTAGGAAAACAAAGGTAATTCTTTCCCAGTTATGCTTTTCTGTGGTAGCTGTACTGGGGAGACCCAAGACCGTAAGTGCTGAGCTCCAAGCTGCCTCTTGTTAGGCTCATTAAGTGTCTAACGGAGCAGGGCTTGGTGCTGCTGTCTATAAACAACCGCAGGGAGAGTTGGCATCCTCAGTGGCAGGAGGGAGGGAACTCATCACCAGCAGGTTGGGACTTGTCAGGCAAGGGAGAGAATTCCCTGCTTGGGAATCACAAGGAAGGATGGTGGTGGTGATCACGGGGTTGGGGTTTCTGAAGGAAGCAGGATCCCTTAGCCAGGAGTGCTCCCCTGGGCTATGCTGGGGAGCAGGGAGACATCCTGAGAAGCTCCTCAGGGAGTAACAGGGCAGGAACCAGCTCTGCCACGTCTTCCACCATGCTGGAGCACATCTGGAGCCCATTTCTGGACTGCACAAAGGTGAAACATGCTACTTTGGCCCCTCTGCCAATATTTCAACACTGAGTATTGTTTTTGTTGATGAAAATCTTTTTCTGCAGTTCAGCATTTTGCGATACAGGCCACTGGTTTGCAGGGCTGGATGTCCTGATGGCACTAAAGACATCATCCCAGGGTGGTGACATCACCTCCCACATGTTCTGCCCTCTCCAGTGGCTGCGAGGATGAAGGGAATGGTTGGCTGGGGCTGTTCTCAGCTCGGATGGGTCACTGAGATTAACATTTGCTGCCAGACTTAGGAAGACCCTTCTCTCTTGGCAAACAAAACAAGCAGTGCTTTAACTGGGACCTCTGCAACCCAACTGGGGTGTCATGAAAGAGTCTTCAGCTCCTCAGTGCCATCAGTGGGTTCTTACTGCCTCTGGTTTTCTCCCCTGCCTTCCAGCTGGCAGAGATGGAAAAGCCAATGTGATTTGCATACTTTTGTCAGGTTTTGAGGCAAAGCAGCATTTTAGTGTTCTGCTTTGATCTTCTGTCTGGCCTGGGATAAATTCGGGTGGTCTCTCATCCTCTTTTAAAGTTTTCAAGCTCAGTGTCTGCTTCTGATGCTGCATTTGTACTTTTGCCATGAATTATCTCACATCTTCACATTTAATTTTGTCTCTGGTCCCGTGGAGTGTATGTTTCTCTCATGTTAATATTGAAATATTTGAATGCCGAGCTTTATGCTATTCAATTTTCCAACTATTTTCCTCCAAATTAAATTTTTATCTCTGCTGTCATTTTGCTTTTTCTACTATTTAAAAAAAATAATAGAGAAAGGATATAAATTATGGGGTAAATACAGCAGCTGATAGCTTCCTACATCACTACACAAACTTCTTATCCCAGAACCTAGGAATTTAGGGATGAAGTAACTCAGCATAAGGAATCAAGAATGTCCTTGAACTTCCATAAATATTCATTTATTCACCCAGAGCAGACAGAAAAATGGCACCTCTGTGCTTGTAAGAGTGCTGTATTGATAAAGCAAGCAGGGAATCATTGCACAGCTCTGAAGGGCTGAGATGCAATCCTGTAGGATCCTCCAGCAAGTGAGGATGCTTTGTGGGAATTGGGACTTTTGGCTGTGGGCGAGATTAGCAGAGATTGCTTGGCATACACTGATCCTCCTGGGATAAGCTGAGTAAGTGTACACCAGAGTCCTCCCTTCTACCAAACTGAAAGCATAACTGCTATAAACAGGGGGGTTGAGAGGTTGAAAGGTCTTTACACCATTTTGCCACCCTTTGAGACCAGGATATGCCAGTTGACCGTGTGTCCACTGAGAGAAAAGCAAGGACTTCCATCCTTCCACTGTTCCATCTTCCAACAGTGGAAGTTGGTGCCAAAAGAGCTTTTTGACTTGCAGCTCCAGAAAACCTCTCCCTGAGATGGGGTGGTGTGTGGAGCTGGTGCCAGCTGAGGAACTCGTGGAGGTGGTGGCTCAGCTTCCAGCCCCCAGGTCCTGGGCTGCACCTGAGTGCCTGCCAGCCTGTCCTCCCCCAGCTCCCAGCGGAACGACCGGCATTTCCAGTTATCAAAGGCTCTCAAAGAAATGTGGGGTTTTTCATGCATCCTTTGCTAAGCTGTGCTGTGTTCTCCCTGCAGCGAACCTACCGAATGCCAAAGGATATCCACGTGGAACCAGAGAAGTTTGCTGCAGAGCTGATCAACCGTTTGGAGGAAGTACAGAAGGAACGTGAAGCAGAGGAGAAGTTAGAGGAGCGCCTGAAACGCGTCCGAGCGGTCAGTGACCTTCTTACCCCCTCTGCCAGCCTGGCACTCTGCTTGCCCTGTGCCTCAGGGAGCTTTCAGCTGCTGTGGAAGCAACTGGGGTGGCCAGTTCCCTGCTCTACTGCCGTGCTCATTGCTGCCACAGGGCTCCTGGAGGTTCCACAGTGCTGTTCACCATGCAGGGCTCTGTGAGCTCCAGTGCTCCATCTCTGTGTAAGATACCAGCCATGGCACAGCAGTGCCCACTTCTGCCATCACTCAGGGGCTGTGGATGCTCTCCATCGCCTTCTTTGGTACCCTGACTCTCCTGAGTTTGTGAGCAATCCCTGGGGACTGTGTGAGAGGGCTTCACCTTCCCATGGGAGGTTTTGTGTGATCTCTATTTCCCCCACAAACGGTAACCAGATGGCAGGTGATGCTATGTTTGGGGGTGTTTGTGTCCTCTATCAGGCCATTTCCTCCACAACCAAAAGCCCTTCAATGCTTAGAACCCTTTAGAGATTTTGTAAATGGTTAGGTGTGACATTGAAAAACTCTCCTGGGCAGATAAACCAGGGATACCTAACGAGTGGTGTTGGGTGCTGTGAGCCCTGGTACTGCTGGGGTCCTTCAGAACCTGAGGTTTTGTTAGATCAGACGTGGGAAATGTGCAAGCCTTTAGCTCCACAACAAGCTCCAAGAGGGAGAGAGTGAGGTCCTGATCATCTGGTATTACCTGTGTGAGACCCCTGTTCAGCAGTATTCACACCATCGCTTTTCTTCTGAGACACTGCGCTTCATGGGTACCTGCACATCTTGTGGTGGGGATAGAGAGATCCCAAAGGACACCGTGGTGTTACTGAACGTCACTAGTTCAGTGTAGCTGCAGTCCTGTGTGCCAAAGTTTTGGGGTTTTCAGTTATTAGCTGCCATGGGCCTGAGGTGAAGGCTCTGAGCTCCCTAACCTGCAGCCCTCCCTTAAAGCAGAGCTGTTGTTGCCTGGCTCAGCTGGCTCAGTGAAGTATTTTCTTTCAGGGAAGTTGAGCTTCTGGGGCTCCAGGGAAGAACCTTCAGCCTTGTTGCAGTATTTTAAAATGCTCATCTAGTAGCTCTTTAAACAGGAAAAAGCTGTAGGTCGTAGTGTTGGCTTTCAACAGCATCTGCATTTCAAATGCAGAGAACTGAGGAAGGCAGAAGGATCTGTAAGGTCCCCTCCAGCTCCAGGTGTTTTCCAGCAAACTCTATACACCTCTGCATCCAGCCAGAAAAGTCAAGCCAGGTGCTATTTTGGGATTAGATTCCTGTTCTTCTGGAATTGCACTGTTCTGCTGTCTGGAGGCTATTGCTCTCTAGACAAAGACAGTGTAATCAGCAGCATTTCCTGCTTACACAGTCTAAAATACTCTTCTTCCTCCTCCTCCTCCTCCTTGTCCTCCTCCCATGGCTCCATTGCAGCCCCCACCTGTACTAAATTACATTATCCCAGCCCTCTGCCTCCTTGAAGAAGCTGCCAGTAGCAATACCATAAAATCAGCAAATACTTATGTGCCAGAGAATATATTTAAGTCTGTTTAAACACATTTTTGTGTGACTTAATCTATTTTTAAGCCCAGGACTCCCACTAATGCTATATATTAAACCTCTTTGCTGTCTCCAGAATTTATTTCACTGACTGGCTGGCATCTGGCATTAACCATTCAGGAAAAACTCAGAGTAAGCAATTGTAGCTTTTTTAGGTCAGCACTTAAGGTGCCGGAGCTGCTGGTATCAGCAAGGGGGAGAACTGGAATCCTGATAGATCACAGGGCTTTTTTCTGTGACCTGGACACCAGGACTGCAGGGTAACCTCTTCCCAGGTCTGCATGGCTCACTGCACAGCAGCACGGGGAAAACCAGGAGTGTTTGTCACACTGGGCAGTTACCAGCCTAACAGAGAAGCTGCAAGTATTTTGCAAAAGCCAGGGAAAAAGCATTTTTCTCCCCCACTTAATGAGCAGCCTGCAGGTTCCCTTTCAAAGCCACATCATGCAGTAACATCGAGAGGAGGCATCTGATTTTGAGATGCTTTAGCCTCATGTCCACACATAGAATCTACAGTCACAGAGATCAGTATTGGATCATACAGATCACTCTGAACTGGGGAAATGGAAAATAAACCAGGGAGAAGCAAAGCCACCACTGAGATTCTCACTATTTGAATATGAAACATTGCCTGACTAGAAAGGAAAATCATTTGCATGATGATCGAAGAGGCACTAGTGCTTAGCAGAGCTGTTTTCCGTTCCCCACCAGCAGCAGCCTGATGGGTGGGACTGGGGGGAGGCAGAGGAGGAGGTTTGCAGCAAGGAATCGCCTGCCTGTGGCTCATCAGTGCAGCTCTCAGCTCCTAATTCAAAGGGAAGGGCACCCCCAGCTTTGCTGGAGAGTAAAAATAGCTCAGCAGACAGTCAGCAAAGTTGGAGCTGCATCTCTGGCTGCTGCTGCCTGTGGGAGCTGCTGGAAGAGCTTGCTGACAATATTATGTCAACAAAGCACCATCTAGTGGTGATGGCACCGGGGCTCCTGCCGCCCAGAGTGGCACTTGCCTGCCCAGGTACTGCCCGGCTGTGCCAGCACCACTGCCCGGCTGTGCCAGCACCACT
>JAHLSL010000037.1:11980710-11998986 GCA_025920805.1 Petroica traversi
CCCGGCTGATCCAGCATCACTGCCAGGCTGTGCCAGCACCACTGCCCAGCTGAGCCCAGCTCTCTGCCAAACCCCTCCCAGCTTCTTGCCAGGCCTTGCCCAGCTCGCTGCCAAGCTCCACCAGGCTCATTTCCAGGCCTTGCCAGCTCACCACAGCAAGGTGCCAAAATACAGTTCCAGAGCCCACACCCTGCATGTTGGTTTTTCTCTGCAGACTAAACACAGTGAAAAGATTCAGCAGATTTGGCTCCTGCAGCCTTGACTCAAACCTTTGCCCTGCTCGAGGAGAGACAACAGCTTGGGATAAGCACCCCAATTCCTTCATTCACTGCTGTTGTCACAGTGTTGGGGTGTTCCTACCTGGTGTGAGGCTCAGTCCAGTGCTCAGGGTGGTAAAGCAGGTACCCAGGGACCCATACCAGCAATGACTGCTCCTGCCTGTGGTCCTGCCTGGGGTCCAGATTTGCTCAGTGACACAGATGAGCTGAGCCAACATGAACTGGAGAGTCTTTTCTCCCCTTAGCCCATCCTGATCTCAGTCTTGAAGCAAAAGTCCACATTACCTGCAAAATGGAGCTCTAGGCAGCCCACATTTCCCAGATCCCAGGCACCCATTTGGGTGGGCCAGCCTGGGTTCTCACTCTCATGCCACCATCCTGAGATGTTACAGCACTGCCAGAACTCTGGTCTGAGCAGAAAGGGCATGCTGCTATTCCTCAGGGATCTGTGCCAGGGTCAGATCCTGCCATGCACATCAGTTGGAGTTTAAACCTGGGAGGTATCAGCTCCAAAAGCCTCCCGAGTGCTGGAGGCATCATTGGGTATCACAAACTGCTCATAAACGCTCTCCTGTCTGTTCCTTGTCCCTGACCTCAGTGCCCAGGGCTGGTGGCTGGCAAGCTGTGGCATATGGCTGTAGATAAAAGGTGCCTCTGAAGCTCTTCAGAGTGATCTGTTAGAAAGTGCTGTGTCCCCTCCAGACTCCAGCATTGTGTCACACCCCCAGGCTTACAGCACCCACGCCTTTGGCGCTTTGAAAGCCTGGCATTGTCCCTGCTTCAGGCTTGAACCCCCAGGTGTGACACTGGGAAGAAGTCTGTTATTTGCTTTCTTGCTGTGTGGTTGGCAGCTGAAACTTTGAAGCTGGTTAGCAAGTGATGGATGATGGCATCTGACAGGCAAAGCTCATGGCAGTCAGTGTTTTCCAGTGGATGCATTTATCTGGCAGGGCAGAGATACCCTGTGCTGCAACTGATTTCTTTACTGTGCCATAGGAGGAAAAGAGCAGGATTAAAGGACTCACTGGAATCCTGCTTATGTAATTAAAACAAATAGGAATCCTGACTTCCAATAAAGAAACTTCATAAATACCTGAGTTTATGTTGGAGCGTAAAGTAGTTCGTCAGCATCAAAACTGTGGCTGTCAGCATGGAGGAGTTTAATTCTTCCTGGCAAGGACTTAAGAGTCACTAACAGCGTGTCCTAGGCCAGTGTGAGCTGCAAGAACAAGCAGTTAGTTCCAGTCTGTTTCTTTATCTGCACGAAGTGTTTCACTCCAGCCTTAGCATGCCCAGGAGAAATCAATGTTTGATTTCCAAAACCATTCGTGCAGCTGTCGACCTTCACTTGCACCCTCCTGTTCCAAGCCTTCTCTTGGCTTTGCCTTGTGAAATAGTCATTTGGGTGAGAAAACCCCCCTGGTCTCACCTGACTCAGAACTGATTTGCTGCATATCCTGTAGCTCTGGGCTTTATCTGATGGGCTTTGAAGCAGTGCCTTACTAAAGGCACGTAGGAAGTTGAACATACAGTGTAGTAAGCTGTGTTTCTGCTGCTGGTTATTGCAGAACCACCTTCAAGGACTTGGAGTAAGGTTCTGCCTACTCCAATCAAGTTGTTAGTGTTGTCAGCTGTTTGTATGGTTGTGATGTGTGGGCTGCCTGGCAGAGCTCCTTGGATGGTGTGGGGAGAACGTTGCTAATGGTGGCTCAAGAAGCAGATACAGAGAGCTGAGCTCTGCTTGGTGACACCCAGACTGCACGGGCTTGGCTTGAGCATTAGGAATTCCCTGTCAGTCCAGGACAGGTCTCCAGAGGGGTGGTGGATTTCCATCATCTTAAAGGTTTTCAAGATCTGACTGGGCCAAACCAGGCCTGACCTAAGGGTTAGCAGAAGCAGAAGGTGGGACTAGGGACCCCTTCCACCACTCCACTGTCATTCCATGACTGTGCTTGTGTTCCTTGCAGGAAGAAGAAGGTGAGGATGCAGATATCTCTTCTGGTCCCTCGGTCATGAGCCACAAGTTGCCTTCTGCCCAAGCCTTCCATCACTTTGCTCCTCGTTATGCTGAGATGGGCTGTGCTGGGATGCAGATGAGAGATGCCCATGAAGAAAACCCCGAAAGCATCCTGGATGAGCACGTGCAGCGTGTGATGAAAACTCCAGGCTGCCAATCTCCAGGGCCCGGCCGTCACTCTCCTAAGCCACGGTCCCCAGAAAGCGGCCACCTAGGAAAGCTGTCAGGGACATTAGGAACAATCCCTCCAGGGCACAGCAAGCACACTAAATCAGGAATGAAACTGGATGCAGCTAACTTATACCACCACAAACATGTCTACCACCACATCCATCACCACAGCATGATGAAACCAAAAGAGCAGATCGAGGCTGAGGCCACGCAGCGAGTGCAGAACAGCTTTGCTTGGAATGTAGATTCACATAACTATGCAACAAAGTCACGAAACTACAGTGAAAACTTGGGCATGGCCCCTGGCCCCATGGACTCTTTAGGCTACAGGTGAGTCAAGGAACACCCAATGGGATTCCCAAAGCCGTGGTTTCTCTAGGAAGCTCTTTCATAAATAGGGTGTAGCATGTCAGGAAAACGGTGGCTGAACCTTTCCTTGTGAGAGCTTATGCTGGCACATGGTGTGAGGGCTCTTCCCCTTCAGAAATGGATATACCCTGGTAACCCTTATAGAGTCCTTTCTGTCTCTGTGATCTGGTGCTGAAAGACACCCTCTAGCCAGGATTTTTATTTGCCGTGGTTATAAAGTAGGTTTTCTGCTCCTTAAGGCAGTGAAGTTGCTTAGAAATTGCAGTGCTGGTCTACTTCTCCATGCACCAGGAGTTGGATGGTGTGGCTGTGTCTTGAGGTCTGGGTAATAGAAACAGGTCTCTTAAGGTGTTTATGAGAGGACAAAAAACCCGCACCTTATTTGTTGCAAGGCTGAACCCGTTCACCAGCAGGGCTCCTTTCTCTTCCTACCAAAGCAATAGACACTGTAGTGCTGCCCTTGCAGCCACTCCTAAGGGGATGTTCTCCAGGCTAGGGCATCCTCTGCCCAGAAAAGCCATTTTTCTGCATTACAGACTGTTATACATCTTCCCTTGGCCATTTGCATTCCTCCATCCCTTCCATGCTGCAGAGAGAGGGCAGAGCTCCTTTTCTGTGGTGGATTTTGCTGATCCTGTTACTGGGTGGCTGTGAAGGTGGGAGTGCAGCTGACCAGGGTGAGGGATGGGGCGGAGCAGCCCCAGGGGAAAGCTGTGCTCACCTGAGTGTGTTTGGCCCCAGGGCTGGGGCTTTGGGATGTTTCTTTGCAGTGTTCCAGGGCTGGGGCAGTTAGTGAGGGCAGGTTGGCTGGGTCTGCAGCAGGCAGGATCAGCTGTCTGGGGTGGCAGGAGAGGGGCAGAGTGCAGAGGCAGCCAAAGCAAACTGGTCGTCAGGAGGGAGAGGCACTTAAATCCACCATGTTTCTATGGGGAAAGGGTTGTTGCTTCAGCAGAGATGAGCATGCAATGCTGGGCCAACCCAAAGCCCCATCTAGACACCAGACTTTATTCTAGCAGCAGCTACAGCATATATTTAATGAGATTTTAAAAGGACACACTCAGAGCTGTCCTTCCTCTGGCACAAACTCCCAGTTCCTGGCAATCTCTGAATTAGAAGTTTCACAAGACAAGGGTTTGCATCTAAATGGTCTTGTTGGGGCAGCCAGCAGTCTCTTGTGGTGGCTTCTCTGACTCTTTGTTGAACCCAGCTGGTGTGCTGTTCCCCCAGCCCCCATGGGTGTCTGTGGGTCAGTCACAGCCTGCAGAAAACAGCAGGGTTTTTTTGTTTGCACTGAACCTGCTGCTGCAGAATTGCATTTGATACCCAGTAGTGCTCATGTTGGGAGAAGCAGAGAAGTTGTCATCTTGCATTGCCTTTGTAGATCTTCAGCAATGCCTCTCCAGGCTTTTTAAAAAATAAATCAGCAAAGCTATCCAAGAAACTGTAGCTCCTGTGTGGTGTTCAGGTTGTTTTTCCTGTGTGTGCCAGTGAAGATGCAGGAGCAAGGTCCTGTGCAGTAAGACAGGTGGGTGATTGGCTGGGCATGTGGCCGTGTGTGCCACAGTGTTCCTGCAGGAGCCAGAGTGTTGGCTGCTGCCTGGAATCCCTCTGGCTGCAGTGGTTGAGGGGGCTGGGTTTCCCCATGGCAGGCAGCCCATCCTGCTAGGATGTGATCTTCCACCATGAGGTGAAGCCTCGTTCAGTTGAGGGTAAGAAGCAAACTCTGAGCATGGTAAGTCAGACTTTGAGGTATCAGTGAATGTGAGGGTGATGGGAAGGACCCAGGTTTCAAGCAGTGGTCAGGCATGGAGAGACAGCCACTGGATAACCTCCTGCCCTGAGCAAAGACCTGAGAATTTAACACAGCTCTTCTCCTGGCAGGAGATCTTGTCGTGACTCATTTGGCCAGAGGAGAAGCTCCCTTTCCCCACAGGTTGTTGGGCAGAGAAGCTGCTGTGCCCAGGTTTAGGCAGTCTTGCTCTTAGCCTGAACTGTGGCACAGTTGGTTTGTGCTTTGGTAGAGCAGAGAGCTATGGAAAATGTCTGGAGATAGATGTGTCCATGTCTGGAGATAGTTGTGTCCATCCTCTGCCCCTCTGGTGGTCGGCATAAGCAAAGCACTAATGTCCCAAGCTTTGTTCTTGCAGTGGGAAAGCAAGTCTGCTCTCAAAAAGGAATGTTAAGAAGACCGATTCAGGGAAAAGTGATGGTGCCAACTATGAGATGCCAGGATCTCCTGAAGACGTGGAGAAAAACCAGAAGATCCTTCAGTGGATCATAGAAGGAGAGAAGGAGATCAGCAGGCATAAGAAAACAAACCATGGGTAAGGGCTGGCAGAGTAAGGGATAATCCCACTCTTGTATTGCATCCCCTGCACAGGAGAGATGGGTCAGCAGGCTGCCTTCCTCCCAGACATCTTGGGAAGGCAAGAATCCACCACACAAGGGTTTAGACCCTTAGGAGACTGAGGGTTACTTGGGCCTATGAGGGCTGCTGTTTCTGAAGGATAACTTGTGGCCATGGCAGGAGGTTGCAGCCCCAGGGGAATCTTAGAAATCGCTGCTGTGATTCCAAGGTGGATAACGTGGCACATGGTAGGCAAGGGGGGGTGCATCTTGTAGGAGAATGCCACAAAAGATAGAGCTGCCTTTTCCTGAATTTATTTTTATGTATTAAATTGATGGGAGCCCTCATACTCATCTGTGAGGTTTGTTTCAGGGTTGGGCTGCTCACCCTGATGTCTCAGGACTTGCTCAAAATCTTTGAATTTTGATGTTGCACCCCTTTCCCTTGAAAGCCATGCTATGAGGAGCTTCCCAGTGGTACCTGTGTCCAGCAGCAGGTCCATCTGGGAATGGCTGTGTGCCTGTGCAGGGCATCTCAGTGGTGCATGTAAAGCCCTGGTGTTTGTGTGCAGCTCCTCAGGTGCTAAGAAGCAGCTGTCCCACGACCTGGTGCGGCCCCTGTCCATCGAGAGACCCGTGACAGTGCACCCCTGGGTCAGCGCCCAGCTCCGCAACGTGGTCCAGCCTTCTCACCCCTTCATCCAAGATCCTACCATGCCACCCAACCCAGCCCCCAACCCTCTCACCCAGCTGGAGGACGCTCGCAGGAGGTTGGAAGAGGAGGAGAAAAGGGCTGGAAAACTCCCCCTCAAGCAAAGGTATGATGATAAGGTCTGATTGTGTGTGGGAGGGCTGGGAGAGACTGCTCTGAGGGATGTCCATGTCCTCTGCTCTGCACTCCAGCCTGCAGAGAGGTCAGAGAAATCTGCCTCAGTCCCTCAGACATGGGGGTGCAAATGTCACCCACAAGGCCCTGGGCGTGTGATCTGTGGATGGAGGGGCTGGAAATGCTCCTGGCAGGGTGGGAAGGGAGGGAGGGCAGAGGGAGCATGTCTGGAAAGGGCAGGGCTGGGAGAACTCTCTCCCTTGGTGCTCGCTGGCTCTCCACTCATTCACAGTCACACAATGACTTCAGAGCTTGGTGGAGGAGCAGAATTCATCAGGATGCAGCAGAATGAAGTGCAGAAGACAAATCTGCCTTTGTTCTTTATCACTGTCTTGCACAAGCTTCCAGCAAAGGCCACTGATGGCCTCTGGATGAGAGCTCTGTGCTGGAGCCCTCCTGCAGCAGCTCTGACTGCGTGGCCATATCCCAGTCACTGCATCTTTGTGTGACTCAGCTCAATGGCTGTTGCAGAGCTCATTTTCCTGCTCTGTATTATCTTTCAGGGGACATCATTTGCAAGGCACATGGAGCTCTCTGATGAAAAGCATTTTGGAAGTGCTAGATAATTACTGTTAACAGCTAAAAGCAGTTTGTCCATTAAAAACCTTTCACAGCTCTCCAGCTGTCCTCTGAAAACTTGAAACTTTGTGGTCTGACTCGTAGAAACACAAACGTAATTTTAAAAAGAAGCTCTTAATTGACAGGCTCCAGTTATTTTTGCTTGCAGTGACCACGTAGCAGAGTTCTGTGTATTCATGTCAGAGCATTGATTGAAAGCCAGGCAATTAGAGGGCTTTCCCAAGCCAGGTTAAGCCAAGTTTATGTGAACTACCTTTCAGCGTGGAGTCATTTATAGCTGTGCTAAATTCATGCACCTTCCCCAGAAGTGTCTGTACACACTTTGAAAACAGCAGCCTGGGCTATGCAATTAATATTCTGACAATAATTTGGCCTGTATTTTAAGAGGGGCTTCTGGAGGAAGCCCATGGTGTGTGGTAAATGCCAGGCATGCCAGCAGCAGGATGGGCTGAGCAGTCCCAGTGCTGGGCTGCTCTGCTTCCACTGCCTCTCCATGAGGTCTGGCTCTTCTCCCAGTGATGCAGGGATCCCCCAGCCCTGCCCCATGCCTGGAAAACCAGAGAGACATTCACCAGTGGGGAGCTGCTTATGAAAAGTAGATGTGTCTGTGTCCAGCAGCAGGCAAAAATTGATGCAGTGGTCCCCAGGGAGCCAAAGATTTCTGGATGTTGAAATCTCTCTGGTAGATTTTGGTAGGATTGGGTGCTCCAGCTGAAGCACACCCAAGCTGGCAGCTTTCTAGAGAGCTCCTGCTCTGGTTTGCCCAGGAACCTGCCTGGAAATAGATCTCACAGCTCAATGAGAACAAAGCTGAAACTGAGAGGAGCTCCCATGAAAACACATTTATTCCTGTCAGGAACCTTGAAGAGCTCTGGGAAAATGGAGCCAGTGTCCCAGGTTTGTCAGTAGCCTTGGGGAAGCACAGAGAGGTGGAGGTGAGCCCAGAGGTGTCCTTGAGGCTCCAGTTGAGCTGGCTGTGGGTGGAGGGCACCCTGTGCCAGCTTTCTACAGCCAGACTGGCCTTGCCAGCACAGTTACCTGGCTCTCCAGCCACTCCCCTCTGGCACAGCCCTCCCAGCAGTGGCCTTCCCCACCAAACTGCCCACTGCCACAGCCCTGCTCCCACCCCAGCACTGCCCCCCTGGAAATCAGTGAGGCACCTGAAGTGACTGTGCTGGGAATTGTAAATATTCTTCCAGAAAAAGCATTTCTCTTCTATTTCACAGCATTTGGAATGAGATCTCTGAGATAGTGACCTGGCTGCTGCTGGCAAGCAGTGCAGGATTGACCATCCAGTACTAATGGATCCAGCAGCACACCAGTGCCCAGCATTGGTGTCCCAGTAACCATCAGGTTTTTCCATGGACAGACAGGTTTTGAGCTGTTTCCTGTAGTTCAGTCTCACATTTCACAGCTGGGTTGAAGTAATTAATACCAGCTCCTCAGAGAAAGGACTTTTTGCAAGCAGGGAGAACGTTTAGCATTATCTCAGTTTGGAATTAATTGTGTTGGGCCAAGTCTGGAAGAGGAGCAGAGCTGGAGGCTGGGACACTCACTGAGGTAACATCTGCTGGGTGGATTTTGGGCTTTCCAAAGCTCTCCAGTCCCAGGGTTGAGCTGGGGCAAGCTGGACACCTCTGCCTCACAGCAAGGATGGATTGGTGCTGCAAGCCAGGCTGGGGTTCCCTGTACCAGCACTGGTGGCATGCACAGCTGAGGTCAGGACTGGGGTGCAGATGCAGTGAGGGGGATGAGTGCTGCTGTTTCCCTGCTGGATGGTGTTTTGTGCTTATGATAAACACAGCAAAGGGAGGTGATGTCAGAAGGGGCAGGGCGTGGCACCTGGCTGTGTTTCTGGGTCACACTGACACCCAGGAGATGGGTGCAGGTGGCAGATTTAATGAGGCAGGGCTCAGTCAGTCTGGTGGCCTTTGTGTGCAAGCTGAGGTCTCAGGAGATCTCTTGGCAATGACGAAAGTGGAGACAGTTGTGTTGTTTCATTCTCCTGGGAGGAGCTCTTGGAAAATTACATTTTCAGTGATTCCATATTCATCAGCTCTGCTTTTGCTTGCTAGAGATCTGTGGCTGCAGTTTGGGGCGTGATAGAATTAAAGCATCAGGAAAAGCTGCTCTTGGTACACTGGTGATAAAAGGAAGACTGGGGAAATGTGGGCTCTGTATGGGAGGAAATGGGAGAGCTGGTTACCTGGGCATGCAGAAGCCTGAGGCACTCAATGGCATTTTTTGCTTTAGTTTTCACTAGTGGGTGCTCCAGCCACAGCACCTGAGTCACAGACAGAGGCAGGGACTGGGAGAAAAAAGCCACCCGCAGTAGGAGAAGATGAGGTTTGAGGCCATCTAAAGAACCTGAAGGTGCACAAGTCCATGGGACCTGATGAAATTCATCCACAGGGCCTGAGGACACTGGTGGATGAGGTGTCTCAGCCACTGTCCATCATATTTGAGAAGTCATGACAGTCTGGACAAGTTCCCACTGACTGAAAAAAGGAAAGCATAGCATTTTCAAAAACAGGAAAAAAAGAAGGCTTAGGGAACTAAAGGCAAGTCGGTCTCCCCTCTCTGCCTGTCAAGATCACATTTGGGCATCACTTCAGGCATCATTTTCAGGGTAGATTTCACTGGAGCCAGGCTGAACACGTTCAGGAATGGCCTTTCAGGTGTGAAGTGCACAGCAGGAGGAAGGACCCTCTGGCACAGTTCCCCTCTTGCATCTGCCACAGCAGAGCTCAGGATGTGCTGCCCTCTCCATCTCCCCAGGCACAGGAGAACAGAGCCCTGTGGAAGCAGCTCTGCTCCTGTGCCAGGCTCATCACCGTGTCCCCAGGTCCCCAGGCACTCAGCAGCCCTCTCTTAGTCATGACTTGTCTCTGGCAGGATTAAGAGAAGCTTAGTGACTTTGAGGTTTTCCAAACCCCTTCAATTAACTTCTGGCTCACAGGATTCACAGAATTTGCCTGAATTTATGACCCATTTTTCCTTTAAATGCCTCATATTTTTTTTTCCAAGGATGACTCAATTCCTTAATGTTTTTCTAGCTAAAGGGCATCCTGTATTTTGATACAGGGATGGGAGAGGCTCCGAGAGCTCTGCTGGCACCAGGAGCAGACCCTTGTCTCTCCCAGTGCTGCATCTTCTCCAAAGGTCTCCCAGGCAGAGCAGGCACCCGGAATATTGTTCAGCTGAACTTTGGACCTCTCATGCCTGTAGGAAGAGGTGGAAAGGCTGTGTCTGCTGTGGGTTTGTAGTGCCAGTGTTTATGTGGGCACACCATGAAAAGGTGCTCTGCCCGCCAGCCACTGTTTAAAGGTTAAGGTCAGAGTCATTTCCAAAACTGCGATTACCTCATGTGCTTGGCAGATTCCAGGGTTTTTACAGCAACTTTCCAGTCATGTAAATACAAAATCATCTTTTTTTTATTCACTGTGCTTTTAAAATAATTTTTTAAGCTGCCAAATGTGTTTTATGTGACTTTGAAAAGGAAGGCTGCCTCTGGCTCAAACCGTGCATGCCCAGGTACCAATTTGTGTGGGCTGCTCCAATGTTTGTGCAGAGTTTTCGGCACCCCAGATGAAAGGCTCTGCAGAAGGGCAACGTACCCTGAGCTGAATTATTGTTGCTTTTGTTTGTCTCTGAAAATGGGGTGAGGGCTGGGCTGACAGTTCCAGTCTAGTGATGGCACCTCATAGCTGAACCTGGAGTGTGGGCTGGAAGCAAACACCAAACCAACATTCTGAGAGCTGGGAAAACACAGGAGGTGCAAAGTCACTGAGGTTTTGGGGATGGCAGCTGCCTTGGCATGGACAGAACACACAGCAGAGCCTCCAGGACATGCCATGCTGGGAGCTCCATCCCCTCAGACCTCCATGAATGCTGGGAGAGGTGCTCAGGGGAGCTGTGGGGTGCAGGAACATCCTACCTGCAGATGTGGGCCAGTGGAAAGCCATGCTTGGCTGTTGTGGCCATAGTGGCAATAATGCCAAGCAGTGTGAGCAGTATCTGCCCTGTGGGATGGTGCTGCAGCCCTGAGTGCTGGTGTGCACCAGGAGCGTGGGGAGATGGTGATGGTGGTGACCTTGGCCTGGGCTGCTCTGCCAATGACTCCTCAAACCACGATGTGAGGAGTGCCATGTCCTCCCAAAGCCTGGAGACAGCACAAAGGGATGAGTTAGAACCTGCACCCTCCTTGCAGCTGTGTGCTGGCCTCATCCAGTGCTCCTCAGCCAGTCTCAGTGTGTCTGCGTGCCAGGAGAGCTGCTGGTGGGAGCAGGCAATGCTCAGGGACCACCCTGCGGTTCCACCGGCCCATCTGGGGCACCTGACCCTCTCCTCTCACCCAGCAGCCCCAAACCCTGCCAAGAACCCAGCAGGATGGTTCTGAGCCCCCTGGGCTGGCACTGAGCAGTCCCTTGTGTCTCTGCACAGCAGGTTGAAGCCCCAGAAGAGGCCGGGCAGCGGCGCGTCCCAGCCCTGCGAGAACATCGTGGTCGCTTATTACTTCTGTGGGGAGCCCATCCCCTACCGCACCCTGGTCAAGGGCCGCGTGGTGACGCTGGGACAGTTCAAGGAGCTGCTGACCAAGAAAGGGAACTACAGGTAAGGGCTGCTCCTGCCTGTGGGGAGCTGCCAGCAGCTCTTGGTGAGCCCTGGCAGGTGCCACTGCAGCGTTGCCCCCACAAGGGAGGGTTAGTGGAGGAGAGCTTTCTCAGGGTGTGCTGTGGTGGGGGTGTGGCAGCATGGCCAGGCTGCCTTGGCTGGGGAAGAGGTGGCTTAGCAGGGGTGGAGGAGGTTGGTTTTTGTAGCAGAAATGTCCTGCATCATGGTTTGCACCTCCAGCAGGAGCTGCTGAGCTGCCCTGCAGGTTCTGGGACGGGTATGGGGCAGCGTCAGTCAGTGCTCAGTGATGCTGTGGGGACCCTCTAAATTCAGAACTTTTCTGGCTCCTCTTTAAGTTTCCTTTGGTGAGGACAGGAAGGTTGGGTCCTCCCAGAGTTCCCAAACGGTCAGACATGGGGCGTGGAGCTCTGGAAGTTCCCACTTCCAAGTAGGAGCTACCGTGGGAAAGCCTGCCTAGAAATGCTCCACCAACACAGGTGCCTCAGCCACTGCTTTTGGGAAAGCTGTGAACGGGTTTGGATTCAGGGCTGGAGCTCCTGACCATGCCAGCATGGATCCTGACCACTTTTTGTGTTCACTGTTGAGGGAAGGGGCAGGAGTGACCTCAGTTCACTTTGTGTCTGGGGGAGCAGCTTCCTGTGCTCCACAAGCTCAGAGCCATGGAAGGGCTGTACCAGGTTTGGGGATCATGGTGTGCTATGTCCATTCACCTGTTTTTTTTTTCCCTCTCCCCCCTCCACATTTCTGGGTTTTTCAGGTATTACTTTAAGAAAGTGAGCGATGAGTTCGACTGTGGTGTGGTCTTCGAGGAGGTGCGGGAGGATGACACCATCCTGCCCATCTTTGAAGAGAAGATCATCGGGAAGGTGGAGAAGATTGATTAGGCCCCAGGGCAGTGAGGACAGGACTGTGAAGGACTCTGGGACCGGAGGAGAAGGCCTGGGGCAGATGCTGGTGGTGCTGCTGCCACGGGCACCAGGCAAGCCCAGGGCAGAGGGCGGCAGCTCCGCTTTCCAGCACGGATCTGGGCAAGCTCCAGGATGCTGGTGGATGCCCTTTCAACCCCACAAACCTGCCAGTGGGAGCCTGGGCTCCCTCTCCATACCGAATATAAGTGTAATGTAGCATTGTACAGTGCATTAGAAAGTGTAATATGACCTTGTTTACTAAAGCTGCATATTTTTGATATATTGTAATAAAAGGAAAATATTTCCAATGTCACAGTGCTCTTATGTAAATGTAAAGCATACAGGTACTGCAGAACTCACCCAAAGTGTACAGCCATCCATCAGACTCTGGCTGCTCCTCGCTCTCCTGGCACCCTGCCCTGTTTTCCTGGTGTGGATGGCTCTGGAGCACCATGGGGTACAGCTGCCCTCACCCCACAGCATGGAAGGGGCTGCTCCAAAGGGGCTGTGAAGATCATTGAGCCATTTGGAAGGAGTCATCTGTGGCCTCCTTGGCAGGCTCAGCTGCTGGACGTGGTAGGATGGGTGTTTTTTTCTCCTCCTGAGCTTCCTTGTGACCGAGTAAATCCCCGAGGGATAGAAGGGTCAGTGTCTGTCAGGACTGGGACTTCCCTTAGGGCTCGGAGCCAGGGTGCAGGCTGGGTGCTGGCATCCCACAGCCTGCACACTCCTGTGTGTCCCCTGAGTCCCTCTGGAGAAGGGATCCCTTCCCAGGAAGACACTGCCATTCTGCAGGGTGCTGGCACCTGTGTGCCTGGTGCAGACATGCCCAGACCCCTGCACTAAGCTCTGGCTTTGGGCAGGGCTCTCTTTAGGAGAGCCATAATGGGGAGGGAACTGATGAGACATTAAAACTGAAGACAAAATGTGTCTTTTTATGAGTCCTGCATCTTCTGTCAGCTTCTGTGTCTCAGGGGAAGCAGCAGGAGGGCGCTGCACCAGGGGGGTCATTGGTGCCAGTTTGTGGCTCATGCAGGGCCAGCAGGCAGCCCTGGGAAGCCTCCTGGGCTTACTCGGCCGCAAGGAAGCCGGGGCTGTGCTGGTGCTCCCCCGTCCTGCCCTCGCCCAGCCCACAGCCACGGCTCTGTGCCAGCTCCTTCAGAGAGCCCTTGCCCCCCACACAAACGGGGGTGGCCCCAAAGCCCGAGGGCTCCACGCTCTGGCCCTGCTCAGTGTCATTCCCAGCCCCAGCAGTGGTGGAGCTGCCGGGACCCCGTGGCACTGTGCTGGGATTGGCTCCGCCTGTTGTACATTGTCACCGAGTGCCTTTAAAACACGGTGCTGGACTTGCCTAATACACTATGTGAAGCCCAGCAAAATCTGCAAATGTTTTCAGCCCGGGAACAGTGTTACAAGGGGGTTTACTCCCTGTTTTTTGTAGTTCTGATGGTGGTGTGTCTGGTGAGGTTGTTGGCGTGCCCGGGATTTCCGTCTCCCCCTTTTTTTTTCAGGGGGTCCCTGTAAATATGTACAGCGGCCGTGCAGCCCCGGCGTTTCCTCTGCATTCTCATGTGCTGACTTGTACAATGATCTTTTCAAAGGTACTTGGATAAAATGAAATAAAACCCCACATCCCACTGCTTGCTGCTTTTTTTCCTTCCCCATGGAGCAGACCCCAGCCCTCAGCAGCCTCTGGGATGGTAAGAGGATGGGGCAGGTCTGGCGAAGGGTCTGGGCACAGGACAGGGCTGGGGCTGCTCTGGGCTCCCTGAAGAGGTGGCTGAGCATGTCCTGGCCCCAGGGGACCAACATGTTGCCCCTGGAGGAATGGCTCAGCAGAGAGGGGACAGTGCTGGAGTTGCCAGAGGCTACAAGCCAGGCTTATGTGCCTGTAGAACCCCACATTGCCTGCCTTGGCTGTGACTGCAGCTCCTGGGGGTTCCCTGGGTCTGGTTTGTCATGAAGGAGAGACCCCAGCTGATCCCCCATCACCTGAACCCCACCAGTCCGGCACGATGGCCAGCATGGAGAGCTCCTTGGCCACTTCATGCCATCGTGGGGTTGCCAGGACCAGGGCTATGGCACAGCTGCCCCAGGGGGACAGAGAGGCTCTGCCCGTTGTCAGCCCTGCTGTGTCCCTAGGACAGCACACAGAGACACCCACACAGGAGGGTGCTCCCAGCACACAGAGACACAGACACAGACCAGAGCCCACGTTGTTTCCAGGTGGTTTATAGCACATGCCTGAGGGACAGGGCTCACAGCTCATCCCGGGATTCATCTGTCCCCGGCACACTTGGATTCTCCTTGCCCGTGCTGTTCCCAGGGGTCTTGGTCACCTGGAGAAGGCAGCAGTGAGACACGGATGGACACACACTCCCTGCCTGACCCTGTCCCCATCCCCATCCCCATCCTGCAGGATCTGTCTCCTCACCCAGCAGGGGCTGGAGACTGCCCTGGGCAGGGGGGCGGTTCCCTGACCTCACTCACCGGAGGCTCCTCGGGCAGCTTCCCCCCGTTTTCCAGGAACTTGGAGAAGGTCTCCACATCTCGGGTGCTCTTAAACTCAACCATCTGGAGCCACGGGAGGGGAGGGCGCTGAGGGTGCCACCATCCCCCAGCTGCTGGGGACCCAAAGAGTGCCCACACCTACCTTCCTGCCCGGCCCTGCAGGGAAGTAGTGCAGGGTGGGGTAGCCGTGGATGGTGATGTTCTCCAGCTCGTTGGCCGTGGAGTCCATCTCGGCGATGACGATGTCCTCGCGGTCCTTGTAGCGCTCGGCCAGCTCTTCCCAGGCGGCTGCCATGGCCTGGCAATGGGGGCACCACGGGGCATCTGTGGGGAGGGGCATTGCCAAGGGGTCGGTGACAGGGCTGGGGCTGTCCCTGGGGGCTGAGCCCCAAGGCAGAGCTCAGGGAGGGCCATGGGTGACCTGGCACTTACAGAACTTGACAAAGACATTCTTGGTCTCATCGAATGCCACCTGCTCGAAGGTCTTCCCCACCAGGACTTTAACAGGCCGTGTGTCCCAGTCCTCAGGGGGCTCCGCACTCAGCAGGTGAGGCTGTGGGGACAGTCAGGACAGCCACAGCCTGGGCTGAGCAGTGCCAGACGCCCGTGGGGCACAGTGCAGGCTGAGGCAGGGCTGTGTTCCTGGCTGCCTTTTGGACCACATCTTCCCCTCTGCTGCCGTCCCAGCTCTGTGTGTCTCCATGGCAGCAGTCTCCTGCCCCCCTTGCCCATAAAAATATCCCCAAATCCTCAAGCCTGGCAGCAGAAGCGTCAGCAAACAGGTCCCTGATGATCACTGCATAACTGTCATTGGACTGCCGAGCCTACAGCCCGTCTCTCACAGGCAGGATCCATGGGTGCTGGCTGGCACCACGCTGCTCCCTCACCTTCACCTTGCCGTCCAGCACCGCCTGGATGAAGCTGCGAATGGCCGAGTCTGAGAAGTCGTCCTGCTCCATCTGGTACTTGCGGTTGTTCTCCATCTTGACGAGGCGCAGGGTGGGGGCATCATCAGCCGTCATCCCAAAGAAGGGCAGGACATCTGCCCCGTGCCCAGTCACATCCACCACCACAAAGAGCACCTGGGCAGGGAACAGGGGACACTGAGGCTGGGAAGTCACAGCCACTCACATGTCCCCACCATGGGGCCACCTCACCTCACCCCGGAAGCCACTGGCGGCTGCTCTGAAGCTGTCCTGCAGCGACAGCTGCTCCGGTGAGGACTTGTTGAGGAAGAGCAGCATGTGATGGGGGATCTTGGCACCAAAGATCTGGTTGGATGTCTGGGGAGGAGGAGGAGGATGAGGGTAGGGCAGCCATGGCCCTCGAGGGAGAGTGACAGGGCTGGAGACAGGCTGTACCTCGTTGGTGAATTCCATCACCAGCCGCAGGCTGTGGGTGCGGAGCAGCCGCGTGAGCTCAGCCATGTCCAGCCCCCGTTCCGGGTCCACAGGGAAGTTTGTCTGTCTCTCATCAAACTGCCAGGGCAGGGGCCTGTGAGGGCTGAGGGCAGGACAGGATGGCCCCACCACTCCCTTGCCACCCCCTCACCTTCTTGAACAGGCAGACGGTGTCGGCCGAGAGCCCGTAGGCCTGGAACAGCTCAGCTGCCTCTGCCACACCGAATGTCATGTCCACCATCTCGGCAGCCAGCTCGAAGAACACCTGGGCTGCCTCACCCGTCAGGTCCTGCACAGCCACCCATCAGTGCCACAGCCACGGCCACAGCCACAGCCACAGCCACGGCCGTGGTCCGGCCCCGACTGCCCCAGCCCACCTTGAAGAAGCCAACGACCACCAAGTCCTGGGAGCTGACGAAGGCGGCGATGGTGTCGGTGTCCTGCAGCAGGGTGGCGCTGGGCCCGGCCCGGCGCTGCACCCAGCGCACGATGCCCTGGCTGTCCATGCGGCCTGGCACGCAGAGCGGGGTCCCCAACGTCACCTGACACCCCTCACCAGGCTGCCACCCCTCCCTGTGCCACCAACCTCAGCCACCCACACCGCCATGGCACTGCCCACTGTCACCACCTCATACATCATCACCACGCTGTCACTGACGCTGTCACCACCAGGACATTGCCACCCCACTCCCCACCACCACCCAGTGGCCACGACAAAGACACTGCCACCATCCCACCATCAGCCCCTGCCACCCACCCCAGCCCCATGGCAGTGTCCCCCTCGATGGGTGCCAGGGACACTGGGTGGTGCCGCAGCCCTACCGGTGTATGCCAGGGGGTGGGTGCGGTTGCCATCACGGAACAGCTTGAGCGTGGGGTAGGAGGTGATGCCAAACTCAGTGGCCAGGGCTGTCTGGGCCGTGGCATCCACCTTGCCCAGCCGGGCCGGGCTGGACTCGTTCCTCAGCTCAGTGGCTGCCTGGGCAAAGGCAGGAGCCAGCTGCTGGCAGTGCCCACACCACGGCGCGTCTGCGGGTAGGGGACAGCGTTGGTAATGGGGACAGGTGTGGGGACAGCCCAATGGCTGTGAGAGCCCACTGGGCCCCATCTTGTGCCCCTGTCCCACATCCACGCCATGTGTCCCTGTCCTGTGTCCCACGAGTGCTACACACCCCTCACCCCATGCTCTCTGCCTGTGTCCCTGCTTCGTGTGTCTGTCCCCATCCCACGCCCTGTCACACGGCCTGTGCGGTTGCCCCTGACCCACAGCCTTGCCCCTGCCCATCCCATGTACCCTCCCTCCTGAACTTGTGTCCATGTGTCTGTTCTGCCCACATTCAGACATGGCCAGTTCCCTACCAATAGTCCCTACCCCACATCTGCCCCTGCCCACACCCCTGCCCACAGTGGTGGCACTCACAGAACTCCACCAGCAGCAGCTGGTGCTCACTCAGGGCACGGGCAAAGTTGTGCTCATGGAGCACCAGGACATTGTCCTCCTCCTTGATCTCATCTGAGAGCACTTCATCCTCTTTCTTCTCCTTTTCCTCCTCTTCTATCAGCTCTTCATCCTTATCCTCACCCCCCAGAGCCGGGCCCAGCCAGGCCAGGGACAGCACCAGCAGCCAGAGCAGCCGGGACCCGCAGCCGCGCATGGTGCCGGCGCTGAGGATGTTGTCCGGGAAGGACGAAGATAAGGGACCTGGGGGCGGGTTGTGCCGGTCCCCTGGGGCTCGTGGCCCTCCGCTACTGGCTGCCCGGCCCCGCGATAAGGCAGCGGGACCAGGTGGCTGTTTTCCAGACGCTCGCGGCCGCAGGGAGACCTGGCCCCGCCACGGGATGGGGACAGGGCCGGGGGGACAGGGAGCAGGGAACAGGCTCAGGTGGGGGCACAGACACACCAGTAAGAGACCAGTCTGTAGGGTTTAATGGCGATGGAAGAGCACAGCCTGCGACCGGGCGGGCACCGGGCACGGCACCACCACGGCAGGGTCACAGCCCCGGCCCCGGCGATGGAGACGCCGTGAGGACCAGACGGGCATCGAGATTTAAAAAAAAACAGCAATTAAAAATAACTTTGGTTGCGAAGACCACGACCACGGGCTCTCACTCGCTAAGGGACCCCCCTGAACCCTTCACGCGACTGGGGCAAGCGCGGCGGTGCCGGCGAGGGGTC
>JAHLSL010000037.1:12008986-12032878 GCA_025920805.1 Petroica traversi
AGGGGGGACGGGCTGGGGGTGCAGCCCTGGCACCATGCACGGCCCCGGCCTGGGCAGCGGGGCTGGGGGGCGCAGGGAGTCCCCCAGCGTGATGCTCTCGTTGCAGCCAGGAGTCCCCAACGTGCTGGAGCAGGGTCCCGAGCGCAGGAACTGCCACACCACCCGTGTCCAGCTGGTGAGTGGGGGTGTCCAGGCACCCCTGGGGCTGCCAGCGGGCACAGGGCACTCCCGGTGCCTGTGCTGGGTGTAGAGCTGCCCCGGTGCGTGCCCATCCATCTCACCCCAGGCTGCGCCCACATTTTGGGGTGAGGGGTGAGCCCCAGCTCTGCTAACATCCGTGTGTCCCCTACCCAAGCACGGAGAGTCTGTGTGTCTGCCCTTGCACCCACCACCCCTCTGTGCCAGCACCTCTAATCCCTGCAGGGCAGCTGTGCTGCAGGGAGCCCTGGCAGCAGCCACCAAGTCCTTCCTTGTGTTGTGACCCCACTAATGCTGTCCCAGCACCCCCAGGCTGTCCTCACTAACCACCCACTTTCTCTTCTCTGCGCCGTGTGCTGTGTCCTCTGCCCACGTAAGTGTCACTAACCTAGGGCTGGTGTCACACTGGTGTGTGGAGGGGGGGGAAGCCAGGGTTCATTCCATGGGCTGTGCTGGCTGAGCCAGGAGGGCTGGGGGAACGAGGCTGGAGGCCACGGGGATGGGCTACAGAGTCCTGGGGTGGGGGACTGGGTGTCTGGATTGTCCAGGGTGGTGGTAGCAGGACAATGTCCTGGCCCCACCGTGCCCTCATCCAGCCCGTGCATCTCTTGCAGACCAAGAACATGGATTACTACAAACGAGAGGTGAGTGGGGTGAGGGGTGGGGGCAGCTCCTGGAGGGCACGAGCTGCCAGGCACCCCAACATCTCCCCTGCGCCTGGCCCAGATCGAGTACTGCAGGAAGGCCATGGCCAGGACCAGGGTGAAATCCTCCATCTGCCTTGAGGGGTGAGTGGCAGCAGCTGCCCCAGCCACGGGCTGGGTCCCTGTCAGAGTGACAGGGGCACCACATCCCAGCAGCTGGGGCTGGCACCCCGGCACCACAGCTCTCAGCAAGGAGTGGAGCTGAGGCTCTGTGGAGCTCGGGCACATCCCCACCATGTCCCCATCCTGTCCCCACGATGGCTGGGGTTGGTGGCCCTGGTCCCCTCCAGCTGTCACTCTTGGCAGGTACATCAAGTTCAATGAGCAGTACGTGCCCCACGACCCCATCATGTCCGGCTGCCTGCCCAGCAATCCCTGGATCACGGATGACACCATGTACTGGGCCATGAATGCCCCCACGTAAGTGCCCCAGCACCCCAACCCGCAGGTCAGGGCTGTGGGGTCTGTGGGGTCATGCAGGCTGCTGTGGGCTGCCAGCCCCAATGCCTCTGTCACCCACAGGGTGACAACCCCCACGAAGCTGCGCGTGGAGCGCTGGGGCTTCAACTTCAGTGAGCTCATCAACGACCCCCTGGGCCGGGCACAGCTCCTGGAATTCCTCAAGAAGGAGTTCAGTGGTGAGCAGCCCCTGCCCCAGCCCTGAAACACTGCTATGTTTGGCACACCAGACCCACCAGTCTAACTTAGCATCTCCAAACCCACCACGTCCCAGTAGTGCTTAATCCTCTGTCCAATCCCAACACCACCAAACCAATCCATTACTGTGTCCTGGCATTCCTCAATCCGCCACCACACCCCAGTACCTCCCAGCTAATCTGCCCCAATTTCTGTGGTTCCACTGCCCCAGCTGGCTCTGTCCCACGGGGACACATGCCCAGCCATGGTGGCCTTTGGGGGTTGCCCAGTGCCGTGTCCCCATTCCCAGCACCATGTCCCCCTCCCCAGCTGAGAACCTGAGCTTCTGGGAGGCGTGTGAGGAGCTGCGCTATGGGGAGCAGTCCCGCATCGCCGAGATCGTGGACTCCATCTACCAGTGAGTGGGATGAGGGCTCTGGAGGAAAGGTTTGGGGATGGTCAGGCCATCCCGGGGCTCTGTCCCATGGCGGGGCCGGGCTCACCGCCGCCTGTGTCCCCAGGCAGTTCCTGGCTCCCGGGGCCACGCGCTGGGTGAACATTGACAGCAAGACGATGGAGCGGACGCTGGAGGGCATCAAGACGCCCCATCGCTACGTGATGGACGATGCCCAGATGCACATCTACATGCTGATGAAGAAGGTGGGTGAGGGCGGGGCTGGGCAGTGCAGGGCTGGGAACGATCCTGACGTCTCTGCTCGCCCAGGACTCCTACCCACGGTTCCTCAAGTCGGACCTCTACAAGAACCTCCTGGCCGAGGCCGTCATTCCCCCGGAGACCAAGAAGCGGTGAGGGCAGGGGCCGTCCCCTGGGGCGCTGGGCGGTGTCCCCGCCGGTTCTGACCCCGTTCTGCCCGCAGGGTCTTCCCCTTCATGCGCAAACAGCGGCATTCCAGCCCCAGCCCGGCCCTGCTCCTGCCCGCGGGCGATGGCGACGAGAAGAGCAGGAGCCCCTCCACTGCCCCGGTCCCCGAGGAGGAGAGCTGAGAGCCGCAGCCCCCGCCGATACGGGAGCCCCCTGACCCAGCACACCCAGCCCCGCCGCAGGACCATGCCGGCAGTAGCACTGAAGGAGAGAAGCCATATCCCCCCAGAGCCCCCGGAGCCAGGCTGACCCCGCAGCCCCCGCTCACACCCACACACCCTCCTGTCCCTCGGGGAAGCCGCACCCAGCCGGCCTGGTGCGGGGTCACCCCCTCCTGCCACCCGCACCCCGGGCACGAGACAATAAAACCCCCATGGGGAAACATCGGGGCTCCCGTGGTTTTTGGGGAGGGGACCAGGGAGGCATTGGCAGGATGGGAAGTGCTGGCCACTTCTCCAGGCTGGACTGTGACCTGTACTCTGAGCTGGAAGCAATGGCCTCCCAGCAGACCCCGGGAGGGGACCAGACCGTGTGTGTACCCATGGCACAGCCATCACCTGCGGCTCTGCCTGCTCCGAGGGGCAGCACCAGCCTGGCACGGCTGAGCTGGCACTCAGGCATTACTGGTGTGCCCACCTACACCCTGGGAGGGACAAAAAGGCCTCTGGAATGTGGCTGCAGTGGCACGGCCCTGTGGGCTGGCAGGGGCAGCAGGAGCAGCGCTGGCAGCTGAGCCACTCTCCCTGCCCAGGGACTGCTAATCTGAGCAGAGGCCGAGGATCGCACGCAGGATTATTCCCTGCCCGGGAGCAGAGCCCCAGCTGCGGGGGATTATCGCCGGGGGTTACGTAAAGGAGAGGGGGGCTGACGCCCAGCAGTGCTCAGCCCTGGAAGGCAGCCTGCTCCACACGTACCCACAGCAGAGCTGGGGCAGCTCCAGCCCCAAAGGGACAAAGGTGCCACCCTGTATCCTGGCTAACAAACACTGCTGGGGTGCTGGGGGTGGCATCGTTCCCTGGCACAGAGCCTGGCACGGGGCAAGGGGCACTCCCGGCTGGGTGCTGGGGCGGCCAGAGGGCCCTGGGGCAGGGGACACTGCTGGAGCCTCGGGCACAGGACAGAGCTCGGCCCCTCGGTGCTGGCAGCCAGCGGGCAGTGACAGATGGCCCCGACTCCAGGAGACAGCGCCTGCCGCGCGTCTCCCTCCGGCTTGATCCAAATCCAAACCCCAGCATGAGATTTTCGTGCTGATGGACTGCAACGGGAACCTGGGGTGTAAAACCAGGTCACAGAGCCCCAGGCGGGGGGCAGGGATGGGCTGGCCCAGCCTGGTTATCTAACTCCTGCCTCCTCCTGCTCCCTTACCTGCCCGCAGCAGGACAGGGCAGCAGGCAGCACCTCAGCCATCAAAGCATCATCAGGACACCGGCATCCCTCTCAAAGAGGGGGGTTCTGCCTCAGAAAGGTCACTCAAAGGGCTGCCAACAAATCCCAAAGTCTTGTGTAAGCTCCAACATCAAAGCAGGGCACCATTTACAAACAATGCAAAAGAGGGTTTATTGAAACCATTCTGGTTAGAGCAAGTCCTGTACGGTACAATTTGCAATAAGTTAAAGAACCAAACCAAACAGTCTCAGTGTTAAAAACCACACTAACACATAACACAGTGATATAGCCATTGCCACCCAGCTGAGTTATTGAATCAAGGCACAAAGTCATTCATTAAATACTGAAAAAAAACCCAAACAATTACACAGGAAAATAAGCTGGAGAACAGACTGGTTTTGTTAAGAAGGTGCTGGTTTGGCACTGATGCGTTTAGTTGAGCTGCCACGGCAAAATCTGCATTTCCAAACTGTCCGGAAACATTACTGGACAACTTAAAGCCAGAAAAGCTCCCCAGCGCTGAAAATCCAGCTCTCCTGAAGGAACATTCAGTGTGCCTATGGGAAGGTCAGGCCTGGGCAGGGATCTGAGGAGGCAGAGCAAAGAGAGAACACAGCCCAAGCACCTTGCTCCCTGCCAGGGGAATCTCAGCAGGAAACAACCCACATCCAACGCTCAGGCTGGACTACAGTGCAAGCCTGGGGGTCTCCTGGCCTGTGCCCTGCTCCAGCTGGCTGAAGGGCAGCCTCAATCCAGCCCTCTGATGGCTGCAACGCTGGCACAGGGACCTGAGGGGCTGTCAGGCCCAAGGTACTGAGCAAAGGAAAACCCAAGCTGGGGGACACAGCTGGGGAGCCTTTCTGCACTCCTAGACTCCCCCAGAAAACAGCTGGGAAGAGAGGCAGAGGGGCATTTGGAGCCCAGGGTGCTTTGCAGGTTGTGGAGCACTGAGCAGAGAGCATCCCTGGCCTCCTGCACGGCCAGGATACCCCAGGATTGGCTCCCTTGACTGCCCAGGGTCATGGGGCAGAGGGAGCTGGGGCACCCTTTGGGCAGCCACTGGTCAGCTGGAAGCAGGAGGTGTCTAGGCAGCCCAGCTCCCTGTGCTGTCAGCCTGGGAGGGCTGGGGCTGTGCTGAGCTGGTGACAGCAGCTGCCCAGTGCCACACTGGGGCTCAGCAGTGGCTGAAGGAAGAGCTGATGCCTGATGCTGCACATTCCCATCCTACAGTGTTTCTACACATCCCCCAATGTCAGACTCAGCAAGGGAGGGAGGCACTGGCCAAACCCCCTCCGGCACTGCAGAGCTTCAGAGAGGTTATTTTTAGGGCTATTTTTATTTTCAGGACTGAGCAGCTGGTTCAAACTGTTTTCAAGGCTCTGCACCTTGTTTCTATAGTCTGAACTGGCACCCATGAGGAAAGGGCAGACCAAACACCTCATGGTATTTCTCCTCCAGGAGAAACAGGTTATCTTCACACAGCAACCTGTCCCATCCCCTCAGGATACCAGAGAGAAGAGTGCCCAAGGATCCTCAGCCAGCATCGCTTCAATTCCAAGGGCAGGGAGGCAGCACAGAGCTCCTGCCCACCTCCTGGCAGCAGGGACAGTGCATGGAGATGGCTCCTCAGCAGCTGCAAGGCTGAATGAGCAGGGAGCTGGCACTGCCACTTTGAGTTCAGGTCTACCCAGAGCAGCAATTCCAGCTCCCAGAAAAGGTTAAAGTGCAATTCTACTCATGGCTCCTTTAAACCTGGAGAGGTGGTGCTGGTACCTCCAGGGACCAGCCAGCCTGGGCTCAGGGTGGATCTCTCACCACCTTCCTGAGGGAAGGGAGGACCATTGATGCATCCATCAGGTGGGAGACCAGCTCCCTCTCAGACTCGCCAACACTGCACAGCCTGGCTGGGAAGGAAGCAGCAGAGGACTCAGACACAGGTAGGCTGGTGACTGCAGAGCAGGACACATGGGGCTGTTCTTGGGAGAAAAGGCCATTTGCTAAGAAGAATGACACTTTAACCTGTGCTTTGCTGGCCCAAGTGACACCAGACACCACAGCCATGGATGGGGTCACCACACACTCCCCACCACTCCTGAGGCGGGGCCCAAACCCAGGAGAGGGTAATTGCAGATGAAGCTGCAGCCAAGCACCTCTCCCCAGCCAGGAGAGCCGACTCAGAAAGGAAATCTAACACCACACAGCGAACTCCACTTCTCAGACATCCCAGAAATCACCATCTCCAGCACCCCAGCAAGCACACGTTTTCCTCCAGACACTCCTGAGTCAGCACAGCTCTGCGGGCACAGAGGGATGGAGGGAAAGCCCTCCTCCCTGAGCTGATGACACTTCAGTGCTGACCAAGCACTGAGGTCCCATCAGCTCTGAGGACGGACGCTCTGGCAGCTGCCCCCACAGCCTGGGTGTCCCTAGACACTGGGGGCGCTTCCCTGGAGCCACGCTTTGGTTTGTGGATCAAGAAAGGCAGCTTCCCACTGGAATCCAGGCTCTGGGCTTGTTGAGAGCACGGCTGCAGAGCACAGGCAGCCTCTCCCCATCCCTCAGCAAGCTCAGTCTCGGCTCTGGAATCGCATCCTGTACAGGCGGTCCCGGATGAGCTGCTCGTGGTCCCCAGCCACGTGTCTCAGCCAGATCACCTTGCTGCCCAGGACATCCTCCTTCAGCTTCCTCTTCATCAGGGACAGGGGGCCTGGCCCCTCACTGGGCTGGGGGCCCCGCAGCAGCACGTAGCAGGCGTGGCGGCTCCGCTCAAACAGCGCCGCTGCAACACGGAGCACAGGGAGACCCAGCCTAAGCCCTCTGCGCCTGGACCAGCCACCAGACCCAACACCACCCACAGGGGCCAGGAAGGACCAGTGTCCTCCTGCAGCTCCTCTCTGCAGGGCGGGGAGGAGGGGACTCACCAGTGAACGCGATTATCTGGTCTGTGCTGTTGCGGAGCTCCAACAGGACATTCGTGTAGGAAGGATGGAAAAGGTACAGCTTCTGGAGAGGAGCTCTGTGTCTCTGCAACCAACAGGACACCATCAGGACACACTCACGTCATCCCAGAGACAACACCAGCACCAGGCTCAGCTATTACTCACACTTGACAGGATACACCCAGCCAGACACTTGTCCATGTCAGCCCAGCTCATCCTGACTGATGCTGTTAGGACAAGTGCTGGGATTTTGCTTACTGCTCTCCTTCCCACCCCAAGCTTCCTGCAAATAGCTGGCCTGGCTGCTGCAGGCAGGAGACAGATTTTTGCTTCAGGGCTGGCAGAGCAAGCAAGGAAAGCAGAGGAAGCTCAGCTGGTGCTTCAGCAGCCTCTGAAACACAACCTGTCACCAGTGCTGCCTGTCACTGCCCCAAGGGCTCTGCAAGCAGCTGAGCTGTGCACTGAGGCTGCCAGAGGCTGCCTGGGGCACAGAGAGGAAATTCACGTGGCCACTGAGATCACTGCATGTAATGCTGCCATGGGGGGCTCCCAGGGAAGCAGCAGCAATGCCAGAGGCACCAGGACAGAAGCCTCTCACCTCACCCACACCAAGGCAGGGCATTGACTTTGCTCACAGAGCCACCACATTCCTTTTCTCTATGTAACCAGGCTGAGGATGAGAAAAGCTGCCAGTGCCACCCCCACCTGCAGGGACACAGCTATGGACACCAAGCGCATGAGGCTGCAGTGTCAGTGGCACAGACAGATGGGAACATCAACACTGAGAAAGGGGTAACTCCACCCAGCTCTGGCCCAAAGCCCAGAGAAGAGCAGCCCTCAGCAGCACCACTCACTGTCTCATTGCCTGGCTCCTGGTAGTCTCCCCACATGAGGAAGGCAGAGCGGTGATCTGCAGTGGGAAGTGTGGCTGGGCCAGGGCTCCCTGCTCCCGAGTTCAGCTTCAGCTCCCACTGCACTGCTCCAGACTCACGCTCTACAATCATAACCTGGCAGGGAATAAAGAAAAGGAACTCACCACAAAGGCATCTAACAAGCTATAAGAGAGAAGTCAGGTCAGCTGTCTCTCCCCACACTGTCTGTGGGAACAAGTATGTGACACATGGGAAGATGAGGAAATACTTGAAGCAGAGCATCACAGAGCTGTGAGACCTGGGGTTGGCCACGGTAAAGTCACAAATTTTGCAGCTACTTCAAGGGGTTCAAAGCTCTGTCATTGAAGCCTCTTGCTAAGAAGAGAATTAAAGTGCCTGGGCTGGCTTCAATAACCTGTTGAAAGAGATTCTTTTGCAGGTTAAAAGCTTCCTAAAATCAGCCAGAGGGAACATATCCCACCAACTGTCCTTGACTCAGTTCCTGCTTCAGCTGTGACATACAGAGAAATAGGTAGCTAAAAGGAAGAGATTTCAAACCTTCTTCCTGTTGGGTCCAATTTCACTCTCCAGGACAATACCATGATCATCAGGTTTGTAGTAACCGAGCAGCGGCTCACTGAGGGAGAGAAAGAGCAGGGACAGATCAGAACCCACGCTGATGGCTGGGCTTACTTTGCTTTCCCAGCTGCCTCTAGCCTCCCACAACTGCCCTGGTAAGAGACTTGACTGCCACAACATTGGGTTGGCCTGGTACCACCCCAGCTCTGAGCCCAGCCACATCACAGCAGGCACAGAACGACAAATCAAAGCTCTGAGCTCCTTCACCCTGAAGCAGCACCCAACATTTGAGGGGACACAACACGATAAGCAAGATCAAGATGTGACCCAGGCAAAAAAAAAAAATTACATCTGCCAGGACACCACTGTTGTGGGAACCTGGAAATGCCACATCTAGCCCACACTGAGAACATTACCTCAAAGCACGGGACACATTGAGGGTCCACACAGTTTGGAGATCTTTTGTGTTGATCAGCATAGCCATCTCTGAGTTCACAACCAAGATGTTGTCCCGTGACTGCACAGGAACTTTTGCCAGGTAGTGAATGTGTCCAAATCTGAACAAAGACAGAGAAGTGATGAAGCTTTTAAGACCATGGATGATTTCACTTTGAGGTTGGAGTTTTTTCTCTGCACAGTAAATCTAAACAGGAAACCCCAATGTGCTTTCCTGTGAACCCCTGATGAAGACACTAACAGCAACCCTCCATCTGAGCTTTGGATGTGCTCCTTGTCCAAAAGCCACATAGCCAGGAGAGAACAAAGCCCCAGCAGGAACACCAGCACCCTCCAAGACATAAGCTCACACCTGGGAAGGGATAAGCGGTGTGTGGCACGGTCAATGTGCTTCTCCCAGTGAGGATCTGGCTGGAAGTTGGGAAGCTTAACATCCATCCCAATTGTTGCACTGCACAGATCATTCAGGGAATATGCATAAAGAGAGTTCTCTGTGAAAAAAAAAAAAAGAAAAAAAGAAAAAAAGCAAGAATGAAAGAGATAAGTTATCCTGCCCTTGCTCTGAACTCTATGATTTTCCAGATCTGTCAGATCAACTGTATTTTTAGGGCTTGCATCATAGAGTTGTAGTGGTATTTTGAGACTCAAGCCTGCTACTGAATGCTTTTAACATTTTATCTGCTCATAATCCAAGTGTTCCTCAGTAATCATTTGCTATAAATGACTGCCTAATCCTTACATGCTTGACATTTGTTAAATAAAATCACTACAGTACATAACAAACTGCAGTTTAAGCAGAAGCCCTCCCTTCTCTTTGACTGAACAGCTCTTTGACTAGGTGAAAGCTCCACGCAGCTTGTAAGAATGCAAAACACACTGTCAGATGTTGTTTAGTAATCCTGCTCTCAGTTACAGTCACTGTCCAGCTGAATTCCCAAGCAGAGCTGTACCTGTGTAGAAGAGGAAGTAGGAGGAGGAGTGCAGGTGCAGCTGGACGTAGCGAGCGCTGCCGTCCATGCTCAGGCTGCCAGTGGAGCCAATCTGTTGGCCAGTTTTTCCTGAATGGATGAAGGTCTTAACCTACACAGGGAAGGGATTAAAGACAAAAAACAACAAGGTTAAAGCTGGTACTGAACAGCAACCAAATGGGAGCAGCACAGGCTTGGATGGAAAGTCTCTTCCTGGTTTTGAGGAGTGGGCATGAGTTTGGTGACCCCTCTGTTGTGAATTTTTCTGGAAGTTGAAAACTACTTCCAGCATTGCCACCTGCTCTGAGAATTTGCTGCCTCTGTCACCCACCTTCCTTACAGAGCTGGGACTGCTGTTCCACAGTCCCAGTCTGTAAGGACAGCAAAGATCCAGTCAAGCCTAAGATGGAGATGACCTAATGCCAGGAGCAATGCAGCGTATGGGCATGGAAAACTTGGCTCCACATGGCAGCTCTGCTAAATATTTTAAGTGCCCTAATCTACTCCTCCTTAGGCTTATGTGAGTCCAAGAAGATAAGAGCTGATAGGTTTCTTTCTATTCTTTGTGCAGGGTAACAAAATCCACTAAAAACATTTAATGCAGAAGAATAAAGGTTGAAGTCGGGATCAGATTTAAGTCTGAACAACAGTCAGAGTCTGGGGAGAGCAATGGACTTTAGAGACAAGTGAAACATCTGACTAAGAGAAACAGAGATCAGAGATGCTGAGTCAGGCAGGAACCCTTCCCTCTACCCTGACAGGGAGGGACTGGGAAAGAGAAGGAAATCTACTGCTCCCAAAGTGAATCCAGAGAGTCTGGCAGGTGAATAGGGTTTGCTGGGGAGAATGAGAACACAACTGGAGAGGGAGAGCAACACATTCCCTAGCTGCTCCCAGCCTCCTGCACTGGGAGGAGACACACACCAGCTCTGGCAGATCAGCTGCACCTTTACTGGCAAGCACTGGTCCAGTGGCTGCCCTGGGAAGTGACAGCCAGAGGTGTTGATACAGGGAGGGAGAAAACACAATATTTTCCTTGCTACACTGCCAGCCCCTCTGTGCTGCCATAGGAGATGGATCCCAAAAACCAGTGCCTTTTCTGGGATGCGTTTGAGCTGAAGCTTGCAGCAGAGGTGGGGATTAATGGGACTCTCTGGAAAAGCTGCCCTCTGCACACAGACCCTCCCACAGGCTGCTCACATGTGGCTCTGTCCTCTCAACTGCAGCCCTTGATAGCAACAAAGCTCCTCTACTTGAGTGCAGAATCTCCCTTCTGACCAGCCCTTTCCAAGCTGCAGAGCTCCACTCCAGTGATTTCTCAAAAGAGAACATACTTTTCCTTAAGTTGGCAGAGTGCTTGCCTAATGCAGAGGGAGGAAGGGATTTCATACCATGATCGCAAGAGAGCTTAAATGGAAAACAGATCAAAAGGCAGTCTTGCAGAACAGAGGCTACACTCAAACATTTCTTGGCTGCCTAAGATTTAAAAAAACAAAAGTCTTGAGATAACTGGAATAGCAAAAGCAAGGAGGAAAGAAAACAGAGAACTGTAGGAGGTGGAGAAGATAGAATTTCTGATGACTCTGGCAACAACAATGCCTTGGACAGCAAAACCTTATTTTCTTATGGAGGACATTGGCCAAGAAGGCCAATGGCACCTGGCTTCTACCAGCCATGGTGTGGCCAGCAGGGCCAAGGAAGTGTTTCTGCCCATGTACTGGGCTTTGGTGAGGCCTCACCTTGAGTGCTGTGTCCATCTCTGGGCCCCTCAATCCCAAAAGGACACTGAGGGGCTAGAGCAGGTCCAGGGAAGGGAACTGAGCTGGGGAAGGGTCTGGAGCACACGTCCTGTGAGGTGGGACTGAGGAAGCTGAGGGGCTCAGCCTGGAGAAAGGAGGCTCAGAGAGGACCTTCTCTGTCTCCATAACTCCCTGACAGGAGGGGGCAGCCAGGGGGGGTCGGGCTCTGCTCCCAGGGAAAAAGGGACAGGACAAGGGGAAATGGCCTCAAGCTGTGCCAGGGGAGGTTCAGGCTGGACACCAGGAGGAAATTTCGTCCCAGAAACGGTTGTTAAACATTAAAAGGGGCAGCCCAGGGAGGTGGTAGAGTCACCATTTTGGGAGGTGCTCAAGGAAAGCCTGGACATGGCACTCAGTGCTCTGGGCTGGGTGACAAGGTGGGGATCAGTCCTTGATGATCTCAGAGGTCTTTTCCAACCTTAATGATTCCATGACTCAGGTATGAGGACATGGGGCTCCCATCAGACCCACAGGGAGTGTAACTTGTGTGCTTTGAGCAGGACAGACTGGGCATGCAGATGATGTTGTGCCACTCCATCATGGATGTAGATGTTTCAGTAGAAAATCGTTCTATTTAAATGTCTTATCCCTCACAGAAATGGGAAATGCAATATTTGGAGGGAGATAATACAACCAGCAGCTTTTTCACTAAATGAATTCAGATCAGAATTAACCAGCACAGTGACACTGGGAAGAGCAGTGAAAAGCAGACCACAGGCAGAGAGAGGGAAGGGATCAGAAAAGGGGAGTGCTGGTACAAAAGCACTGACTGTCAGCTGTACTTTGATCTAAGAGCCAAAGCTGTCAGGGTTTGTTCACTTCCACTTCTCTAAGCAGAGAAGCAGAAAACTGCAAGCTCATCTTGCCCCAGCTCACTCCCCAGACAGCCCAGGAACATGCAGTGAGGAGAGCACACTGAAAAGGGGGAGGGATTACTGGTCAGGTCTTTGATTTATTTTATATTTTTAAACCGTAAAACACTTGTACTAACTTGGGAAAACATCTCTGGAGGCTGAGAAAGAACCTACCCCAAACCCACAGAAACCAGAGGCCTCTGGACACTTCCTCTGAGACTGCAAGGTGGAAATGAACAGCATTCCTGCCATCCCCTCTGGCAGCCACTGGGGTTATCAGAGCTTCAGGATGACATACCTGGCCTCCTTTAGCAATGAAGATTATCAGGTCCTGAACTCCATCAGTATCCACATCTGGAATCACTGACAAAGGTGTCAGCAGAGTATCATTAGCTCCAAAGTTACTGGACTGCCTCCACAGAACTTCCCCTGGAAGACAGTTAGTGGTAAACAGTCACTAAAAGGCATCTTAGGTGGAAAGGTTATTATTGCCCTGTTCCAGCCCATCAGCACCACAAACCAGCCACATTTATGCTCATCATGGGGTATTTCCTTGCCTTTCTGCATTCCCAGTGAATCCCAGAATCCACAATTTCATCTTACACTGGAAAGCAACCCTAACTGCCTGCAGGAATGTACTCAAACACCCAGGCACAAAGAACAGCTTGCTTCTCTTGTGACTTTGGTTAACAAGCTTCCCAGCAAGTCCATGGCATGCAGAATCCTTTGTTGTGATCCAAATCACTGCTGCTGTGCACTTAAACCTGCACAGACATTTTGAGACCATAAATCAGCTGAATTCTGACCAGTATTGCTGCAACTCCTGGCAGAACCTTCTTTGCTGCAACTTTGCCTCCTGCAGATGTTCCTGCAGATGTTTCCCAGTGACATGCCCAGCCACGACTCAGGCCACATCCCACCTATCCCCTGCTTGAAGAACACACACAGCCCAAAATTGTTTGCAAACTGAGTTAACAAAGCTTTGCTTTTTAAAAAACAGGGTGGCTGGGATGGGTTTCTCTTCAACAGCTCCAGACCAGCTGAGTGGCTCTATCCATCCACTGTCCAAGTTGTGGGCCACTTTCCAGTCACTGACCAGTGGAATCTGCAGAGGAATCTGGCAGGGAGGACACTGTTGGGGGGGTTTTCTTTCTAACAAACACTTCAGTGTCTGATTAGGTGCTCCCAGGGCAAATGTTTACCCTCCCCTTTACCCAGCATCACACACAGCAATTATCATTTCAGGAATGCAAAGTAATCATCTGTTCTTTGTCAGGAAGGCAGCTGGACTGAAAGCCAAAGAATTACTACTTGATGCTGTCTGCAATAATTTCAGGCAGGCTGTATTTCTAGTAGGATTGCTCCAAAGCTTTTACTGCAACGCTGAAAAAAGCCACTTGGATTTGTTACTATGACAACAGATGTGAAGTGAAGAGAGCAGATTTCCTAGCTTCCTTAGGAAATCATGGGAAGGCAAAGAATTTTGCCCTCCAAGAAAATAGGCAGGCAGAGGAAAAAGAGAAGTTTTAAATTATCACATTCTAGCTTCAGGACAGTCCAAATGTACAAGAGTAAGACCAGGCTAATGAAATTCACTTGTCAGTGCAGCAGGCTCTAATCTTTGGTGGTTAGACAGCAGACAGAGTTTGGGAGAAAACATCTTTACTCTCTTAAAAGAGCAGTCTGAGTTCAGAGAAACAGGTGACACGGAGCTGGATTCAACACCAAGCACTTGAGCAGCTTTCCCTGCTCTAACCCAGCCCACAGAGAGCACAGACTGTGACAGCAGCTCCCTTCCTGCTCCATCAGCAGGAGATGGGGCTGTCCTGTCTGACATCTGCAGTGCCACGGTGCTTCCTCAGAGCCCAGGGTCACAGCAGCAGCATGGCAGCAGCAGCCAAGATGGAAATCAGGCAAGTGCCTAGACTGCAAATCTAACCTGGGTGAAAGGGCTGGATTTTTTTGGTCTAGAAGGAACAATAAAATCGGAACTCAGAAGGCTGAGTTCAGATCTCACTTCAAGCAGCCACAGAGGACACAGAGACTTTTCTCACTGTCAGACATTCTCCAGCTTGGAGGTCTGGTTTATTTATTTAGTGATTTCTCGCACAGAATCAGTTCCATACATCTGATCATCATGGTGCCCTTTCTGCCATATCCCTCAGGAGACCAGAACCACCCACAGAGCTCACAGTTCAGGCTGCTGGAGGATCATGTGGAGAGAGAAGGTGTAACAAAACCTTACTCCTGTCCTCTTCCCTGAGCCTCTGCTTCAGGCATTGGCAGAGATGGAATAATACACAGCAACAAAGACTTTTGCTTTAACCTGGAACAGTTAATCTTAAGCTCTTATGTGTCCCAGTTTGCTGGCAAGATAAACATGCAGGAATGTCAGATGTCCCACACAAACAGGAGCATGCACTCCTACACTTCCCCTCCTGACCACTGGATCACTTCTTACAGCAACAAAGAAAGACGGACTTAACACAACTTCAACTGATAAAAGAACACTAAGTTTATCAGCATTTAAAGATCAAAACCACATCAGACACATTCAGATGATAATCTGCCTATCCGTCCTTCAATCTTTCTACAGGCAGGGGCTAGACAGCCTGGGAGCCCTGGAATCTCACCAAATCCTCCACGATGATGAATCATTAACAGCTAAAGATTGTGCTGGCTACTGTTTTTAGCACACTGTGATGTAAGATAGACTTTGCCTCTTTTGAATACATTTAGCCTATTTAAACACATTTTATTCTGCTCTGCCCTCCTAACCCCCAGTCAACTATGCTCAGAAACCATTTTTAACCTACTTAATGGCAAAACGGCATCAAATACACGAACTCCTGGGTTACTCACTTTTCTATCGGCAGCATTTTTTCCTCTCTTGCTTTGAAGTTATCTATGGAATGTTTTCTTTGCTGTATTGCTGTGACCTGTGGCTTAGCCTGACTCCTTCTCTCCACACTTGCCTTTATGCCTGCCTTTAGTTACATGCCTTTGGCTCCACAGCCAACTTTCTACACTTTGACCTGAAAGTAACTTCTTCATTAACAGCCTAAAAATAACCTCTGCTAAAGCCTACACATGAGGGAATTGCTGCTAAGGTATCTCTGTTGGTACAGAAACTTTCTAGCTCTGTGAGTATCTACACTTCCATCTACACTGGAAATTAAAAGCTACACCAGATTTTCCTCAGATTCCTTAGAGCTGTACCTCTTGCTATTTCTTTTTTCCAGTTTTTGGAAAACAGGGTGTGAGGGGTTCAATACCAGATACAGAGGATAAGATCCTAGGGAGAACATTTACTGTTTAGACCTTTGAAACAGTGACCCTTGAAACGGAAATGTATTTTAGGCTTCACCAGCAAGGAAAGTTGAAGTTGCAGCAGATGATCAATGTTCCTAAAGTAGTACAGGCACTCCTTACCCCCACCCACGGTAGGCAAGACGATGATGATGAATTTCTCCACCTCTAAGTTTAGAAAGGAAGAAACCTTTCCAGAGGAACCAGGCAGAATTGTAGACTACAGAAACAGACTGGCAAGCACTTATCCTAAGTGTTCTCCTTGATGACTTTAAAATTCTTAATGCCTAGAACTCCCACTCCTCTTGCCATGGCAGGTGCTCCTGGCATGCACACACAAATAACTGGGAAACGTTGCAGGTGCAGGTTTGTGTCTAACCCTGGAGAGCATAAAGTAACATTCACAGCCAGTGACTGCTCCTCCTGTTTCAAAAGCTGTTGGAACATTGGTCTTATGAAACAGTGGCTGGCACAAACCCCCACCAGAGCCCAGCCTTTGAAGCAGCAGAGGCTGAGAGCACGCGCTCCTCAACGCCCAGCGAGAGGCTCTGGCAAGGCTTCCAGATAATAAACACCCAGCACCCATTGTTCATGTACCAGCCAGTCATGTCACACTGACATCCCCCTGGAGGCTACCAGGTGAGGAAAGCAAGTGGCCTGTCCCCTGTGTGGCAGCAGGGCTCTGCTGGCACTCACCAGTCCTCATGTCGACTGCTGTAAGGGCTGGTGACTTCTCCAGCACGAGGCAGCCCGGGTCCCCTGCTGTCCCCAGCTGCTGGATGCCACACTGCAGCCACTGCACGTCCTCAGCAGCAGGGATCTCCCAGAGCACGCTGCCATTCGTGCCAGACACAGCAGCAATGAAGGCACAGGGAGACGGCAGCCCTGGGGAGAAGAGATGTCAGAGGGAGCTGTCCCTGCACCCACCTTTGCTGCCCTGCACCACCCAGGGGCTGGGATTTACCCAGCTCCTCTCCCCACCCACTGACTCTCCCAGTCACTGACTGGAACTAAAAGACAAAGGACAGCCCTCACTAGAAGGATTTTCTGAAGCAGGTACCTTCATCCAGACAGGACCTGTTGGAGCTGTCGCTGCCATGGCTGGATTTGAAAGCAAAGAGCACATCTTGTACTTTGTCTTCATTCACATCTTCTATTTCAAGGAAGTGGTAGGGCACTGCAAAGGAACACAAGCCAGGCTCTGGTGAGGATTTTCTTAGCCCACAGCAGACAAAGTTGGAGCAAAACACAAATTCCTAGAGACCTACTCACTGCCTCCATCCCGGACAGTGTAACATCAGGACAAATTGGCTTTTATATTAAAAAAAGCCACGTACACAAGTACCAAGGACAGGAAGTTAGTGCCAAAGGATTTTTTAAATATGCTATCCCCTGGAGGATTTGTCTTTTTTAAGAGCCAAGCAGCCAGAACTTGAACTATGCTGAACAAAGAACAACTCTGGTCTTGGTGGGGGGTTGCTATTCTCAAAGTACAAAGAAGCCCCACCCAAGCCTCACAAAACTCAGATAACTCCATCTTCCTATCAACTAAAAGCTGCTTTCTTGAGCTCAGAGTAGCCCAGAACCTGGGATGTCTGCAGCACCACATGCAGCTCAGTCCCTGCTGTGAGCACTATCTCTGCATGTACAGCACATCCAGCACAACCCACTGCACTCAAGATTAAAGAAAAGCTCTCCCAGAAGCGATTCCTGAGTCACTGGGGAGCAGGACCCAGGCTAAAGAGCCAACTAAAGCAACCAGAATAAAAATAGCTATAGTAACAACAGAGCAATTTATTAAAAAAACAAGATGGAATTATTCTTCTCCCCTTCCTGTTGGCCATGGGGAAGAGAGAAAAAGTCAAAGTGACAGAGGAAAAAATGCCTAATTGCCTCCAACCTCACCTCAAACTTCAAGGGAACATTTTACAGAGCAAACTTCAAGAGGGATTTATTCCCAAATACCCTTTCTCACTTGTTTTTTGTGAACTAGGCCAGCCTGCTACCTTGTTAGCACTTCAGAGCAGCATCTAATTTCTCCACTAGATCCTGTAAACACCTCCTGGAAGGCCACTCCAATTATGATGGGCCATTGCTTATCCAGGTCAGATATTCACAGCTCTGGCTCCCCAGGGCTGCATCCCTGCAGGTCTGGCTCCACGTTGTGCTTTGGTAGAGGCCCACAGCCCAAATTGGTGGCACAGAAAGGAAAAGGACTCTTGGTAAGTGTTTATTCTGCTGCAGCAAGCTCACCTGCATTGTTGTAGTATTGGAACCATGTTCTTTCTGAAACTGGCCTCTCTGGGCAGGGAATGATGAAGGAGAAAGCAAACACAATGATCAGGCAGAGGAACAGGGAGATGAAGAAGGCGGCAGTGCGCCAGCGGGACAGCCGGGACAGCCCCGAGGACTTGACAATCCTTCTCTCCACAAAGTGTTCATGGTTCTCCTGGGCTTTTACATCCTCAGTCTTCAGAGGGTGGATCTCAGCTTCCGAGTCCTTGTTATCCATCACAGCTCATTCATCGGTGTTCAGACACCCTTCTCCCCCTTCACCTGCAACAATGGAAAAAAAAAAGTTAAAATGCATTTTGAAATATATTTTTAAAACATCAATTAAAATATTCTGATAATTCACACTGGAAACTGATATTACCTGATATTCACACTGGAAACACTTAATGGGAGGTGAGCAAACCAGAGTATTGTCACAGAGCTGGATACAACACACTGCTGGTGCCAGAGGTCTCCCACACAGAACAGTGGGGAGAGTCTGTGGAATGCAGGAACAGCACCAATTCTTCTCCAGAGGAGGGAATAAACTCTGCTAGAGCTGGACAAAGAAGGCTACAGACTCCATGCAGAAAGGACTGACTGGTCTGCAGGTTTCCCTCAAGAACAACACCCCAAAAGCTCCTTTTGCTGCAAAGACTTATTGCCTCCTCCCGTGTATGTCAGCCTGACTCCCAGCTGGAGAGGTGAAAGGAAACACTTGTGACCTTTATATCCAACATAAGGCTGTTCCCTACTGTAATGTGCACTTGAGCTTCCCAGGAGAGAGAGAAACAAACATCAGCATATTCTGTATAGGAGCAAACCAAAGCTATTCAACACCTTTTTAGATGAGAAACCACTGGGTAAGTTCAGCAACCCAGCCCTGCAGAAGCCAAAAGAGTGATGACTTCCCTCCCTGGAGAAAAAACAAGGCAGGAGCTGAGACTAAAATCAAGCAAATTTGATGTCATGACACTCGAAGAGCGAACAACTGGTATTTCAGTTTCTCCCACTATAAATCATAACCTTGGACTACAAGCACAATAAACTGAGGGGTTCTGTGCTAATTTGCTATTAAAGGGGGGGCAGGGTGGGGGAAAGAGCCCTAGTCAGTTAGAGGAGCCTGTAAGTCACTACCCACAACAACAATAAAAATCCATGTTTTATACAGATTCTTTGATAGTGCTTCTTTTAAAAAATACCACAAGGGAAGAAACAAAGAATAACACATTCCAGTAGGCTTGGAAAAAACTGCTTGACAGTGTTATGAAAAGTTATATCAGAGCAAATAACCACGACAACCAAGCCAATTTTCCATGACCGTGCCCCAGCAGTCACGTGTCTGGATCGTCCACTGGAGCCATTTCCTTCCCCAGCAGAAATGAGTTTAAAGTCAGCACCAACACAGGGCAGAGAGCCTGGGACTTCAACAGCAACAGAGCTCACTGTGTCTCAGGTTTCTACCCAAGCTCACTTACGGGTTCTGTGAAACACAAGATGAGTCACCCTGGGGAGGCTCAGCTCCTCCAGGTAGCTGTGGCTACCCAGGCTGTCCCAGTCCCACTGCAGAGGTCTCTTTTCTTCAGGGTACAAATTACAGGGGGACAGATCCATGGCAAGGCAACCCTGAGGCATGGGAACAGCAGGTCAGCCTGGGACTGTCAGCCCTTTAGCCTCGGAGCCTGCTGGAGGTTAGAACTTACTCCAACCTGAGCACTCTGGCATTTGTTGTTTGATCAAGTACAGGATCTCACTACAGGTAATATAATTCAACCTGCACAACACCATGCAAAAGGATCAATAATGCAGAAGTTGCATCCTATTCCGGAGATCTTACTCCAAGGATTTCATCTGTCCTCCTCATCAGCCTGCCAGCCACACCACGGACACCTACACGAGGCCAGCTGTTCCCAGACCAACAGCAGGCACCTGAGAGGTAGAAAGGCTCCAGATGGAAAGGGGAACAACAGATCAAGTGGTGCTTTCAGCCTCTGCCCCAAGCTGAGCATTGCTCTTTTACTGTACCAGATCCTGAGCAGGTTCAAGGTACAAAGCTCCAGGCACAGGCTGAGCAAATGATTTACTGGTGTGGAGCAGCCACGGCCACAGCGATGGGGACAGTGGCAGGACTGAGATATGGGACCTCCCCCGTGCTCAGGCAGGTGGCTCTTGTGCCCAGCAGCATGGAGAGGGGATCTGCTCAAAACCAGCACCCACAGCATGGGCTGCAACAGGGCTCTAGCACAATCTCACTGGCCTCTACAGCAGAGCCTCCACAGCCTCCTAGTACAGAGCTGAGAAAGATCCAGGGCACAGCCAAGTCCTTCCAGCACCTACGAGACTTCCCAAAGAAACCAAACCCAGGCTTCTCCCCTCTCTGTCCAAAAGGGACACCACCTAACACAGCACTGTTGATGGCATATTTTTATGACTCACTATAAATCCCACCACTGTCATCTAGACGGGGATGAGAACAATAAAAAGCAGTAATTATCCTGACAACCCCAGTAATTCCCCTCTTTTTTGCAGCGATGACCCTATGGAGCCACTGAGTACAAAGAGCCCTCAATGCCTTTAAAGCAATTCTCCCTTTTCTCTCAGGGTTTGAATAATGCCCTTTGCACCCCTGCCAGAGCAGAGGCGGTGCCAGAACGAGGACCACGAAGGTCAATGGCAAAGGCTCAAACAATGCAGGAAATCCCAGCGCCCGCTGCTGCCAAAGTACACGCTGGCAGCATGAGGAATGGCCCGAGCTCGCAACAACAAAGAGGGCTGGTAACCAGTTTAATTGAAGACAAGCAGAAAATGATAGTGTGCATCTGAGATGGGTTTACTGTCCTCTAGCAGCCGACATCTTGTCTCCTGCTGGAGGAGGACACAAAAGAATTCAGCTGGCAAGTTTAACGCATCCAGGCACCTTTCAAGGGAACAGGCAGTGCCAGGATCCTGTGATGCTGCAGTGGAACACACACTACATGCAGCAGATCTGGGAACAGGAGAAAACATGGGAGAAACATCTTGCAGAATGAGAAACAATCAGAAAGCACATGCAACCCAAACTGAATCCACACAGGCCAGGGAGTGAGGCAGCACAGCCAGGATCTGCATCTAAGCCAGGGTTCCAGAGCTCCCCAAGCTTTAAAGGCTGCTGTTCCCAGCCATGGGATGAGCTGGGAGCAGTCCCCAGCCCGAGCTGAGGGGGAACAAACACCCTCTCCTGTGCCACAGCAACAACAGGAACAAGACAAACACAGCTTTACTCACCTTCACGGGGGACTGACTGTCCTGTTTCCGGAAGCCACAGTGCAGAGTTACAGATCTGACCTGCCTCAAACCAGTGACACTTGCACAGCTAAACCCAAGGGACAAACCATCAGCAGCAGTCAGACAGAACTGCCTGACAGGCAAGGAGAACACAGACAGTCAGGTGGATGAAGACTGGTGACAGGATGTATGCATTGGAAAGGTTTAACTCATTTTCCACCCATAAACCACAGCATCTGGAATGTCACTAGGCATCAGTTCTTTTCAGAAAAATTCTAGCAATATACTGTAACTTAGATTTGATGTTCAACACATTTTTATCTTTCACAGAATGATGAAATCAGGTTCTGACTGGATATTTTAGGAACTCAAACACAGCATTTGGCTGGTTTGGTCCTGTTTGGTTGGTTAGATTAAGTACCTCAGAGGTATCCTTCCTGTCAGCCAGAAATTGTTCAAGCCCCAAGCTGTAATCAGTAAAGGCAAAACAGCCACATTTTGCTCTGAATAAGATGCAACATTCCCATCACAGCTATTTTCCATGAGCAGACTGCTGGGTTTTGATCCCATGCACAGTGTGACACTGCAGCAAACTCACTGGACAGTCACCTGCTGGGACATTCAGTCTTGGCTCATTTGTTCCTTTTTCTACAGTCCTACTTACATCAGGAAAAGAAGAAATAACATGTAAGATTTCCCAAAATTAGCTTTTCTTTCCCAAAGACACTCAGGCTGAATGCTGCATACAAGCTTCTCATTTTGCTGGGTCATCTGCAGCTCACAGCTCTTTCCTGACATCCGAGGAGATCATCCCTGTGTGACACTGGGACACCTCTGGCCTGTCCCTAAGGCCTTTCTAAGGACACGGTTTGTAATCCAAACCCATCAAAGAGACTGGTGTGGCCCTAGCACAGGGTGCCCAGAGAAGCTGTGGCTGACCCTGGATCCCTGGCAGTGCCCAAGGCCAGGCTGGACAGGGCTTGGAGCAGCCTGGGACAGTGGGAGGTGTCCCTGCCCATGGCAGGGGGTGGAATGAGATGAGCCTTCCAAACCATTCTGGGATTCTCCTGCTGGAGCTACCCTCAGGTTATCCTGAAATGACATTTAACCCCCAGTGCAGACACAGCATGTGCCACAGAGCACTCACAGCAAGGGAATCAGAAACTCTTCAGAGCACAACCACTTTGAAATATGATACATCTGCCATTTGTAGGAGAAAACTCTTATCCAGGGCAGTTTTCATTACAGACAGGAGTTCAAATACAGAAACTTGAACTGTTTAGGGAAGAGCAAAACAGTACCCAGTATTATTTCCATGAGAGCAATGGGAAGACCAAAACTCCAAGATTAAGAAGAGCATTAAAGCTGTGTGGAACTGATTACAGGTCAGGCCAGTAATAACAACCAAGCTGCAGAAACACCAGTCATTTATCATCCCTGGCTTTACAAGCTTCACTGCATCCAAGCCACTCCTCTCACCAACTGTTGCAGATCTCTTGTGCCAGCTCCAAGGGCTGCTATCAGTGGGGTGCTTGAACCTCCCACATCAGAGACACTCCTCCCTCACTGGGACACCCCCACCTCACCCTGAGACCTCTCCTAACTCACCCAGAGACACCCCCACGTCACCCCTGCCTCAGAAGCACAGTGACATCCCTCACTGCCAGAGCCTGAGTGCACAAAGGACTCTGGAGAGATCTCTGCATAGGAAAACCCCCTGGAAAAGGCTGCAGTCATTTCGTGTGGGTTCTATTAGAAAAACAAAAAAAAAAGTACATTTTTTAGGTGGGGCACTCACTCCACAGGTCACAAATTCCACGCTGCCTCCTGCACTGCCTGGAGAGGTTTATGGCAGCATGAATGGAGTGTTCAAAGGCCAGGTTGGATGGGGCTTGGAGCAACCTGATCTAGTAGAAGGTGTCCCTGCCCATGGGCCAAGATAATCTTTATGGTCCCTTCCAACCAAAACTATGATTCCATGAAACAATAGCCTTCCTTCAGACAGTGCTGTCCTTCACAACCACCTTCAAGAGAAACCTCATTTCTCCCACCACCTGTGGAATTTTTATTTATTTCTCTTACACACACACAGAGCGAATCTCCCTCACAGGCCACTCCACCCACACATCCATCCCTGGGGATCCCCTCAGCTCCACAGGCAGCCCAATCCTGCCCTGCTACTGGGAAGGGCTGGCTCCTGTCCCTCCCTGCAGGACAGGCTGCCCCTCTCACTCCCAGCAGTTACGCAAGATGTTTTTGCCTTACAAAATAAGGAGAAGAGGCTGGAAATGAGGTCGGAGTTGAAGACATTGCAGTATTTTTCTTTCGGCAGAAAGCCCTCTAATTCACGCCTGCAAACCAGGCTTGTGGGCTCCCCAGAGAAAGGGCAACAGGACTTTCACCCTCTGCGTGAAAAGCGCGGGGGCTCTGGGTGTGCTGGGCTCTGCAGAAGGCAGGGGCGTTCTCTGACTCAAGCGCAGCGCCGCAGTCCCAGTGCTCCCCCGGCCCCTCGCAGCTGCCAGCCTCGGGATAAAGGACCTCGGATCACAGGGAGCCGCTCGGGCTTTGCAGGAAAGGATTAAATTCTTTCCCAGGCTTCTCGCCGTGGTTTGAGGGCATCTCTTGAGCTGCTCAAGGCGGAGAGCGAACCCCTCCGGGTCAGCGGGGAAGGCCCGGGGCTGGGCTGGGAGCGCTGACAGCTCCGGGCTCTCACCGGCCCGGCCCGACACCGGCTCCATCCCGCGGCTGCACCGACCCCAGCGCTGCCCGGG
>JAHLSL010000037.1:12033278-12052153 GCA_025920805.1 Petroica traversi
AGAACCCGCAAGAACGAGGCCGGGCAGCAGCGGGAGCCACAAACACAGATCTTTAATGCGCTCAGACCGCGGGAGAACAGCACAGGCACGTACAGGCACCCCGAGCGCGCGCCCGCCGCCCCCCGCGCCCCACACGGAGGTTACAAAAACAACACGTGAAACCGCGGAATTAATCGTAAAAACGGACAGGGAAGGGGGGCATGCACTAGGGACCGACACCGGGGGAGCGCCGCGGCGGAGCCGGAGCCGCGCTCGGGGAGGGGGGAAGGAGAGAATGGAGGGAGGGGGGAGCACCGGCCGGACCCCGCCCCTGGGACCGGCAATTAACGGCGGTAATTAACCGCCCCACCGAGATAACGAGCGGCCGCCAGGCTCGGCAGCTGACAGCGGCTGCACTGACAAAGTGCCGAGCCCGGGGGTCGCGGCTGGGCTGGCACAGCCAGGCACCTTCCTGCCCTGCTGGAAACAAGGCAAGGTACAAACAGCGGGTGACAACGGGCACAGGCCTCCCACGCGTGGGGACACGGCCGGTGCCACTCCCCAGGAGGGGCACACAGCGGCACGGGCTCCAGCCCGAGTCATCTCTGCCCCTCGGCACGTTCTGCCTGCCTGGCCTCGGGACACACAGCAAGGCTTTGTCTGCAGGTCAGAGAGCCCCGCGGGGCAGCTCTGACTGCAGAGTGCACAGTAAATAGGCAGACGAGCTGTGGCTGGGCTTCTCTAGAGAACAAACCAGCCAGGTTTCCCACTGCTTTGCTCACACCAACTATCTGAACTGTAAAGGTACTAAAACCAGACTTGAGCCCAGCTTAGAAACATGTTTCAGCTCATTTGGTCATCCCCGATGAAGAACAGCTTTCAGAATAGATCAGGGCCAAATTTTGTCTGTTTTGCCTTAGCTGGGCAAGTGAGGCAGCTCTCAAGTGCTGGAGACAAAAATGAGGTGGCTAAGTACTAAAAGGAAGAAAAAAAAATCTGAATTCTCTTTTAACATATATAAACAGAAGGAAAAATATAATTGAGAACCAGTGCTACTGGTGTGCTCACAGAGGGTCAGGTGGGTCTTTTGGAAAGGGCTGAAGCGTTACAAAGGTCAGGGCAGCTCAGGGCTCCAGGCACAGCATGGCCCTGACTGCTGTGTCAGGACAAACACGGGGTGTCCACACTGGCCTGGACTGAAAACCATCCATCCAGATTTATTTATTCCTACTAAAACAAAATCCTGTTAAACAGTACGTAACTCTGTGTCTCTACAAACTCACAGCTATCTGCCAAACAATAAAAATCCCAAACTACAAAAGATGAGTTGTATTCAGTAAATATAAATGGGAAATTTAGGCTTTGTGTAGAATGTTTATCAGACTATTTACAGTGCAACACAGATCGTTTGAGTTCAGATCTCGCCAGCTTCTCTCTCTTCTGACCTCTTGGAACGAGATTTGCCATTTGTGCTCTCGTGCCGCCTCTCAGAAGAGCTCTTCTCTTTCCTCTCTCTGTCTCGGGACTTTTCTCTTGAAGATCGATCTCTAGAAGATCTGCAGTACAAAGCAAACCATGGCTATCAGCTTTGCAACTAAAAATTGTCGAATACCCACCAAGCAACACCTTTCCCTATCAGGGCTGAGGGTACATTCCCTACAGGAATGAGCTGGGTACTCTGTGAGGCTGAGTGCACAGCACAGCCTTTGTTATTCCTTCCTCCGACTGACCCTTTCAAGCTGTTGCCACAGGGGCTCTCTCAGGTCTTCCCTGGACCCCTTATTATTTTTCTGGGCCATCCTGAAGTGGCTGCAGTTTCCTCATGTCTGACTCAGTTTATGGCTTCCAGAGCAGTTTTTCACTGTGCCCTAAGCTACTGGCTTTCTGCTCAACTGCTTTCAGTACCAACTGGATTCTTTGCTAGCTCAGCCCTGGGCTTCTCACTGTGCATCCTGACAAGTGCTGGCCTTGGCAGCATCCTGGGTTCAAAGTCAGGATGATACAGCTTTATATTCACAGCCCACAGCACGGGCACATCTTTTCACAGCCAGGGATTTTCAGCAGTGCTTCCCTGTGTCAGCCCACTCAGAATTAAGCAGAAGGCTTCACATCAGGTCTAATCTGTAAGGCTGTTTCTTGTGTGATTCCTGCCAGCTTAGGGAATAGCAGGATTCAAAAGGAGCTGATCCTGATTGAGTTCAGCAGAGGCTCCCACATTTTTCTCAAAGGCTCATTACAGGGTTTTTTTACAGTCACCACAGAAGGTACCTTAAGAGGTTCCACTTACATTCTTGTTGATTTTAAGGTTTGAAAATACTGCACAACTGATACATGAAAACCTGACAGCCATTTCATTTTCATTAAATTCTGTCATTTAACATCAGTCTGTCTGATGACATTAACTCTCTACCTGTTCCACAACAATGCCTGCTGCCTGCAGACCTCCTACCCTGAGATCTCCAGATCCTGTGGCACACTCTCCTTTTCTTTTAGCAAGTGAGACCTCAGACCAGCAGAACCTGAGGGCAGATTTTGTTAATTCTTGAGGTGAAAACAGACGCTCTCCTCTTTCAGGGAACAGGGTTTTGCTGTTTGTTCTCTTGTTTTTGTTTTGTTTTCTTACACTGATCCTGGCCTGTCCCCAGCTCTCAGCAATTTTGTGCAGGTTTGTCAGCTGGCCAATCCCCCTGTAATCTCAATGGGCTGGTTTGGATGTGTTCAAGGGTTCCGAAGTAATCCCTTACCTGCTCTTTAGTAATAGTTATTACAGGATCTTCCTCACTTCCTAATTGTCCAAACTTCTTTTCTTTATTTTTCATGTTCAAGACAGATTTAAAAAAGCACTTTAGTATCTCAGCCATTGGAGAATCAACAGTATTTACACCCCCCCCTCCATTATTAACAGACTCATTTTCAGACCATTATTTCCCTCCCCTTCACCAGGTATCTTTAAAAGAAAAGCTGTTCTGAGCCCCTTGGCTAAACTGACAAAAGACACACAACAATAGATTTGTTTCTGGAATTGTACTTGAGTGCTGGTGCCTAATCAGGTGGCAGTGCTAAAGCACTGCCCTATTAATCAGGAGTTTTTAAAAAAATCCAGATCTAACCTCAGCAAGCACCTGGATTTACACTTGCTCCTGGGCTTAGAAGGGCTGTAAGGAAACACAATGATTCCAGTAAATTTTTCTAACACTCTACACACACTTGCCTCATCCTTCCTCCAACACAGAGGCTGTTTTGCTGAATTTCAGTAAAACTTTAAGCCCTTCTTTGAACTACAGTGCTTCTCTTTAGAGACTGAAGAATGCTATACTCCTCCTGTAATTCTTTTTCAGGAAGAAAAAGTGCTGATTCCTTAAGAATTCTCTCTCCCTCAAGCAGCCTTCTAACAGAAGGCTATCCCCATATCTCAAATCATAGACTGCTTCCCAATGGCAGCACTGAGAGAAGGAATCTGGGAAGCAGAAAATAACTACAGAAGTGTAACATCCAAACTGCCTCTCAGGCACTTGGCTTTTACAGCCACAGGGAAGCTCAGTTAGCTCAGAGAGGCTTAGTGCTGCTTCCAACCAAGGAGCATCTTGAGGCTCAGCACTGCAAATCAGGGAACCTCTGTTCTATCTCCTGGACTCTCCTCTCTGCTGGGATCTTGCTGTTCAGCTGCTGCCCTCACATGAGGCCACTGGGAAGTCCTGCTTTGGCCCAGGAGCTGGCACAGGCTGCTCTGGAGAACCCTGCCATGCTCCTGCTCGCCCTAGAGGCCGGGGAGCTCACTGTGAGCCTTTCCAGGAGCACTCCTGTCGGGAACACCTACTTATGTTTTGAGCTCCTGTCTCTGGAGCCGCGGCGGTGGCCTCTGCTGTGGCTGCGGGAGCGGCTCCGGTGGCGCCTGTGCCGGTCGCGGGACCGGGAGCGCGACTTCCGCCGCTCCCGGGACGCCGATCTGGAGCGTCGCCGCCTCCGCTCCCGAGAGCGTGATCTGCAGGAACACACACTGTCAGTGCCTCCCCCCCTGAGCCACTCTGGGACACTCTGAGCAACAAATCCCAGAGCATCAGCACAGCCCAGCCCTGCCCGCACTCACACAGAGGGAGGCTCCCTCCTCCTGGGTCTTGGGCGACCAACAAAATGCCAGTGGGTTATTCAGTTTGCTTATAGAAAAAGCTCACACCGTTATTGTAAGCAAGTGGCAAGGGCAGAGTTTACAGCCCTGCTTACAGCCTTACACTCACAATGAGGCCTGTGGAAGAAGACAGGCCAAAGGAAGTGGCCTTTGAAATTACCATAACCCAAAGACAATCTTCCTTGACAAAGTCCTGCACTTTAGAAGCAGATTTATTTCAACCTGCTCTAAAAATAAGAAAGATGCTAAAGGAAAGCAGTAGAGAGGGAGATCTCCGGGTCCATGATCACAGAGAATGTTGCCATAGCATTAATGCAAGCTCTTCTCAGAGACATGGGGGTTTTAATCTCAAATCTCAGTATTTTCACATCTGAGGTATAATATATATATATATATATATAATATACATAACAGATACCTCAAACATTAGAATTGTGGAAGTATATCAGGTATTTATTGAAAGAGGCCTTGAGGACATTGATGGACTCACACTCTGGAGCACACAGAGCCCATCCTGGCCAGGCTACTCAGCACTTGCTCTATAGCACAAGGAGCTGAGCAGCAGCACTGAGGAGCCCACACTGCACTTCCCATTTCTGTCAGGGAGCAAACCAGTCACTGAGGCACTGAGTGAACTCCGTTTGTGAGACCCAGGGAAAACCTCAATAGCTAGAAAGTAACACAAAGGGGCACTTGGGAGAACTGCAGAACTGGGCACTTACCTTCGACGATCTCTATTTCTTGATCCAGACCTAGAAAGAAGAGGAGAGTTAAATGAGAGACAGTGGGTTTTCAACAGGAAAATTCATCCACCCTAGCAGCTCTTCACTGGAATAAACAATACCTCAAGTGATGCACTAGTTTAAAAAAAAAAAAAAAGCTTGCAAATAAAACATTTAATTAGCTTCAATTTGGGGAGCAAGAAGAATTTGTCAAAAACTGGAAAACATGAGTTTCTGCACACTGAGCTTCCTGTCACAACAGAAAAGGTCTAGAAACCAATTCAGGCACTATTCAAGCACCACAGTGAACACTTCCAACTAATTTTCTATTCGTATTTGTTATATATTCTTTACTCCCTGCAGTCTAGCACCAGCTAGATCAGCTCTAACATTTTCAAGAAGTGCCACTCTCCAGTCAGAAAGACATCTACCAGTTTTCTAATTTTGGTTCCTCTGAGGCAGTTGCATGTTAAAGGGGTTTTAATAAAGAAAAAATAGCCTTTTCACACCCCTTGTAATTGTTTACCAAACATTAAAAGGAAATTTGCATCAGTAATTTTTTTCCCTTTTGGGAAAGATCACTAGGAAAAAAGAGGAGACAGAGCCACAAGAGCAGTGCTGTTACTGACAAGTGACAGAGATAAACTGAAAATCCTTAGAAAGCACTTGAGAAGAATAATCCAGGCATTGCTATTCTTTCTCACATTCCAAAAGCTCCAAGAGCTTGTGTGTGGCACTCTGAGCTTACTGCTGTCAGCATTAGCTCTTGACAGTTTGTAAATAACAACGGCAGAATTCTTTCAACTTCTGCAGCACCATTACTCAGCACCACTTAAAATACCACTGCACATGGAAGCTACACCCTCCCTCTTCCTCCATGGCCACATTTCAGAGCCAGCTGAACATCACACGCTGTCTGAATGGTCTCGTTTTGCTTTAATTAAGAAGTGGCTCCTCTCCCTGTTTAGTGACTTAGAGACTCACTCCTGTAACTGTTCCCCACTGCCCACAGACTCACACAGAGGTTCCATTTACATCCCACAGAGCTGTTCTGGCACCTTGACACAAAATATGGCTGAAAGCTACACATAGATAAAAATTCAAGAAACAACAGAGAAGCAGCTGTTCTAATAACATAATTTAAAGCCATGCCTGGATAAGTTTTAAGAAAATCAACATGCACTGACATTTCTTCACAGTGGAATGGGATTGTTCAATCATTGTAGAAAGTAAAAAAAAAGCCCCCAGATTTAGAAAGGAATTCAGGTGGAACTGTAAACAAAATGCTGAACTTGGAGTCTGCAAATGGAACATGCACTGTGGTAACACACATGACCAAGTGAAGGAAAAGCTGATAAACCAGGAGAGCAAGGCAGTAACCACACACCTCCATTCCCACGTAACAGAACCTGACAGAGCAGCAGGACCTCCTGTAGATACCTGGCAGGCAGCTGGATGTTTTTGGTGGTTGTAATTACTCCAAGTTCTTAATGTCCTTTTTCCTCCTGATCACTTTATTCTGAACCACCAGTGCACGCATCCACAAAAGCCATTTCACAGTCCCTGAGAAGCCTGGCTGCCTTTCTATGCCTAGGATCTGAGCAGGAGTATGTACAAAAAATATCTGATAATCACTCCCTGGAACCTGACTTCAGAATTCAGGAAGTATCCAACAAAACAGCATTGTCCTTACTAGCCTGAATCACTGTACAACCAGAGACAAAAGAAGACTCCTATCCATAGGAGCAAGAGGCTGAGCAAGTCTATTTTATTTATTTTGTCCTCTTTTTTTTTGTCCCTGTATCACAGACACTTTGTGCTGAGTTTCATAACCTGTCTTTTGTCCAGCTTAACACAAAGGAAATCCATTTGGCACCTCCAAATGTTTGCTGGTATACTCTGGAAGCAAACACCAAGGTCTGCACTTCCCAGCTTGACACTTCTCCACAGAATTCCAGTCTTAAGAGATTACTGGGTACCCAACAGCCACCAGCAACATCAAACAAAACTTGTGTTGTTACCACTAGGCTGGCAATGCTCATTCCTATGTGGAATCATAATTTATTGACAGATTAATTACAGCTGTGAGAGGCAGAGTTTCACAAGGAAATCCATAGGTTTCCATGGATGTCACTGCCTGTCAGTCATCAAAGACCCCCAAAGCCAAGCCATACTCTTTCTCTTACTGAACAAGACCATGAAGATGATGTTTAGGAGGATATGACAAGAAGAGTTCTGAAGGAAACATGTTTCCTGTGGTTCCTTAAAGTACCAAGCTCTGGATAAGAGAGGCTGTCTGGAAGGTGGTAGAAGTCACCAATAGTTTTTGATGAAAAAATGCCCCTGTGAGCATGGTGTGCACAGCTCCCAGCAGATGAGGGACTGAGAAATCTGGACTCTAACCTTAGTTCTGACACAGTGTCCCATGGGAAAACTACTGTCCTCCCTCAGGTCAAGTTCTCATTTTGGAGAGGCAATTGATTTGACCTCTTCTGTATGGCACTCCTGACACCTTCATAACAAGTTTTTCTGTGGAGCACACAGGTGCCTCTGCACAGAGCCAGAGCAAAGGCCACCAGTCACAGTCTCTAAGTACTGTCACATATGAAAACAGCAAGACTTTAGGCCAGCTCCATGCAGTTCTTAAAGCTTTCCTATTTTAAGCCTTAAATAAACATTCAAAAGCAGCCTTCCAACCCCCTCATCAGATGCATCCACATATGGACTACCTGTGAACAAGAGAGGCTCTTTAGCTGTCAAGATTTGAGGGCTTGGGTTTTTTTAAAACCACTAAAACAAAACCACAGGCACACCACAGGAGGAAGAAAACCAGCATTTTGAGAAGATGTGGACCAACAAAGAGATCCAGACAGTTCTTCCTGAAGGCAACTCGGTTGAGCAACTTTCACTGAGAAATGACCTCTAGGAAGAAGATGCACCATAGAGACAAAGTGAGTCCAGCAAGGTCCTGCTGTGGCTCTGGAAGAGCCTGCCATGAAGCAGCTGCATGAGAAGACACTTCCCATTTCACTTCCACATCTCTAACCACAGCAGCTGCAGCCTCTTTTGATTAACTCCTGCACTCATCATCTACTTCCAGATCCTGCAGTTCCCAAACTTAACTGCATTACAGTTGCATGGATAACAGAAAGATGTGAGGCTCTTCATGAAGTGGTACAGTTCAACAGAAAGCTGTAGCACGAACTGCTCCTTCATATCACACCAGGCAATCCCCAGAGAAAACCCACATAAAACACCCTAACTGGAGTTATGCATAACATGCATATAATAATATGGATAACAAGTAACAATTTGGGCCTCACATCTTCATAATACACTAAAATCACCAGGCTGCTTCATGCTGGTATTTGTCAGCAATTCCAGCAATGTATAGCCAGAGCCAGCACCATCTTTGAGCATACTGCAGTTACAAATCTCATATTCCTCAGACAAAGTCACTCTTCAGCTGACTGAGTTTAAAAAATAGCTCTGCACAGGCAGGAAGGCTGGGGTCTTTTAGATGCAAGAAATACATGAGAAGAGCCACACGAGGTAACCAGAAGATGCTGTGACAATCAGAACAGCATTCCTACCCAGTCACTTCCTCTGCCAGACCCCTGCAAATAACCACCCTCCCCACACCACGCAGTTTACACACAAGATGCCTCTTCAGTTTAAGTACAGAAGGAACTGTTTTTCCAGTTCAGCTGGTAAAATGCAGAAGAGCTTGTCCTGAGAAAACCAATGTTCCAGCCCCTCCCACTGCTCAGGAATGACAGACATCTTAGCAAAGGTGACACATGGCTACAACCACCAGAAGCAGCCACTGCTTGGGATCCCTCAGCTTCCTTAGGAAATGCTTGCCAAAGCTGTGCCAAAAGTACCTCACTTCTTGTAGAAAAGTTACAGGCAGTTCACTATTTGTCTCATGGACACCAGCCTGCTGTCACCTCCAAGCAGTGAGAAGGGAATTTCTGCGTGACTACTGCCTTTTGAGCAAGCCTAGTCCTCACTCATCTTGAACTTTCCCACTCAGATGCTCTGGATGAGGGTATTTCATCCAGATTCAGATTCCCTAAAAAAGGGATTAGACCAATATAAACCTGAAGACTCCAGGCAACTCCCATCTTTCAGACACACAGTGGAGGTCAAAATACATGAACAACCATTCTAAGGTCAAGTGGAGGATTTGTGCTTTGTTTTCATCTTTAACTGAATCCCAGGATGCTCACACAGCATCTGGAGCACATCCAACAATCACTCCAGAAGCAGATGCTGAATTCCTGCAGTGCTCATGTACAACAAATCAGATAATTCTAAAACAACTTCTCAGGCCAGTTCCCAGGTTCCACTCACCGTCTGCCCATCCTCTCCTCTCGTTCTCTCTCCTCTCTCCGTCTCAAACGATCCTGGTTTCTCTTCTCTTGCTTTTCTGCCACTGTTTTCTAGGGGAAAAAATAAATCCACGTCACACTAACAGGTCAGGGATCTGCAGGAAGACCATTCCAACAGCAAGACAACCATTTCACTGCATTTTATGTGCTAAGTCACGATCTCTATCAAGGTTCTCATTTTTCCCAGTTGAGACACTGATCACAATGCACTGTGAGTGAGGTACAGGAACCAACTCTCACTCAGCTAAAGGTCTCTGTTTGCAAGCAAGGCCAGTAGTACCACAAGCCATTACAAATCATTTCAGGAAACTCCTACTGGCTTCAGCTACTCAAGACCTTTTCACTGACAGAACCATGTGAAATTTCAGTTCAAACATTTCATTAAGAGGTCTCAAAGTAAAAAAAAACTGCCAAGTAACAAATTTCAGTCACGTTAATGAGAATGACTGTACCAAAGCTCCAAGCAATAAATTATAGCAGTGGTCTGGTTTGACTGATTCTGAGGGTACGTATTTAGTTACCCAGAACAGAACCCAAGACAAGGCTAAACAAAGCTCCGTTTGATGTTTTAGGGATTCTGCAATCGGAAATTTCTGAGCTTTTACAAGCCCTCTGCAAAGAATTCTGTATTAATTTAATCTAAGTGTTCAAAGTCTTCAGAACTACAAAGAGAAGATTTAAAACAGAGAGGATTACCCTCAGCTGATCCAGTTTCTCACGAATCTGAATGAAACCCAAGTGTAATTTGCCTCCAAAGTGGTCAGCAAGACGCCGGTCGTTGTCATGGAGACCCAGATATGCTGAACAGACTTCACACACACGCAGCTTCTGCTGCTGGAAACTGGATGCAGGCATTGAATTTCGGTATTCTTCCTACAGGGAGGCAAGAAAACCCACACAAATGTCAGGGAACCCTTACACAGACACAACCCTCCAGGGAAACCCCTGCAAAGAATTGCTTTGAAGAATCAAAACCCACACTCACACAAAGGAGGTGCCACACAAATGCTTTGTGGGCACAGCTAACCCGACAGTCTATCCCTGCAAGGGACTGGTGACCAAGTATTTCAGAGGACAAAGCCCTCCCCGCCCCAGTCAGCTCTCTGTACTAAAGAAAAGTTTCTAAAAATCTTTTCATCCACCACACCACACTGCCATCTGTTTGCTGGCACATGGCTGGAACTTCTAAAGGAGGTGCTGACACACAGGAACAGAGGCAGGAACCACTCAGACTAGCCCAGCCAACTCACAGGAGAGCCAACACTTTACCTCTGCCTCTTTCTTTTTTGCTCGGACTTTCTCCACTTCCATCAGGATCTTTTGAGACTCATCAACATTTCCTTCAGCTCCCAGCTGTTCAGCTTTAGCTAGGAGTTTTCCAATGTCTTCATTCAGCTCATGTACTTTCTCTGCCTGAAGAGAATAGTTAGTTTTTAATGAGACAAAAATGTGATAATGTTTGCAGTATTGCTTTTTTAAAGAAATACTGTGAAATGAAATCAGTTTTTGGAAGATGACCATGAATCTCTAGAAGTCCCCAACTTTGGACTGGTGAACCAATATCAACATCACAGACACGTGGCAAAGAGAGAAACTGCATGTAGAGAGATCATGATCTGCCAGTCATTTCTGGCTTACAGGTCAGCACAGAGGTTACAAAATCAGCTTCAGAAATGTCTTGTATAGGCCAAATTAGGCAAGTTCCCAAAAAGGGAACTCAATGTTAAATGAAACAAATAGTGGAATGATGTACTTACTAATCTAAATTATTATGGTAACATATCCTAGCATGGGGTAATGTTTTATTTCCATGCTGAAGCAAGCTCTTTTAGAGTCCATGGTGCTCTGTAAGTCTGTCTCCACAATGACCAGAGCAGCATTTGAGGAGGATGGAGCCTAACTCCCCAGTATCACTGGTGTCAGAGAAACTCAGCACCAGTGTTCCTCCTGAGACTTTCAGAACAAATGTTTAATGAGAGGCCAATACCTTTGCAGACACTTCAGCACTGATCTCTTCCTGTGTCTCAGCCAGGCGTTTCTTGGCCAGTTCTGTTCTCCTGTCACACTCTGCAATGAAGGATTCCAGGTGATCCATTGCCTGCATGGTCAGACAAAGAGTTATGAACAAAGGTGCTCTCCATGCCAGATGTAGCACAGACAGCCAACAGCTGCAATCCCTGGATAATACACAAAAAAATTCAAGAACAGATGCTTTGAGAAAAAAATCAAATGACACTTTGCAGAACAAGTAACATTTGACCCCTGCCCTGTAAAGCTGACCCAGTTTCTTTACTCTGACACATCACAGGATGCTCACATCAACCCTGCTTTGCACTGAAACTTCCTTCCTATGCAGGAGCAACAGGCACAAAGACAAAAGCACTGGAATAACATGAAAAGGAAAAGACAAAATTGTGCTTTCCCTTGATCTGTTCCATCACAGAAAGGTGAAATGAAAGCTAAATCTGACAGAAGTTGAACTACTGAGCGGAAGGCTTTTAATGTTAAATCTCTTTCTGGGACAAGGCATGAGGTTACAAGGACGTGGTACAGAGCAGCAGTTGTGGGATCCAAGGAATGCCAGGGAGCCTCCCACCCAGCTGGGCTAATGGGGTGGCAAAGGTGATAATTACTTCTACATTCTCAAGTCAGCAGTCAGGCTGACATTCAGGAAGGGACTGCACATTCTGGACAGGTAACACATCAAGTAACATGGTGAGCTGAAATTGCCACTTGAGTTCTACTGTTCAGCCCAGTAACTTCAAGAAGCAGTTGCCCCAAAAGTAACTAAAATTTCTCCATACTTACATCCAGCTCAAAAAACAGGTCTCTCTCTTTACTTGCAATCTCATAATCTGCTCGCAGAGCCAAGTCATGGATCTTTGTACATTCTCCCAGGTCCATTCGCTGTTAAAGAAAAAGCAGAACCCCCATAAAACCCTCCATTACAGCAGCAAGCAACAGATCACTCCTGACAACTGAATCACATCAAAATAAAGCCTTTTCATGAAAAGCAGCTTCCTCTTAACCTGTCAGTACCAGATCCAGCCAGAAGAACCATATGCTTGCCAGAACTCCTTTTCTAGGTGTTCTAGGAACAACATTAAAACAGCCCAAACGGTTTAAGTCCAGTCCTACTCCTGCTCTAAGTCCCAGGGCAGCCTCAGAAATGGCTGTGAGGGAGGTGGGTCTCCTTCAACTGCACCAACTGCAAATGCCTCCTACTGGGGAGCCACAGCACAGCAAAACATAACTGCACCCTGTTCAAAGCTCATCTGGAAATGCACATCTGTGTCAGGATGAGCCCAAGTGACATATGACATACCAAACTGTAGGACACATAGAGAATGCTTCCTTAACAACAAAAGGGCTTAAAAGGAGTAAGGGCTACAGCCAGTAGAAATGCACATCCCCACACTCAGCAACAACAGACTGTTAATTCCACTGCCAGACCCTCCCCACATTCAGCTGCAGCCTGGAATTTGAAAACCTGCCCAGCAAAGCTAAGTCCTGCACATAAGCCCATTAAATGAGAGACTTAAGAGCATCTCCCTTCCCAGAAAATTGACCTGCATGCTGCCCTTCCCTCCCACTCCACTCCATGCTATTTGGATTTGTTATTTTTTCTCCCACCTAGTAGTTAACAGCCACACAAACCCAAGTCGATTATGCTCTCAAAACATGGAAGCTGCATTTTAACATTATCAATTTGTAACTAAGAACTTTTCTCTCTTAGAGTAGAAAAAGAAAGTGACATTTTGAAAGCCAAAATAATAAAAGCCCTAATTGTGAGCCACTGTAGGAATGGCACGGTACACGTCACTGCATGAAGGAACACCCCAACCCACCACCCTCTTTTCTCACTGTCACCTCCAGTCCTCAGAGCTCAAACCTGAACAGGCACAACAAGTGTCAGCTCAAGTGAACTGCAGAGAAAGCTGACCTGGGATAACACCGAATTCCTGGGGAATATCACAGCTAAAGCTGGGGATGCTTACATGAAACAATCAGCAGTGTTTAGAATGAAGAGAAGCAACTAAAACAAACTCTATCAGTTTATGCTCAAGTTTTCAGCAGGTGCCTGTTATTGGATTTTCTCTTTTAGGAAAAAAAAAATTCCATATGACTTGCCATTATTAAGCCTTCCTCATTTTGCTCAGATTTACCAGAATCAGGAGGCCACAGGCAGCAGGCTACAGAAACAGACACTGCATCCAGAACATTCCTGCTGAGTTCTCTAATGATAGAAATTTAATGCCTACAAAAAAAAGCATGTTGGTACTTTTAGAACTTGGTCATGTTCAACTTCAAGCAAGCCACTTCAAAGAATGCTGGAGAGTTACTGTTATTTTACCACAAAAATAACGCGTGTGTCTATGATGCGACACATCTTTCATTCTTCTGGTCATTCTGCTGAGATCACTTTCCAAGATAGGGAGGAAATAATGGTATTGGATGTGATTATCACACATTATAAATATTCTCACCTGAGCTGTTCCTGCAAGCTGAGCCACTAACCCCACTTCAGAGAAGGGACTCTGACCACTTCAGAAAAGGCAACAATGCTGTTCTGAAGCTCCCTATTCCTCTTCCTGCTCGATAACGGGCAATGAATCCCTCAACCTCTTCCTCAGGGAAGAACATTCGCTTCTCACCAGCTTATAAACCCCAAAACCTCCGCCATGTCCTTTGAGATATTCTAGTACAAGGAGACTTCCACAGGTATTGCTCACCTGGGTAAGACCACCAGGCCCTCTGCCTCAAAGCATCCTCTCATCCCAAGGAGGGCTGTCATCAAAGGGTGTCTCACCCTTCCCACAGAGACCATGACTTGCTCCAGACAGCACTGGCTGGTTTATAACACAGGTATGTGAGACAGGCAACCAGCAGAGCCTGAGCAAAGTTAACTCCCCATACCTACAAAGACTGAAGATATTTAGATGTCACTGACAACTAGTCCTGCTCTCATTTCCTGAGAAATCCACATTGTGAGGTATCTCTTATGATCCCCACTGAACTGGCAACTCACCACAGAATGAAATTTCCACAAAGAAGATGCTTTCACAGTGATCAGAGCTGCAGAGTTTCATCCAAGTGAAAAAGGGAAGCACAGACCCCCTCTCAACCCACAAAAAACAGTTCTAGAACCCACAGATTTCAACTCATATTTTCCAGTAGGGAATGCAATTAATTCTCTTTCCAAGGTATGTTCAACCTGGGCAGCTTTGAGGCTCATCTGTCCACATCTTAGAGGAGCTGAAATTCAGGAGAATTGCCAGCTGATGCCATCTCTCAATGTGCTACAACACTTTCACTGATAGAAATATGCTTACCATAAGCTGCAGAGAGAACTCAGCACTGACCACAAATGATGTGGATGACACAGGCCATGGTAACAGCCCATGGGCTCACTAAACCAATTTCTGTTCTCCCAAAATGTTCCTCCTTACCCACAGAGACCAAAGAGAACCACTATGGTTCATTTACTGGCAAGTTTAGACAAGTTTATGGGGCCAAAAAGAGAGTAATCACAGGAACAAATCAACTTAATACACTGGTGCACCTAAACATAGCAAACATCAACAGGCCTCCTGCAGCCCTCAGGAACATTCCAGAGCTTTGCTTACAGTCTGGGCTCCTTTTCTTACTCTGCATCTGAAGGTCAGTGAGTGGGACTCCATCACATTTCACTGAGCACAGCTCCCTACGGGATCAGCTTCCTGCTTGCCTTCAATCAGCTTCCCACTAAGGAGTATCTGCACACATGAAGGATGCAGCAATAACAATGCCTTAGGGGAGGACACCACACAGCAAACATCAGAAGGCTTGGAGCATCTGTTGGAAGTCCAAGAGGTCCAAAGTCCTCATTTCTGCAGTAATACACCCAGAGATGGATTATACCTCACCCAGGTGAGGCAGATTCACCCATAGAGCTCTTTCTTAGCAGAGCACCATGAAGTGCCAGTGAAGCTGCCCGAGATCACGAGGAAGGACTGCACGCTCCAGCAAAGTTTCATTCTGTACTGGCAGCACTGACAGCTGAAATGCTGTTCCTGTTCTGGACATCACATGTTCTTTCAACACAGATCTGCAGCACCAGTGCTTGCTGTGGCCCCAGGAACCTGCTGACAGAGGTGTAGAGCTCCACACCCACTTCAAGGCCACCACACGATCATGTGAGTGAGCCACACGACCACTTGTGCAGGAGCAGTCTTTTCTTCCTGCTCCTGCAGTTTCTGAGCACAAACTCCACAGCAAGAGGGAAAGGACCACTCAGTCAAGACAAGTAACAACAGAAGCAAAACAAAACAAATTCCTCAAGGTGCTTCTCTGCCCCAGGAAACTCACAACCCACATGAAACAGTTCATACCTCACACTCATCATTTAGTTCAACCCCTTAAACTCACCATTTACCTCTTCCTGAAAACCTGACATGATGCCTTTTTCCTGGTGTTAGGAAAATGAAGCTGGACATGGTTAGAGGGTTGGGGGTCGTTACCTCAGTATTTGAATCAGGATCCTGTTTGATGCATCCACCTCACCCAGGTGCCAGCGTGGCAAATGCACCCCCGTCAGTCACACACACCAGTTCTAGACTTTCCACAGCCCAGATCCAACAAGGGAGCCCAATAGGGGCTGGGGTGGGCTAACCTCTAATTTACAGAATCTGTCCTGCTCAGAGACCTTGGCTTCCTGAGATAGCAGAACATTTGGTGTCCCTGGCTCTGCAGCTCTGGGCTGTTCAGTCTCAGGGCCTGCAGGGCACTTACAGAACACTAAGCACTAGACTAAGTGAAGCATGTCTGCATACTAATACTTATGGATACACAGAACTGTGTAAAAGGTATATAAAAGAAAAGGGAAAAAATCATTCCGGCATCATTTCCCCTCTTCATCTCATGTCAAGTTTAAAATTCTGAAATGGAGGTGAGGTCATATGGAGGCTGATGGAGCAATTGCTGAAAAACACATCTGAACTTCAAATGAATTTTAAAAATAGAGGTACAGAGATTGGCATTCAGCTTTTCCAATCTTATTCTGCAAAGGCAGCCATTAAGAAGCTAAAGTTTAAGTGCTCAGAGCAGAGGCAGCCTTTGTTACAGCTCTTTCTGCCAGTGCTGCCACTCTCCTGCTATGGCAATGACACAGGCAGGGGCAGCAGTGCCAGCCTCTCCTTTGCTGGAGACCCACTGTGTCCAGCCAGCTCCCTAAAGAGCAGCAGGAAGGGCTATAAATAACCACAGCATCTTTTAACAATCTGGTTAGGTGGGCAGACACTGCAAATCGCACAGCATTTCACACAAACAGCGAGGGCAAAGATGGATTTCAAACGTCCATATTCACCTCCATCCTGTGGCTGTTACACAGCAATGGTGACAAAAGACACACTGTTTTCTTTCCAGGCTGCAGCTTTCATCTGGGAGCCTCAGATGAACACTTACTTCACGGGAGCTCACTGTTAAAAGCCCACATCACCTTCTGCTCTCAGAGGTAGCACATGAGCCAAACCTTTGAACACTGGCCAGCTCTGTTCCCACAGGGAGCAGCACAGGAGCTGAGACAACTGTCTGAAACCAGTCAGGCAGAGTGACACAAACAACCAACAGCTCAAACAACCAGCACTCAGCCAGAGATGTGACCTGCCATCACCACCCCAACAACGACAGAAAAGCTGCTGTTCCATCAGGGCTGGGGAGAGGAGACTGCAAATCTCCAAGGATTGGTGCAGCTGCTAAGAAACACTTGCTGAAGATGCAGCAGTGAACCAGGGCAGCAGCCTTAGCTACAGGCCTGGAACCACCATAGGACAAGATGCAAGCTCTGGCTATCTCAAACTGCTAAAACAGAAATAATTTTGCAACTTCACGTGGGATTGTGAAAGAAAAAGCATTTCAGGTGAATTCCGAGAACTCCTGGTTTGTTTGGGGTTTTTTTGAGAAGTGAGGGCAATTCCATACACAGGTTATAGGGACTGTAATTAGGATTTTGTCTGCTCCCTGGGACCGTATCTCTCCTAGAAGACACCCACCCTGCACAGACAAGAATTGTACCAGCATCCTCCTCACCAGAATCCCTCATTCCAGAGGACATACTTACAGTTCCAGCCAGGATATCGTGGGGACAGCAATCCAGAAGGTGGCTCTTGCACACACGATCGTCTGTAAACTTCACCCTTTGTCTGGTTTCATCTCCTGAAATTCATGTGTGGTTTAAAAAAGGAATCATTAGAACACCAAGAAAACACAGGCATCAGCATGAACATTTCACCTCAATATGCAGATTAAAATACTTGATGCTCCTGCTCCCCAAAATTATTCAAAAAAAAGAAACAGCTTAGAGGGTAACAGGATATTCTGGAACACTTAAAATTGGCAACAAACACTATTTTAGCATTTATTCATCCAGGACACCATGTTAAACACAGTGCTGGCGAGCCAAGCAATGTCCAAGGCCTGTCATCCACATAAAGAAGCAGCACAGCCAGAAGAGAAAAGGAGACAGACAGGCTGGCTCCCAGCCAAAACCTGTTATTTTTTCCCTTTTTTTTTTAATTTGAAGAAGGGGCAGGAGATACCAAACCCCATGCTATCAGATCACAAAACAGGGCTGTGCTGGGCAAAATTTACAGGCAACTGCTCCTTGCTCAGGTGATAATTGAGCCATCAGTCCATTTGGTTTGGAACTCAACTATGCAGGGTGTGCTCTCCCAGGCCCTGCAAGGAAGGAGCTGGCAGGTCCTGGCCTGGGACACACCACGTGCTTACCCCCCCCACCCCCCCCTCAGAGGACAATTTACACTCAGGAGCCACTTAAACGAGACAATATCAGAAAAGCAAAAAAATAAACAATAAAAAAAAGGAACAAAGTTAGTCAATACACACTGCGAGCTCCAACACATACTATACCCATCTGCATTCTTCAAGACCTCAGCTGCAGAATTTTATGCCCATTGTTGAAAAGATTTAAAGGAAAAGCTTTCTTGCCCACACCTGCAGTAAGGAAGTCAGGGGAATGATACATAAAAGTAAAGGCAAAGTGGCAATGGTATGTGACAATTTTAAAGCTCATCTGTGCATATGACACAGGTATGTGTAATACTAAAGTATGAATATAGTTTAGGATTCACAAGCATCCAGGAATAATGTTGTGTCTACTGAATTTTTTTTAATTTTTTTTTCTTTCTAAGCTACACTTTTAAAGTTACTTGTGAAAAAAAAGCAAACACTTTTTTTTTTGTTATAACAGCTTTAAAAATTGGTTGTGACTCACGGCTCGATGAACATGAGGCTTTTCTGCAACTCCCTTGCAGATTGATGTAGGCAGGCAAAGATACACTGAACCTTTATAAATAAAATAGAGGGGCCACAATTGTTCAGTTTGTATGAAATAAAAATATGGGAAGCAATTCAATAGCAACTCAATACACAGAGAAAGAAAAGCACTTATTCACTTACGAAACAAAGTGCAAAGTGCCTGGACAGCCCTGTTAACGTGCCAAAGGGAATTTAAGTACCCAGCGAGTCGCAGAAGGGAGACACAAACCGCAGCGGGACCGTATTTTGCACGGGCTGTCCCATTTCTCGTCTCGGACAGCACCCGGCGCGGCCGGCGCTGCAGGCACACCTACCTACGCGCCTCTGGACGTGCGGGCA
>JAHLSL010000037.1:12062153-12080946 GCA_025920805.1 Petroica traversi
GGCAGCAGGGGAAGAGAGGGAAGCGCGGTGCCGGCGGGAGCCAGCAGCCCGTGTTTACCCTGCGGCCCAAGTCGGTGCATCCCATCCCCTTATCTCGGCCGCGCCGGGGCAAAGGGCGATGCGGGGCCTCATAAAGCACCCGGCTCGGCACCCAGGGGACCCGGCACTGCCCTGGGGACCCACTGTGCCCCACGGCAGGGCCAGGGATTGGGACCCACACAGGAGAGAAGGGCTGGCTTGGCTAACCCTCAGCCTCACGACTGGACCTGGCTGTTACCAGGGCCCAGCTGAGGCATCCTCTGCTTTGTGGTGGCTTTTTGTTGGTGTTGAAAGGGAAAAGAGCCTGGGAAGGGGCAGCCACCCCCTGCTTTGAACCCTGACGGGGGGAGCACCCAGGCTGCAGCCCCCCCACACGCCCCAGGCTGTGCCCTTCCAGCACCTGGAGTGGGCACAGGGCTCGGTTCAGCCCCAAGGGGACACCTGAGCCTGGACAGTGGCCCCAAGGGAAGAAGGGAAGCAAGAGACAGGTAGCACCACAATAAAAGTACAAACAGACTTTATTTCAGCACAGATCCCACAGTCAAAAGCCTCTCCAGGGCACCAGGTTGCCTGTGTCCAAGTGAGGAAGGGGCAGTCCCAGGGCAGGGGACAGAGCAATGCCAAGGAGAGGAGCAAGGATGGGGGACGAAGGGAGAAGTGAGGTGCCAGGGCTGGCTTTGCTCCCACCCCCTGGCCAAATCCAGGACGAGTGGTGGGATTTGGGGTGCCTGGAAGGGCCCAAGCTGCTGGAAAGGACCAGGACATGCCCCAGGAGTGACTCGATCCCAGTGTGGGAGCAGCAGTGGAGGATGGACTGCAGGAGTGGCAGAGGAAAACAGGCTGCAGGACCAACATTGCCCCAGCACAGGCAGCTCTCCCCTCCCCATCCCTGCCCCAAATCCCAGGGGTGTCTCCCCACACACGGGCTGGGGTCAGAGTGGCTGAAGGAGCCAAGAAAGAGCCAGAGCTGGCAGCTGCAAAATTATGGGAGCCCTTTTATTGCACAGACAAGCAGGGCACGTCTCCCTCCTCAGTCCCAAGGAGCAGGGAGGCAACCCCAGAGCTCAGCCCAACCCACAAGCAGGACCACAGGGCAGGGTGGAATGGGGGCCCCATCATGTCCCCTCTGCTCCTCTCACAGACCCTGCAGCTAGACCCAGGGCAGGGATAAGTCCCAGACAGCCCAGAATGGGAGGATGAGGCAACAGAGGCTATGTGCCGTGTCAGAGGACTGTGCCCAGCTCAGTCAGGTTTCCTGCTCCCCACAGAACACTCCAGCCTTCACCCAACCTTCAAGGAGAGCCTATTCCAGGAGCTAACAGAGCCAAGGGTGAATTTTAATCCCTCAGGGAAGCAGAGGAAGGGGTGACAGAGGAGGCAGTAGATGTGGGAAGGCAGCAGCAGGCAGGAAGGCCGGGGCAGCACGGCCATGCCAGTGCTCCAGGCACTGCAACACCTGCACAGACTGGACCAGTCCTCTCCCCACCTCCTGCCAAAGGGGGTCCCCAGCTCCCAGGGGCCGGGGCACGGCTCTGCTGGGCCAGGCTGCCTCACGTCTGTGCCAGAGAGAGCTCCTCCAGGCCCTCCTTCCCCAGCCGGTACCTGGCGAGGTCCTTGCGCGTCACCATTCCCACCACCTGCGGGGACAGGGACAGGGTACAGCCCCGTGTGGGCACTCAGAGCCTGGGGACAGCGTGCCCTGACCCCTGGAGGGGCCCAGCTGCAGGGACACAGCGAGCAGGGACTCACCTCGTTGCGATTGTCCACGACCACCAAGTGCCGCAGGCCCAGGGCTCGGAAGAGCTTGAACACCCGTGGCAGAGACGCCTCCTGCAAGGCAGAACGGGGCTGGGGGGCTGCAGCATCCCCAGCCAGCCCCCACTGCCCACCCCAATCCTGGGGAGCTCTGCAGAGGGGCCCTGGCCAGTACCTGGGGCACAGTGTAGGGCGAGGGGTTCATGAACTCGCTGAGGTCAATCATGCACTCGCGCTCGTCCTGGGACACGTGGATGGACTGGATGGGGGGGAAGCGGGGATAGGCATCCCGAAAATCCTTCAGCTTCAGCCGCCGCTGCACCACGCTCAGGTTGGCCCTTTCCACAAACACCTTGGGAGGAAAGAGATGGTTGGGGATATCCTGCAGAGCTCTCAGGCACCGAGACAATGCAAAGGGGCAGAGAGGAAGTGTGGGACAGATGGACCATCTGCAGCACAGCCTGTTTCCCACTCACTGAGGGTCTGAGAGCCCAGGGGGTGCAGGATGGTGCTGGGATAACCCCACCAATGAATGGCAGCACCCACTGTCCCCTTGGTGAGCTGAGAGAGATGACAGGGACCCTCTGCCAGCTCTGCCCGAGCAAGGCAGGCAGCAAGGGGCTGACACAGAACTGGGACAGGGGACACAACCCCAACAGTCTCCACACAGCATCACCCACCTTGTGCTTCAGCAGGACGATGAGCTGGGAGCGCAGGATCAGCCCCCGCAGTCCAGCAACCTGCAACAGAGTGTGAGGGGTGTGTGAGGGTCCCACGCTGCAGCCAGCCCTCGTGGGGCCACCCCAGCTGCTTCCCCTCCCCAGGGGCACCCAGCCCACCTGTGTGGTGTCGGGGTTGCTCTCCACCACAGGGAAGCCATTGTGGTTGGAGGAGGTGTCACTGAGGATGTCCACGACTGTGCCCACGCGCTCGATCCTGCGCAGGCAGGTGACAGGAGTGCTCATCACCTCCCTGCAGGGAGAGCTCTGGGTGAAACACAGCCCCACAGCAGCACTCACCGAGTCGTGCAACCACACACTGCTTTGGTGGGAAAGGACCCATGAGCCCATCTCATTCCAAATCCTTTCCATGGGCAGGGACACCTTCCACTAGATCAGTTTGCTCCAAGCCTTCCAGAGATGGGTCAGCCACAGCTTCTCTGGGCAACCTGTGCCAGAGCCTCACTACCCTCACACCCTAAATATTCCCCCAACACACACGACTCCTCAGTGCTGATGCCTCCTCTGTCCCCAAAAGCTGCCAGGGAGAGAGGAAGGACACACTGCAGGTCACATCTCTGCTGGGGAAGAAGCTGGGCTGGTGGTACCAGGGGACAGCAGGTGCCTGTGACCAAAATGTCACCACCCCCACTCAGCTCAGGCCAAGAGTGTGGTCCAAAAGCTGCTACTGCAGCAATGCCCAGCCCACCCACCTGGCTGTGAGGGAGTGGGATGTCACTGGAGCCTCCCAGTGCAGGAAGGGGACGCTCTGCAGCTGGATGTGCATGTCATACAGTCCCTGCAACGAGAGCCAAGCCATCAGGAGAAGCCTGGTGAGCTGCCAAGGGGCACAGCCAGCCAGAAGCTCATCCCTCAGAGCGAGCACATGCCTGTCCTGGCCCCCCCCATGGCCCTCCAGCCCTGACCCACAGTCCTGGGAAGCACAGCAGCTCTCACCTCCACAAAGTAGTCTCCCACAATCTTTGCTGTCATCAGCACCAGCATGATGGGGAAGCCATAGGTGACATTGCCTGTTGCCTCCATCATGATGACCGTGAGACTCAGTGTCATCCTCACTATCCCACCTGCAGAGGCACCCAGGGGATTGGGGGTTTAGAAGGGCAAGGAAACACGGAGTGAGGGCATCACAGAACACCTGAGGCCCCTGAATCTCTCAGTGATCCAGGACTGCCCAGCCAGGCGTGACCTGGGTGAGCCCAGCCCTCACTGGTGTCCCAGCACTGCCTGTGCTTGGCAGGGCCATTAGCCAGGCTGGGCTTCAGCTGGGAAGGAAGCTGTCAGGGAAGCAGGGAGTGCTTTTTTCCCAGGACATCTTCACCCCAACCAACACTGTGCCATGGGGAACTCACCCAGCTGTGCAGCAGCTCCCATCAGGGCGTACTTCCCAGGATCAGCCCAGATCTGAGCACAGGAAAGAGAAGGAGCCAAGTCATCTGCTGGCTCCAGGGCATCCTGTGAGTCAGCAGAGTCCTGGTCCCCAAACCCTCATCCAAAGCAGGGAGAGGTGCCTGAGGCTCCTCCTCCTGGGTGTGAACAACCCAGCTGCTGGCAGGGCTCCACTGGGACATGGGGAGGCCCAGACCCAGCCCATGAAAACATCAAGTGAGGAGCTAACCCACTTGAGAGCTTTCTGCCTTCACATGCCCCCAGCCCAGCAGTGAGGGAGGAGGGCTGGGTGCCAGGGCTGCCCAGGCAGGACTCACCGAGCCCTTGGTCAGGTAGGACAGGGAGATGCCAAAGAGCCTCCCCCAGGCTGCCCCGATGAGCAGGGAGGGGATGAAGACTCCTGCAGACACCGTCAGGCCGTAGGTCCAGCAGGCCAGGAAGAAATACATCAGTGTGAACATGCCCAGAGTCATGGGGTTGTAGGAACCTGGGGTGGGGACAGAACTGAGTCAGTGCTGGTCCTGCAGCCCAGAGCACACCGAGATGGGCTGTGACCACGGATCAGGCAGCAGCCGCCCCATGACACACTCCCAGCAGTGAGAGACCCTCTTCTTGGGCTGTACCTCCTGCCCTGGCAACACAGGCACTTCAAACTGGCTCTTCAGGTCATTTCTGCCCCCTCCAGCACCCCCCGCCCAACCAGTGCCATCCCAAGCCCTCACATCCCATTCCTCCATCTCGTGACCCAACCCTGTGGTTCCCAGCCTCCCACAACAAACTTCAAAGCCCCAAGGGAGGGACTGCCAGGGCTGAAGGACAGAGGTCTCCCTGCCAGCTTTGGGACCAACTGAGCAGGGCAGGCCCTGCAAGCTCCCTCCCATCCTGCAGCTCCCACAGCTGCTCCAGCCAGTGCCATGCTGTCCCACAGCACAGGCCGTGCCATCCCAGCCAGACCCTGCTGACCCCACAACCCAGCTAAGTGCTATTTTGGGATTGCTGAGCAGCCTAGTCTGGTTTAAACAAGTCCTTTTCAACCCCTCCTTCAGACAGAAGCCTTGAGCCAGGGAGGACCCAGCACAGCAGGGAGCAGCCCCAAGACACAGGATGGTCATCTCTAGGCTGCAGGTGACCAAGCTGCACCCTCTGGGCTGAGGATCTCTCTGTTCCACACCCATGTGCAGCTGGGCACAGAACTCAGATTCCACAGCAGGCAGAGGAGACGCTGGGGTTACACCAGGTCCAAGGAAAATGGAGCTGGAACTTGGGAACCAAACTGCATTTCTCAAGTGACTCCAAACCCCAAGATCCACCTCCACAACCTGCCCAGAAGGTAAAGTCATTATGGGGCAAGTGGCCCTGCTAATTAAGAAAACATCCAGCAACATTTCCAGAACGAACTTCAGACAGACAGCAAGGGTCAGACACACTCTCACACAGCTCAGAAGCAATACAAGCTGCAAATGTGCACAAACAAAACCAGGTCCCTGGCCCAGACACCACAGCCCTTTGGCTGAGCCCAGAGGTGCCACCAGGCACAGCACCTATCCCTCCTCCTTCCACCACTGCAGCACAGTGCTTGGGGAAGCCCTCGTGGGCTGATCATCCTCTGCCTTTTGGGAGTGGTCAGGGAACACATGGACCCTCTGTGCTCATGTTCAAGGCTCACTGCTGGGCACTGACCTGGAGGGTCATGGAACAGGTTGACAACGCTCTTCTCGGGTGTGTTGAAGAAGGCAGTGGCCATGGAGTTGTACTCTCCATCAGCACAGAAAAGCTGAAAAGGCAAGGTAAGAAGAGTTAGAAGTGGCAGGGAAGGCTGGGGGACGAGGAAGCAGCTCTGGGCTGGGAGGACACCCACAGCATCCTTGGGTATCCAGCTCTGCCTGCACTGGAGGGCATCAACTGTGAGGTCCAGTGTCCCACACCCAGCAGGGTCTCATCTCCCTGCTGAGCCCCCCAGGCTCATGGTGCCCCCCCGCCCTGAATGCTGTTCTGCAGCATGTCCTACCTGCAGGGGATATGCCACGGAGCTGCCCTGGATGGGCTGGCAATCTCTTGAGCAGTAAATCATGACAAACCCCACGGTTGCTGTCACTGCTGCCACCAGCATGGCCTCAACCACCTGCAGGCAGGGCCGGTGGATGTACCTGTGGAGAGAGCACAGGCGTGAGGGCAGCACCAGGGGTGTGGGCAGGATCAGCCCCAGGCTGGCTGGGCTTGTCACATCAGGCACATCACAGCCTGGCTGCCTCTGCTCCCTGCACAGACCCTGCCAGGCTGTCCTGCTGCTTGAAAAGCTGGTGCCACGTTTTGGTTGGGCCAGACTGCTCTTAGTTGGCTTTAGCAGCTCTCTGCCATCTCTCATTCCTCTCAGAGCACATGACAGTCAGGTCTGCAGTGTCTGCACCTCTCTGGGCCCTTCAGTCACCAGAGGGAAATACTTGGCATGGTCAGAGCAATGTTGGGATGCTGTGGGTCACAGCCACAGGCAGCAGAGGTACATGGCATCTTTCAGGAACTGCTGTTGCTCACATCAAGTGAGAGATTACAGCCTTGCTCCATCTGGGAATGCCACTTTGAGGGAATGCAGAAGGCACCATGTCAATCCCTTCCATTACCATCAGCTCTTACCTGATCCTGAACATCGTCAGCCAGTAATTGAGGGCATTGAACAGGGCTCCAAGGATCCCACCTGTGAATGTGAGAGAGGAGAAGCTCAGCGCGCAGGGCCCAGGCTGCCCACAACACAAGGAACCTCTGAAGATCATCCACAACCCATCCAGAATGACTGGCAGCCCCAGGACATGTGGATGCTGTCCCTGCAGCCAGCCAGGACCTGTCACCAAGAGGAGCTTGGCACCAGCAGTGAGTGGCCAGGGGCCAATGTCACAGTGCAGGGACCAGGCAGGCAAAGGACAGGCCAAATCCATGGGGAGAAGGGCAGCTCACACAGCAGCAAGGGACTGCCCAGGACTGCAATGCACTGACCCTGCTCAACATGGGCTTGACTTTGCTACTAGGGTTGGGCCAAGATCCAGCTCTCATCCCTGCATAAGCTCCACAGCAGCCTCTGCTCCAGAATTTAATGGATTCCCCATTTTCCCCAGGAAATTGGATGCCAAAGCTTTTTAGACCCAGACAGAGAACAGAGGAAATTATTCAGACTAATCAAATCGAAACAGCAGCATTCTCTTACCAACCACTCCCATAAAGATGAAGATAGGAATTTCCTGGATTGTGTAGCCCATTTTCTGCAAGCAAGAAAGAAGAGGGTTTCAGATCTCCTGGCCCACTGCAGCCCCAGTCAGTCACTGACTGCTGGGACAGCACAACTCTGCTTCCAGAGCTGCCCCAAAGTCTCCCCTGAACAGCCCACAGCCTCCAGAAACCCATCCTGCTGGGGCTGGTGCAGCTGAGGTCTGGCCAGACCCCACAGCCTGCAAAGGCAGAGCCTGCCTCAGCCCCTGGGTGATGTTAGAGACAAACTGATGTCCCCAGAGCTGCTAAGGGCAGTTTCTAATCCCTCACCAGAACCCTGCCTGGGGAATACCTGTGCCTACCTCGCTATCAAATCTGCCAAAGTTGATGAGCCCAGGGCTGGAGAGATCCCAGGCATTGCCGTGGTAAACGCTCAGGACAGAGTTCAGCGTGAAGGTGGAGATCATGGAGGCAAAGAACTGGAAGGAGATGCAGGAGAGTCACTGCCAGATGCTCCAGCCCCATTTCCTCACCCCATGCCCCCAGCACTATCCCAAACCATCCCCCAAGGCCCTTGGGCAGGGCTTGGTGTCCATGGTGTGGTGGGGACAGGAGGTCACTTTGCCTGTGGCAGCACTTTGGGCAGCTTACACTGACCAGGGTCTCACTCCTCCTTTTGCCTCTCTGTTGCCCTGGAGCACAGCCCAAGGCAGCTCCCTTGGAAAGGAGCTGGCAGCAAGGTGGAACTTGGCCAGGCCCAAATTCAGCCCCTCAGGAGCAGGGCACAGGAGGGGAGCTGGGACACCCTGGGATGGGTTACCCTCACTGGAACAGGGGTGTCAGGAGGCCTGGGGCTGCAGGGCACTCAGAAAAGGCAATGCCTCACACCAGAACCAGCAGCTTTCCAGCACTTACGATTCTCCACGTCAGGAACTGGTTCCAGAAGGAAGCCCCCTCCTCCAAGCTGAACAGGACACCCCCTGCAAACACAAGACATGTTCACAAGAGGCACATGCCACAGCCCCCAGGCTACAGCACCAGCTGAGCACCCAAGATTCACCCCTGGCCATGTGCCCTCACTGCCCAGCCCCTCTCACATCTGTGTGACACAACAGGAAAACTTGGAAGGCCCCTGCAGGGCCCTATGCAGATCCTGGCAGCTGCCTCCAAGCAAGTGGGAGCAGCCTCCTGAGGAAACCCACGCCCAGGCACTGCTCAGTGCCAGAGCACCAAGGCACACACCCACGGGGGCACCGAACGCGGCCGAGACGCCGGCGGCAGCTCCAGCCGACACAAAGTCTCTCTTCTCCGTGTCCCTGCGGAAGTACTCGAAGATCTGAAACGGGAGTGAAGGCAGCTTCAGGGCTGGCCATGGGCATGAGTTTAGGGGAGACACGTGGATAATGCCAAGCCACCAGTGGGAGCAGCCTGGTCTGGCACAGAAGGGCACCTGCAGCACAAACCCCCGGGCCTCAGCACCAACCTTGAAGTCTCGCTTTAACGATGTGGATCTTCCTTGGGAGATCCCAGCAGCAATCACAGATCCAGAGTGAATCATGGGTCCTTCCTAGGGGCCAGAGAGCAGAGTCAGATCAGGGAAGGAAGAACATGGTTGAATGCTGCTCACCAGCTTGCAGTCCTGAAGCTGGATGAGAGTATTTCCCTCAGGGAAATACAGACTTTGACATTTTCCTTCTTCCCATCCTGGAAGTGCTCAACATCAGTTGGATGGAAATCTGAGCAACCAGGTCTAGTTGTTTTTTTGCCCATGGCAGGGGGCTGGAATGAGATGATCTTTAGGGTCTCTTCCAACCCAAACCATTCCATGGTTTTATGAAATCTTTATTCTAGCATGTGCCTCCTGTGCCCACCTCCTGTTCCCACCAGCTGAGGAGACAAGTGTTTCCCTTGCCTGCCTTCAATCCCAGCCAGCCAGAAAGGTCCCGATGGGGCACCCAAGTCTCCCCCACCTACTGTGTGCAGAGACAACCACTGATGGACAGAGGCTGCTGCTCTGCTGCCCTCAGCCAAGCCACACACAGGCTGGCACAGTGGCACCAGTGCCCCAGGGGCTCCCCAAGCTTGGCAGCGCCACAGTCACCTTGGGCAGCACACACCAGGGTAACACTGGGAAGTCACCACAGGGCACCCAGCACCCTGTCCCCAGCACAGAACCAGTGACAGGCTGTGACACAGGTGCCAGCAGTGGGGAGCAGTGTGTCAGAGAGCACTTTGGGCACATCACCTTCCCAACAGCCAGGCCGCCGACCACCGACAGGATGACCCCACAGACCTTGATCACCAGGGTCTGCAAAACAGAGAGGGGCACAGCACATCACAGGGGTGGCACGAGGAGTGACCACGGCAGCCACAGGGGACACAGACCCAGTGGCTCCTGGGGCATGGGAGGAGCCAATGAACCCAGGGAATTTGTGATTCTCAGGCCCCCCATTATGGCAGTGGGGTTGGTAAATTTTTTTTTTTTTTTGGACAGAGCAAAAATCTATCCAAAGCTGCTCTTCCCAGTGCTAGCTGCTGGTCCCAGGGCAGGAGATTTAACCTCTTGGCACTGGGGAGGAAGCAGCTGTGGAGCTGGGAGCTCATGCCAGCTCCTGCTGTGCCACAATTTGGGCAGGGACCACCCCAGGAGGAAACAACGTGCCCAGGCCATCCCACCACCTCCTGCTTCCTACCTTGAGGCGGACAACATGGGGAATCTTCACACCATTGAGATAACACTTGATCTGGGGAATGCCACTGCCAGCTGCCACGGGCTGCAGGGAGCAGGGAGAGCATGAGTGTCTCTCACACGCAGGATGGGGACACACCAGCCACCTTAACCCTGTCACCCTGCACACTCTCAAGGTGGCTCTGAGATGAGGCCAAAGCTCATCAATGGGCTCTGGAGGTGAGCTTGAGGGAGGTACCCACTTCCTAAGGGCACATGTGCCAGGGAAAAGGAGCTGGCTGAGCTCTTGAGGACATTCAGGTGTTCCCCCACGCTGTCACAACTACAGAAGGGTCACATTTGGCAGCCAGGGAGTGCAAGGGCAAAGCCACAAGGAAGACACTGTAGATTAGAGAGATCCATAGGGAGTCCCAGTCTCTGGTTTGTCTCTGAGGCACCCAGCCAGACTGGTCTCTGCTGGTACTCGTGTACACCAGGACAGAGAGGCTGAGTTAGGGCCAAGGCTTGGGAGAGCTGCACCCCGACCCAAGGCTGGAGCACAGCCTCTGCCCCAGGCTGGCAGCACATCCCAGCAGTCTGACAGCCCCACAGAAACTCCACAGCACAGCTGGAGCCAACTGCGAAGGGCTGGTGCTACCAGGAGCCAAATTCCAGAAATACATTCACTGTTTACAAAATTTTGCACGTTTTCTGGAAACATGGCCCTGCTTTGCCCATGTTAAGAGCCCACAACTGTTCTAAACACTTACCTCTATAAAGGCAACAATCACAGAGCCCACCATCACCACGCTGGCATTCAGGGTGGCCCAGAGTAATAGGGAGAAAGACAGGCCCCCTTTGGCTGTGAACTTGTCAATGTCTGGGGCAGCAGCTCAAGGAAAGACCAGCATTGCTTGGGTACCATCCCTCCCACCACAGCATCTCACAGAGTCACAGGATGGTTTGGGTTGGATGAGACCTTGAAAACCATCTAGTTCCAACCCCCTGCCATGGGCAGGGATACCATTCACTAGACCAAGCCCCCAGTCCCTTAGAGCAACCAGGGCAGCTGAAATGAGCCTCCTGTTCCAGCAGTGCCCAGCCACAGCTCAGCCCTGCAGAGCAGCAGAGCCTGTGCCACCAAACCGGAGCAAGGAAACGCTGCCCTCTTCCCCCATGAGCCCTCTCATGGCTCCCAGGAGATCCCAGAGGTCCCAGCAGGCACTGCTGTGTGAGGATACTGTCCTTGACCACGCGGTACTTGAGGCCAGCCAGGTTCTCCACCACGATGTCGATGAAGCAGGCGACCAGGCCAGTGAGGATGCCGATCATGGCGCAGATGACCCAGCGCTTGATCTCCACCGTCCGGAACGCCTGAGGAGCACACAGCACTCACCCTGCTGCCATCCAGCCTGGCATCCAGGGCACCCCAACACTCCTGCCAGCTTCCCCAAGCCTGGGAAACTCCGAGGAGAGCCAGGGAACATCAGTGCTGTTCTTCAGTGCTGACCCAGTGAAGCCTGGACTTGATTTACTGTTTTTAAGCAGTGCTCTTGTACCTCTGTGGGATCCTTGAGGTGCTTTTCCAGCTTGCCTGCCTCCATTAGGCCCGTCCTGCTGGGATTTTTGCTGTGGCACTGATTCCCAAAGCCCCCAGGGCAGATGTTTCACATGGCTCCACAAGTCCCTCTGCTCAGGGACCTGCCCCATGGCACCAGGCAATGCCACCACATGCACCCAGATTAGCTCCCATTCCAATCACCCTGTGCTGGGTCCTTGACCCTGTGGTTTCATGGCTTGTCTCAAGTTGGTCAGTGCCCATAAACCCATCCCAACTCAACCTGGGCTTTAAGCACAACCTCCTCTGGCACAAAGCCCCCCAGCAGCTGGGCAGGGGGAACAGCTTCTCTGGGACCCCCACCTGAGATGACTGTGGGCAGCCCATCAAGACTCACCGCATGGTTTATCCTCCTCTCCTCCTCCAGGAATAGCTGGTTTTCACTGTTGTCATAGTCCAAGCTCTAGTTTGGGAAAGGAAGATGCTGTAATTTTCCACCAGGCAAAGAGACCCCCATGCTGTGGAGTGCTGCCCTCAGCCCCTCACTCTGCTTGTGTGTCATTTTTCTTCCTTGATTCCACTCCTTCCCTACTGAAACCACCCTCACTGGGCAGCTGTGAGCCCTCACCCTCATGGCTCATCTGCTGCATCCCAGAGGGCAGAGCTGAGATGGGGCAGATGGGCACTTACCTCGTACTTGAGTGACAGGAGCTTCTCATTGTGGGGGATCTCGTTGGGACGCTGCCGAGGGAGCTCCGTCTCCTGTGGGATGTGATACAACTTAGGATGGTCAGGTCAGAGTCCAACCCTCCCACCCACCATTCAGCTGCTGGTTTAACTCCTTTTGGTGCCCAGGAGAGGCACAGAGGACTGCAGGTGAAAGCTGCCTGGCAGGCAGGGATCTGGGATGGTTTTCCAGCAGTTGGTGGATGTGTGGGATTCAATGCAGCTGGACCAGCTGTCAGGGGTGCCCCCTCACCAAGCACCCCTCCACCCCGGGCAGGATGTCTCCCCAGGGGCAGGAGGAGGGTTTGCCCAGCTGGGTACCACACTGCCATGTTGTCCTGGCACTGGATCCAAGCAACTCCATGCTCCAGTGGAGGGCAACCTTTCACCTTGGCAGGAAATTCCTTAAGCCAAAAGCAAGGAGCTATTTTGAGCAAACCCATGTTTTTGGGCAGGAACCAAATTCTGTTTCCCAAACGCCTTTGACCATGCAAGCTGCTCCCAGCTCCGAATTAGGGCATTTACTGAGGATGCCAGAGGGGCCCCTGGGGCAGCAGGAGCTGCCCACGCCACAGAGGTCACCCAGCCCAGGAAGAAGTCCTGGAGTCCTCATGGAATAAGCTAAATGTGAAGCAGGGAACAACAGCAGCTGTTACTGGAAGAAGGGAAGGGGTCCTGGTAACAGTGGGCCCCTCTCTGTGGCACTCACCAGCTCATGGATGTCCTCGTTGAGGTCCACATTGCTCAGCTGCCCGATGCGCAGGAAGGAGGAAGGAGTGAGCTGAGGAGAGAAGGGGAAATGAGGTCAATTCCTGAGTGCACTTCAAACCTCTCAGCAGGAAGGAGCAGGAGTGCAAGATGCTCGTGCTCAGCCTCCCTAGCAGAGCTCTGCCTGCCCACCACTGCCAGAGCCCCCCCAAAACACAGCACCCTGCTTTCAGAGGACACACCAAGCACGTGGGATCCAACACCGTGGAGGGAACCAGGGGCAGCAACAGCCCGCCAGGATTTGGGGGAGTGCTCCAGCCTGTCAGCTGGCAGAGCCAGCTCACCTGGGGAGGTGGCAGCCAGCAGAGGCTCCCTGGGGACTGGCCACCCCCAGCCCCGGGCAGTGAGCGCGGTTCCAGGCACAGAGCCCAGTGAACCTGTGCTGAGAACCTGTGCTGAGCAGCACGTTCCACACCCCCTGAGGCTGGGGAAGGACACAGCCCCTGGACAACACCACCTCCCCAGCCACAACCTCACCACGACATGCCCTCAGCTGGAGGGCCCAGCCAGCAGCAAGGGACAGCTGAGGGCACGTCTGGCTCTGCCATCTGCTCTGCAGCAGCGGCTCCCAGCCGGGAGAGGAGCACAGCACTCACCGTGTTTGTCACCCTCCAAGCAGCCAGGGCCAGAGTGACAGCCAGGCTGGCTGCCAGCCAGGAGACACAGCAGGAAGTGGGCACACTGCTCCTGCACAGCCTTGGGGACACTGGTGTCTCTCTGAGCTGGCCTCAGCATGATGCTGGCAAGCAGCATTTGCATCTCCCGCGGGGGAGCAGGTTCTCCTTTCACTGATGAACACTCGGGCTCATTACAGGCAGTGCAGCTGCACTGGGAGGTTTTGGACTGTTTGGGACACCTCTGTCTCCTGGATGAGGCTGGCAAGGGCTCGGGCTGCAGCTGGGCAGTGCCACAAGGGGACCCAGCTCGAACAGGCAGGCTGCTGTCACCCCTCTGTGGCTGCAAAACACGGGGATGCACAAGGATCTGAGCACTGTCCCTGAGCACAGCCCAAACACCACTCCTCAGCATTAACATCTTCCCCTGCAGAGCCTCACCCCTCCCCAGCTGCCAGGTTAAAGAGCTGGAGGATAAATGAGGGATGGTGAGCAACAGCAGGGCTCTGGCACATCGGTCCTTCTCTGCTGGCGGGTCCCAGATTGAGCCCCCACTGCTTTAATCCCCACGATCCCGTCTGGAACGTGCAGGCCGGAGCTGCTGGGAGCCATGCACGTCACTGCAGAGGACGAATATCCCTTTGTGTTTGCAGCCTGACCTATTTCCCATTTTTCCCTCTGCTCCACATTCTCCTTCATTTCCTGACCTGCAGATGGGTTCTGCCCCAGCTGCTCAAACCCTCTCTGGTGCACTTTAGCTCCCAGCAGCCCCAGCCCAAAGTGCTCCACGCTGCGATTTTCAGACACTGGTTTGGCAAAACCAGCCTGGGCTTTGTTTCTGGTCCATGATGGCTCCACAACCCCAGTGGAAAGGATCCAGATGAACCCTTTTCCAAGCAGTCAGAGCAGACCACTGTCAACTTCTACGAGCTGGGTACACACAAAGCTGCCACCTCCCTGGACTGGAACTTAGGGTCATGAGCTGGATGCAGAAACTGCCTGTTCCAGTGCCCTCTGGTGCCCAGCTGCTCTGGTGGCAGGAAGAGGTCCCAGCCAGACCCCCACCATCCTGGGCAGGTGGAAGGACACATTCCCTGAAACCTGGAGGGACAGAGCTGAGACCTTGCAAAGGAACACACCCCCACCTGGACTGAGGAAGTCCAAGGATTTAAGACTCCCATTAGGTGCCACACATCCAGGGCAAGAACAAGGCAAGGAGATGGAAAACGTCACTCATGCCATGTCCCTTGTGTAAGACCTCAGGCAGCCCATCAAGGGGATTGGCTCCTTTCCCTGAAGGAAAATTTTCCTTCTGTTAGCCATGGGGGTCTGCAGACACACCAAATGTGGCTGAACCAGTGCCACATCACCCCTTCCCTCCTTCCCTGTGGGGAAAGCAGCCAGGGCACAGCAGCTCAATTCCCAATCGATTAAGCACCAGCAGGACACAAGCACAGATGAAGGGAAAGGAGGTGCAGTGGAAGCTGAACCTCCTTAGACAAGCAGCATAATTTTAATATCCTCCCCCCAAGTCCTGGCACCCCTCTGGCATCTGCAAGCAGAAGCCTGGCTCCTGTCTCACCCGCCACAGGGATCACATGCCAGGAGGGCAGGAAAGAGCTCCTTCCAGCAGCACCCAGCTATGATAAGAGAAAAAGGAGAGATTCAGGCAGCCTGGAGCCAAGAGAAAAGGTTATTTGTGCACAGCTCAAAGATTCACTGAGCAGTGAACTCCTTGGGATGTTTTCAAACTCAGCCAAGGCAGCTGCTGATCCTGGGTACGTGTGATGTTGGTGTGACTGTGCTGTGATTATCTCCACATAAAAACATGCACTGCTGCCAAAACCCAGAGGGCACAGATGGGTTAACAGCTCTCCTGCCCCAGGAGAGGCTCTGGGACATGCTGAGCCTCACTCTGCCATAGAACACCAGCAATAGCACCCATCCCTCAGCCCGTTTGGGTGGCAAAGTTAATTCCATTCTGAGCTCTGCAAAGAGATGTCTGGAGCCTTGATGTGAATCAAAATTAGTTATCATCAGCGTCAGTGGGCAGGAATGTTGGCAGGCAGGGCTGCTCCTCCAAGAGACCACACCAGGCTGCAGGGAAGCCCCCAAATTCAACAGAGGCAAATACAAAGCCATGCACCTGGGATGGCTGAGTCCCAGTGGTCAGAAAGTAGCTTTATTGAAAAAGTCTTGTAGCGACCTGGTGGGCGAGTGAAGATGTGTCAGTGGCACAGACCTGGAGTGGAGGTGGTCAATCCCCTCCTGGGTGCAAGACCACTGCCAGGAGGTCTGGGGAAGGGATCCCACACCTCCACCTGGCACCTGCAATAGCACACCTGGGACTTGGCATCCACTTTGGGCTTCCTGGCACAGAAAAGGCTCAGCAAGGGAGCTCAGCAAGAGAGCTGGGGCTGGAACACAGGGAAAGACACAAGGAGAAGCTGGTGCTTCTCAGGGAAATCTTCATGCCATCTCCAGACACCCAACAAGACGTTACAGACAGGACAAAGCCAGACTTTCCTTGAAGCTTTGCACTGATGGGACAAGAAGCAGTGGATAAACTGCAGTAAGGGAATTTCTGCTTAGATATCAGAGCCAAACATTCACCCTGTGGCTGGTGACACTCTGAACTTGGGACCAAATAGGGTGCAGAGTAGTTACCCAAAGCTCCTCTGTATGTGTCCCTCAGGGATCTGCTCTTAGCAGGACTAGAGCCCCTGGTTCCAGCCCCCTCAGGGACTCCTGAGGTCCCTTCCCCCTTTGTCACGCTGGCAGCCACTCTGAACCAGTAAGAGCAACCTTGAGGATCAACTTCAACATGAAACAAACCTAGCAGAAGATCTCAACCACCACCTTCTACCCCTGCCCTGAATGCATTATCTCCTTGATCCAACCCAGGCTGTGTGCACAGTGACCAAGCCATGCCCCCAAAGGCTGATCTGGAGAACCATCAACAGGGAGTGTCTGACTGCTCCACAGCCCATTTCCACAGGGATGAGCCAGTGAGGCTCCTCCCTGCAGGACATGACCCAGCTCCAGGAGACCCCCCCCTTGTCACCGTCCTGTGCTCAGTAACAGACCCACAGCACGTGACTTTCCGTTATCAGTGAGATAAAGCCCAGACCACAGAAGGAGCTCACAGAAGCCGTAGGAGGGGAAGAGGAAGAGGATTTCCAGCCCTCTTGGCCCCAGAACACTTTGTGCCTCGTACCAGTGGAAGACTCCAGGCTGTGTCACCGGTGTGTCACTGGCACGAGAGCCCTGTCACCGGCTCCAGCAGGGAATGGGGAAGATGAGCTGCAGGGCTCTGAAACCCCCCTCCTCTGACACACAGCCACAGCTGAGACAGGCTTCAGACCAACCCAGAATCACCCCCAAAATGCTTCACAGCAGAAGAGAACAGGCTGCTCACCTCCAGCTCCTAACAGGGGAGAAAGCACCTGGACTGTCCCCAAGGTGTCACCACCTGGCTGTGCTTTTGCTCCCAGGCTCCTGCTGCTCCTTGACCCTCTCCTCCGTGAGGATGGGAAATGCTGTCATTGCCCTGGCCTTTCTCTTGGCACTTGGCAGAGGAGCAGCACAGGGATGAAGCTGTGCCACAGTCCCCGATGGCTTGAGCAACCTGCAGAAAACTCCCTGAAGTTCTTGTGCTGGGGGAAGCTCCTGCCACCACTCAAGGGCAGTGGCTCTCCAGAGAGCAGGGACAAGCAGCCTCTCTGCCAGTAACCAGGGGTGTGCAATCTGCAGCCCATCTGCTAGGAATCAGAGCTCACCCAGCACTCTTACTTCTCTTTTTCTGCCTCCGCCCACCAAGATTTCTCGATTGCAGCCTGGCCACTTTTTTGCACCTTGTTACTTGATGTTAAAGAAAATGAGACCAGCAACATCCACAGATGCAGAATAAATACACAGAGGCTAAGAAGGACCAGCTGCCCAGGTTCTGATTATGGTGACCCCTTTTTCCAGGCACCCTCTGAAGCAGGAGCATTAAACCAATCTCAAAGTCAAGGCATTTCAGCACAAATATCTTACAGCATATCTTCAATGGTAGCAAAGGAGAAATGTTCTTTGACAAAAAATGTTTCATGATGGAAATTGGCTGCTCTTACTAAGATTTTCCACCCACTTCCCAGCCTGGGAACCAACACACTTGAGAACACAGGAAAGGGACAGCCCACGGCAGGCACTGATGCTTGGAGGCACAGGCTGCCTCCACTTCTTGATGTGCTCGAGGCACCACGAAGCCCTGCTGACAGGATGAAGGCTTAGCTCAGGCCCCAAACCTGAGGAGACCTCAGGGACAGGCCCCTCACAGCCCTCCATGGTCACAGGTGTGCTTATCCAGCCTCACCTCACCTCCTGCCCAGCACAACTCGATCTCAGTCCCTCTCAGCTGGGGAGCTACGGACCCGTGTTTCCTCTGGTCACCTTAAGATCACTTTCATTTCCATTAAACAAGCACATGAGAAAGGGAAGAAGCTCTGCTGGGGGACATTTTTATTGTATTACCACAATCCGAGTTTAAACCTCCCCTGAGCTAAGCAGATCCAGCCTCTCTTTATTTCTCTGCCAAAGCTGTCCTGCCATCCTGCTTCAATCCATACAACTGAAAGTCATCTGGGGCGAAGGGAGAGGCAGTGCCCGACACCAAAATACAACCCCAGCACTACAGAGACAGCCCAGCTGCCAGCTCCAGGGTCTGGAGCTCCAGCAAGGTTCTCCCTCTCCTCCCTTGCCAAGGAAAATGCCATGTAGTACCAGGTCACCAGCTGGGACCTGAGCTGCCCGTGCTGTGAAGGGACACGGTGACAATAAATCACATTGGCAGGGCTGGGTGTCCACCTCCAACTGCCCCTGCTGCAGCAGGCCTCAGGCACTTCTCCCAAACCACCAGGAAAACCCTTTCCTAATGACCCCCAGCCATGAGATCCAGCTAATCCCTATTGTAACATCCTCTGAACCCACAGAATTCCCCACATGCTGTAAATATGCAGGGTCCTGTTGCCCAGGAGAACTACTTTTATTTTCACCCCAGAACAGCTGCCATGGCATAGCTGCCATTCCCTGCTCTCAGAGCACTACACAAGGCTCTTCCAGCCTAACGAGCCCTGCATTTCCCTCTAATTAGCCTGCTGTTCTGACTTGCCCAGGAGCAGGGCAGCACAGAATCGTGCTGGGCGAGACACCCCTGCTAACAGCTGCCAGGACCTGGCACTGCTCCTCCTTATCTGAGCTCTCCACAGGAAGTCTGAGGAGGCACCTGGAGGCAGTGCCTGTCCCACAGAAATGCTCCACGGACCCATCCTGACATCCCAGCACAGCCCACCCGCCCTCA
>JAHLSL010000037.1:12090946-12102350 GCA_025920805.1 Petroica traversi
CCCTGCGCCCGGCTCGGCGTGTTCCGAGCCCCCGCTGCCTCTCTGTGCCCCCCTTACCGCCAGGGTGTTCCACGTGCGTCCCCTGCGGAGGGTTGGGGTGCCCCATGTGCCGCCCGTGCGGAGCGGTTCTGGGGAGCGCACCCCACACTTGTGGGGGCTGTGCTCTCCCCGTCCTTACCTGTCTGTGTCCCCCAGGTGTGCTGCCCCTGTGCTGCCGGCCCCCGGCGTGGGACAGGGCCACCCGGCCGTCCCCCAGCCCCCCGCAGCCCCCTGGCCTCCCGTGTCGTTCCTTCAGCAACAACAAGATCCAGGTGGAGCTGAACGAGAGCTCAGGTACGCGGGTGGCACCTCTGCGGTGTCACCCTCAGCTCACGGGCATTGTGGGGCCCCTTCCACCCCTGTCCCATGGCTTGGATGGCTCTGGGCATAGAAAGTCACAAGTCCCAGATTTTCCAGCTGCACTTGTTTAGGACGCTCGGAGAGAAGTGTTTGGGGTTTGGAGTCTCACCAGTGGTGGACACTGCGTGGTTGGTGCCGCAGGCAAACCCTGGCTGCCACTGTCCCCTGCCTGTGTGTTGTCCCTTTTCTGCGGTCCCTATTTTGGGCACCTGGTAGAGTGGCAGTGCTCCGTCAGGGAGAGCTGTTGGGAATTTCCATGACCTGGCTGCCAGGAATAGCTGTCACAGGGCCATGTCCCTGCACTGAGCAAAGGTGCCTCTTCTTGTGGCTTCCCAGGTCCTGCTTTCAGGCACCTGGGTGGGCCCTCCTGCTGTTCCCAGCTGGGCATGGCTGCAGCACCCAGGCTAAGCACTCAGGGAGGACCTTTTGGGTAGGGTAGTGCAGTTAGGGCAGGGACAAGGGCTCAGAGCCCTTCCCGTGGTGCTGACAGGCTCCAGCAGGTGAGTGACCCCCTGGACACAGGCTGCTTGCAGTGACAGAAGCTGCAGGCTCAACCTTCCCCACTGAGCCCAGAGAGAAGGGAACTGCTGGGCAGCATGACCCAGAAGGTGGCTGGGCTTTGGGACATGTGGCTGCCACACATGGCCTGGTCTGTGCTCCAGCTCCACCACCCGCTGAGTGATCCTGGCCTGTGGGTGGATCTGGGCAAAGACAGGACCTTGCTCCTGGCTCTGCTGCTCTGGAAGCTGTTAAATAGCCAGGAGTGGTGTTGGGTGGGAGTGGGAAGACACAGTTTGGTGAGGGAAATGGGAGTGTGGGGAAGTTCCCCTGGGTAGGGCAGTGTGAGCTGCTCTGGAGGGTCTCATGTCCCTGTGTTTACCCTGCACAGGCGTTGCCATGATGAAGTTCAAGAGTCCCCCAGTCAACAGCCTCAGCCTGGAGTTCCTCACAGAGTTTTCCATAGGCCTGGAGAAGCTGGAGAACAACCGGGCCTGCCGGGGTGTGATCATCACCTCTGTAAGTGTTTGCTCCTCTTTGGGTCACTGGCGCAGGAGGGCCTCCAGGCACCTTGGATTGGCTCTGGGAGGAGGGGAGAAGGCTCTTGGAAGGGCCTTGAACTTTCTTCTGTGCCCTTTTCTAGCAGAAGAACAACCATCAAGTGTTGTCCTTAGACACGAAAATCAAATCTGCTTATCTACCAACCTGACACATCCTGTGACATCTCCTGGCTCACCCACAGGGAGCTGCTGGGAGATGCCAGTGCTTATTTGCAGATGTGGTGTGGGGACAAGGTGGTTCCTGAGAATGGGACGGGACAGGTTTTGTGCTCAGTGACTGATGCACTCATACAGGGACCCTGACAATGAGAAATTGTGTTGCAAGCAGAGGCCCAGCACTGCAGGCCATGATGATGGGAGGATCCAGGCTGTGGGAGCACTGGGGAGATATTTTCAGAACCCCAAAAGACCCTGATTTCTATAACATATTCAGCATTTTACTTTCCCTCAAGCTGCCAGGCCGAGAGCTAAAGGGTCCTTCCTACCCTGTGACTCTAAGTGACATCTGCCTTTTCCCAATTCCAGGCTGTCCCCAAAATATTCTCGTCTGGCCTGGACATCACAGAGATGTGTGGGAAGAGCACGGAGCACTATGCTGAGTTCTGGAGAGCTGTGCAGGAGCTGTGGCTGCGGCTCTACAGCTCCAACATGGTGACAGTGGCTGCAGTCAATGTATGTCCTTTGGGCCTGCCTTCCTCGGGGTGGGATTGTCACCTGCTGTGGCTGCTTTGCACTGTGTGGGCAGGGACAGCTGGAAAACCAGGCTGAAACTCATCCAGGGATGTATCTGTTGGGGTGAAATTCATGTCTGTCAGTTCTGCAGGGTGTGGGATGCTGCAGACTCTGTGTGAGCTGCAGGCACTGCTGGGGTACAGCAGCATTTCAGCATTTGCAGCAGGTTTTGCTCCTCCAGCCGTGGTTCTTGGCCAGCAGGGAAGTGCTGCTGGAGTCTCCGTGTCCACGGATGGGTCATTACATTTTTGGTGTCTTATTTTCATTTTCCAGGGCGGTGCTGCCCTGGCAGCTCATGGTGGTGTCTGTCCACAGTCCCCCACTGAAGGCACTTGGGTCTTCCCTCAGGCATCCTGTGCAGGGCAGAGCAGTACTGAGCCATGGAAAATATGGCCACAAATGGAAGGGAAATATTCCCTGGGGGGGGTGGGGGGGGGAGGCCCTAGAGCACGTTGCCCAGAGAAGCTGTGTCTGCTCCATCCCTGGAACTGTCCCGGGCCAGGGTGGATGGAGTTCTGAGCAACCTGATCTAGTGGAAGGTGTCTCTGCCTCTAGCAGGGGACTTGGAATGAAATGGGTTTTGAGGTGCCTTCCAACCCAAACCCTCCTGTGATTCTATGAAACCCTGATAAACATCAGAAATCTTCTTTAGGACTGTTTTGAATCAGGTGATCAGAAATTTGGGGGACATCTGCTCTGTCTTCCTGGTGTCTTCCATGCCCTGGAGTGATCAGCGAGGCTGTGGGGTTTTTGTAGCCATGTCCTGGACTCACTCTGTCCTTCTCTCTGCCAGGGGTCCAGCCCGGCCGGGGGCTGCCTCGTTGCCCTGTCGTGTGACTACAGGATCATGGCAGAGAACCCCAAATTCAGCATCGGCCTCAACGAAGCCCAGCTGGGCATTGTGGCTCCCTTCTGGTAGGCCAGTGCCTTCCACTTCTAGTATAATGTGTAGGTCTCTGAAAACAATCTTCAAGGAGTTAATTAATCAGTTCAACAGGTCATGGCAGTGTGGTTCTTCTGTCAGGGATCAGGTATTTGCAGCTGCAGGAGATGACACCTGCATTTCTGTCCTGTCCTGCAGGATGTCCTCACATCCTGCACCAACAAGGACCTCAGTTCTGACCCTGCAGTCAGCTCCAGAACTAGTGCTGAGAGATCTCATGGGTCAGGCTCAGTCTGGGAATATGCTTTTCTCTAGGTACACACTGTGTACCTGCAAAATCCCGTGGTGTGGAGATCTCTGAAAGTATGGGGACCCAAAGATACTGACACACAGGCCCTTGATTGCCCTAAGAATGTGTAAATGTACTGTTGGGAAGGAGCTTTCAGTCACAGCAAGTGGGGTACCCACAGGCATTGAGAGTAAAAAGAGCAGCTTTCATGCAGAGGAGAGGGAGCTCTCTTGGGGTACTACCAAAAATAGCTCTTCTCACACCATTTTCACATTGTGACTGAGCCCACAGCTGCTGTTCAGAGCACTGAACTTGAGGAGTGGAACCAGGATGCTGTCAGAGCCCTGAGCCTGGGGAGTGGGTGTGTGTGGGTGAGCTGCCCCTGAGCATGGCTTTCTCTCCCATCTCTTGCAGGTTTAAGGACACATTTGTGAATGTTGTGGGACACAGAACTGCTGAACGCTCCCTCCAGCTGGGTTCCCTCCACCCTGCACCTGAGGCCCATAAGCTGGGCCTTGTGGATGAGCTGGTGCCAGAGGACAAGCTCTTGGAGAAGGCTGCAGCTGTCATGGCACAGTGGCTGGCCCTTCCTGGTAAACCTCTGCCAGAAGAGGAGGGGGCCTGGTCTAGGTGGGAAGTGCAGATGCCAGGGCTGGTACCTGGGAGCTGTGTAAGAGTTTCCATTCAAAGGGAAGGTTTGGATGGCTGGGAGGTAGGAAAGTTCAGCCCAGCAGTCCTGGCAGCCTTGGGCTAACGGAGAGGGACACTGAGCAAATGTTCAGGGCACGTGACTGCAGCTCAGCTCATCCTGCCAGCCCTGCTGAGTCAGTCTGGAGGTGTTTAAGCTCTACAGACAAGCTGAATCTCTGTCTGTCAGTAGAGGTGTTAGCCCAGGAAAGCTGCCATGGAGCTGAGGGAACAGCCTGGGTGAGAGCTCCTGGGTGGCTGCCAGGCTGCTTTTGTGGTCTAAATCAACTCTTGGCACTCTGGATGGCAGTGGTGGGTGTGTGGGTGAGGACAGGCAGACAGCACATGCATCGTGTGTTTGGGCTGCTCTGTGACTGCAGCACAAGGTTCCTGGGCTGGGAGGGGGCTCTCCACAGATCTGAGCTGTCTGAGCTACCTCTCCTCCCTGCTGTCCGAGTGTTAGTGACACCTCACCCCCCAGACTGGAGAGCAAATCTCAGCTGGGCCCTCTCCTGACTTCCAGGAGGTCCCATGCAGATCCTTTCCCTAAATCAGAACTGTGTCTGGGTGGAGGTGGCTGGAACAGGTCAGAGTTCCCAGTGGGTGGATGGCAGCAGGGGAGGTCAGTCCTCTTTTCATTGTCACTAAATGTGTGAGTAAAACACTGCTGCCACATCCCTGCACCTGGCTTTGTGAGGGTGTGAGCAGGTGTGTGCTCGAGGCCTCAGTCAGCTCCACCAGCCCCTGCTGCTCCAGCAGATCCACATAGCCATGTGGAATGGCACAGGCCCAGGAGTGAGCTCGAGGGAAGTGTTGCTGGCCTTTGTACAGCATGGTTGGCAGGAGCACACTGTCTTGCCAGGGATTGAAGGGATTGGTTCAGGGGAGCTTAGAGCCACAGCAGTTTTGAATAACAAGGAATTTTGTTTGGTTACTGGTGTGTGTTGGAGGTGAATATTGGGATCTGGAGGGCACAGGGGGAAGGAGGTACACAACTTTTTGTTGTCTGTGCCAGTAGATCAGTCATTTCCCCTCTGAGCAGCACAACCATAATTTATTGTATGAGAATTTATCCAGTCCAGCTCTCAGCTGGTGGGTTTTTCTTACCCCTTCCCCTGCTGGTTTCAAGAGCACTTTGCTGTGTGATCCCTCCCCTTTACACCTGTATTTAGTGACACTGAGAGCTGGTCAGGGGTGAGGCCAGGGCTCATTTCTCATCCTCAGTGTCCTCTCTGCAGACCATGCCCGCCAGCTCACCAAGACCATGATGAGGAAGGCGGTGTTGGACCGCCTGGTAGCTCACCGGGAGGACGACATCAAGAACTTTGTCACCTTCATCTCAAAAGAGTCCATCCAGAAGTCTCTTCGCATGTACATGGAGATGCTGAAGAAGAAGAAGAGCTGAGGATCCAACTGGTCCTGGGAGGTCAAGTCACCCTCTGAAAAGCTGCAGTAGCTGTTGGTCTCACAGTGAAGCCACCTGCAGTGCCAGCCATCGGTGACGTGCCACCTGCTTCCAGCTGCCCCTTCCCTCTGCCTGTAGAGTGCCTGACACCACTGCTGCCTTCCCCACGGGCAGGGAGAGCCCACTCAGCCCCTCAAGGAATTGACAGGGACAGGGTCTCAACAGGCTGTGGCCCGAGCCCGACGGTCCTTGGATGTCCTCCCTCCTATCCAACAGTTAATCGTGAAATGAAGTTTGTCAATAAATCTTCAGTGAGGTAGGAGATGGATGCCTTGTTCCATAGCTTGTCTGTGGTCACAGTGTCCTGGCTGGTGGCCTGTCCCCAGGCTCTGGTTCATGGTGGGCTGGGGGGTCTGGGCACAGCCAGCTGCCATTCTCTCCAGACCGGGATATGGGGCAGCCTGTGCACAGGACTGTGGCTGGGGCTGAGTGGAGCACCTTCCTGGGGATTGGTGGTGGGAGCTGGAGCTGGATCCTGGGCTGTGGCTGCAGGAGGAGCTCAGGCTGCCAGCTTCACCTCGACTGGGTAGTGGTCACTGACTGCCAGGGCCTGGAGGAAGGCAAGAGAGATGTTCAGCTTCTCACCCCTCAGTGTGCTGCTGGGCCAGCAGTCAATTGCCCTGCCAGAGCCTTCTGCCTGCTGGAAGGGCTGCGCTGTCCCCAGCCCCAAGACAGTCGACACACAAGGCTCCAGTTTTGTCACCTCCCATGGAGAGATGCCCTGGTGTGGCTTTGGGTGGGCACTGACAGGGGGCCACCTGCCCTCCAAGCCCGCCATGTCTCATTTGGGGACTCTGTGCCAGTGATGGGTGGTTAAAGGTTGGCTTGGGTTACCCCATACCCTGAGTCCTGCCCATTGAAGACCATAAACACCCTTGTGCATCTCTTCCCTATGGGGACAGGCAGTGACCCCAGATCCCCTGTTCTGTTTCTACCCTTGGGTCCCTTGTTTCCCTGAGCCCCTCAAACAGACAAGGGCAGCCCTGCAGCCTGGGCCAGCTCAGCCTTGGAGCCTGCTAGAGCCCCAGGTGTGTGATCCTGGCTCACCTCCTCCTGGTCCAACTGGAAATCACGCTGGAAATTGTAGATCCCAGCTGAACTGGACACGATGCTTCTCTTCAGCTTGTTACCACACACCACGATCCTGCCAGGGAGATGTGGAGGGATGGTCGGTCCCACTCCTGCCCCTGCTGGCAGTGTGAGACAGGCAGGGGGTGCCAGGGGAGGGGACGTAGTGCCCTCAGGCAGCACTCACCTGTCATAGGCACAGTCTGATTTGCCCACGGTGGTGTCAGCACTGTCAGGGATCAGCCACTTGAAGACGTCGCTGGTGCGCAGGCGGATGGATGACCAGTCCCTTTGCTGGACGTAGGAGCAGTCAGCGTTGAAGTCCCCCAGGAACATCATGTTCTGCAGGGGAGATGGGAGGCTCGTGGTGTGGGTGATGGGCTGTTCCTGCTCCCAGCCCTCCCATGGAGGTGGCAGGAACCATCCCATCACAGGACAGGAACAGGGTTCCCATCCTACCACTCTTGCACCAGGCTGTGCTCACCTCGGAGCAGGGTCCTAGCATGGGTCAAAGAGTCCCCAGGGCTCAATGTCCAGCCTCAGTGCCCCCCCAGTGCTGGTGACACTCACATCAGTCCCCCACTTGTTGATGATGGCCAGGTAGACGTCGTAGAGCGCGTCAATCTCGGCGACAGCATTGTGTGGGGCTGAGTGCAGGGGCACCAGCACAAACTCCTTCACCTCTGCAGGGGAGAGGGATGTCAGCCCCACCGCCACCCGGTGCCACCACCCATGGCCACTTGTTCCCCCACGTACTGGTGCTGGGTGCTGAGACCCTCAGGATGAATGGCTCCCGGCTGAAGACATCCTGGGGGTCCTCATATTGGTAGGTGTCCACCACAGACACAACATCTGTCCTGTGGGAACAAAAGGATGATGACTCTGGGACTTGGCACAGCCCCTATGTCCCCTCCGTGGTGCTGGTGGCCCTGCAGTGCCATGGCACAAGCAGCAGCACTGCCAGCCCCATTACCTGTAGATAAACAGGTACATCTCCTTGTAGTTCTCCCGTCCCAGGGGGCCACTGATCTCATAGTCATACGTGGATGTGGATGCACTGCAGAGACACAAAGGCAGCACAGTGACATGGCTGGGACCAGCCTGGATTGGTCTTGCCATGGCCAGGAGCTGGGTGGCCCCAGAGTTTTCACCAGCTAGTCCTGCTCTACAGTCCCCACGGGTCACTGGCTCTGGGGTGATGAGGAATAGCAGCTCTGAAGCTCCCCATGCCTCTCCCCCAGGTGGTTCCTTGGGCACAGCGTGACATGGGGCGGCTCCTGCCACCCCTCTTTTGCAGGGACATTCCTCACCTTCATTTGCAGCAGAGCTAAATTAGGTCAGTGAGCAGCCTGGGGCCCTACAGTGCCCCGCGTCACCCTCCCTGCCCCAGCTGCTTTGTGACCATGCTGGAGGGGACACAGGAGGGGTGAGCACATGGGTTGGGCTTGCCTGCTCAGGAGCACTCATTGCCTTTTTACACAGCAGCAGCAGCTTCCACATGGTCCCAAGCTGTATCCTTTCCCAAAACAGGGTCAGCACCCAGCAGGTGGAGGGTCTGCCACCCTCCTGTGGCCAGTTTTAGTCCACGCGTCAGTCCCTTTTCCTTCTAGGGTGCCAGAGCCACCTGCCTCAAAGCATCATGCACTGCTGAGTCCATCCCGGGGTCCCCCTGCCTCTCACAGGGTCTTGGGGTGCAAGGTCTGCCTGACCCTTCCCCTCTCTTGTTTCTGCCCTGTCCTGTTGGATTTTGGAGTCAGAGCTTGCCAGAGCTGTAGCTCCTTTGCGTCCTGCGTGCTCTGATGAGCTTACAGCTTTAAGAAGGGATTTGTATCACGTGTATCCCCATTCCCTTCATCAGGTTATTCCCAGTGTTGTTTCCAGTGCTTCCTCATTGCCCAAGCATGTTTCTCCTATTCTTTTTTCCAAAAATAAATTCTCTGTTTATGGACACCTTTTTTTTTTTTCATTGTACTGCTCAGGCAACTTGGCTTTCCCTGCTGGTGCTGCCCTCCCAGCCCCAGCCCCTCCTGTACCTGTTGAGCTGCTCCATGAGCTCGGTGACGGCGCTGAGGTCGGAGTCGCGCACCTCCTGCACCAGCACCACATCGTAGCGGAGCAGGACCTGGGGGCCAAGAGGGACAGCTCAGGGCCAGTGTCCCACCCAGCTCCCAGCCAGGCACCCTGACATGGTTCTGGCTTCAGCTGCCAGGGCAGATGTCCCCAGGGAGGGCTCAGAGGGACTGTGGGCTGTCCCTGACACCCCACCAGGTTTTCATCCACCCAGGCCATGCCCAGCACTGTGATGCCATCCCGTCCTCAGCCACGTCCCCACATGTCCCTGGCACAGGAGCCGTGTTGGGGTCTGTCCCAGCACACAGCCCATCCCCACATTACGCTGGCTGCACTCACGTTGATGATGATCTCTGCCACTTCTTTGTTGGACATCTTGGTGTCACCAAAGGCCTGAATGTTGAAGGCACCGACGCGTAGCATGGCGGTGGCTGGGCACAGGAAAGCCACAGCCAGCAGGGACACTTCCAGTGTCACAGTCCTCATTCGTCCAGGATGGATGCTGGCTCACAGGGATGCAGTGATGGGAGCTGAACTCGGAACGCTACTTTGGATTTGAGGTAGAGGAAAAAACATGTAGATCCTTCCAACATCCTGGCGTGTGACAGTGTGCCATGGTGGGCACTGCCCAGAGCAGGCTGCAGAGCTGGTGTGGGCAGTCTGCCAGCTCACCAGTCCCAAAGGAAGATAAATTCTGTCCCACTGCTGTGAATCCGCCTCTTTCAGCTCCAAGGATCACTCAGCTCCACTCCCCACCAGGATGTCTTCACCACCCACCAGCCCCATCCACAACTGCCAGTATTCCAAGCACCCCAGGCATCCTTAAACTTCATCACAGCCCCTGCTCCTGGGGGATTCCTCATCCCAGCTCGTCCCAGCTCATCCCAGTCCCACCTGGCTGGCAGCTGAAGGCGCTGAGCCCGGAGCCGTCCTTACCTTGCTGAATGTGAGGCACCTCTGCCCTCCCGGCAGCAGGATGGGCGGCTTTATTCCCAGCGGAGGTGCCGGCAAAGCAGGATGAGTCGGACACCCCCGTGGGGGTTTTGGCATAACTTTGAGCTCCTTCCCACATTGGGAAACCAAAAATCCCACAGGGCAACAGGGTGGGGCCAGCCCAGCCACCCCTGTGCTGACACAGCAGAGGACAGACAGGGAGACTTGAAAGTGCTGGGGCATCCCTGTGGGACTGGATGGGCATGTGGGACCTGGGGGGCTGCCATCTGGGGTGGCCCCCAGATCACAGAGTGGGCACGGTGGCCAGGCAGGAGGTGAAGGGCGCTGACCTTAATTGGGTGATTCAGACGGCGTAATTAGAGGGGAGAGAAGGAAATGGCCGGTGTCTGGGTCAGGCAGGTGAGCACTACCAACCACAGCAAGAAGGGATGGCTGTGAATCCATGCAGCAGCCCCAGTGTCACCCAGAACAGCCCCACTGTGACCCAAAGCAGCCCCAGGAGGGCTGGCATTCCCCGAGCCAGTTCATGGCATCACCATGGCCCATGGCATCACCCCAGGATAACGATGGAGCAGGTGGCTCTGACAGCTGCTCGTGCCAGGACTTGCCAGGCTCTCGTGTGGGCCACCAAGTTTTGCATCCTCACACCCAGTCTCGGGATGAGTCCTGTGTCCCTCGGTGCTGTGTCGGCACCGAAACCCCCCGGGAAGCACCAAACTCCCTGGGAGCTGACTCACGTCCTCCCTGCACCCTCGCAGTCAGCGCCCTGTCAGCAGCCCCGCAGCCACACAGGCTCTGTCAGGATGTGGCCCCGTGAGCTGGCAGAGGAGCATCCTGCACCCCGGAAAGCCTGGAGCCCCCCAGTCCCTTCCCAGAGTCCCAGCTTCTGCCACCATCAGCTGAGAGGGAGGCAGCCCTCACCACCCCATGGGTCTGGGTCTCTTGATGGCAGGAGGTCCCCAAGCCCTGCTCACCTCCCTGGCTCCCTGGCAGGGGCTGAGGGGTTTGGGCACCAGGGGCTGCTGGGGAGACTGAAGGGAGCTCCTCCCAGAGCTGCGGAGGCAGGAAAAGGCTCATTTTTAATGGAAGCAGAAAGCATAACACTTCCTCAAGAGAAGTGGGACTTGCAGAGACTGGGCAGCTTGGCTGGCACTGGTGGTGTGTGGGCTCCCATGAGGTTTCAGGTGTATGCTGGGGTGTGCTGGTAGCCACTGGTGCAGGGACAGGCTCACTGGGCTTTCAGGGTCACCTCCACTGGGAAATGGTCGCTGACAGCCAAAGCCTGCATGTGAGGGAGAGCAGAGTCACCCTGACCACAGTCAGCTCACAGACCCTGAGCTCATCTGGACCCACTGCCACAGTCATGGCTGGCTGGAACCCCAGTGCTCCACTCCAACCCCCAAAATTTAGACCATACCCCAAAATGCTCAATCTGGGGGATTGATTTTTTTGCAATAGGTGGGGTCAGGCCACCCTTTGGTGCACCCTTGGGAACAGGGAGCCCTCCCATGCTCCCAAGAGCTACGGTGGGACAGATCCCAATGCTGGTGGATTGGGGCCCCACCCAGCCCCTCACTCACATCCTTGATCTGGAGTTGGAATTTCTTCTCGAAGTTGTTGACAGTGGCAGAGCCAGGTTCAATGTCTTGGCGCAGGGCAGTGCCGCAGGCAACGATGCTGCCGAGGCATCACAGGGGTGTCAGTGCCTGTCAGCCCCATGGCAGCCCCCATCCCACGCCAGCCCCCATCCCTCGCCAGCCCCATCCCACACCAGCCCCATCCCATGGCAGCCCCCATCC